>OZ005660.1:203800183-204400183 GCA_963930645.1 Salticus scenicus | reverse complement strand
CTGTCGAGGGAAAAATTATGATTTCTACTTTCTTCTATATTAAATATAGGAAAGTATTGGATTCATAAAACAATTCTACTTCCAGTTTTCGATGAATTTACACTTTCTGAGAGGTATGGAGCCTGGTTGACCATTTTTAGCGAACATCTATGTCTCTGACTGAGACAAAAGTTTTTTGGCGACTGTACCTCAGGAACTACTATACAGAATTGCTTATAGATTTATGTGCACCTGGACATTAATTGTTGCCTGTCAACTATTGGTACAAGTTATTTAAAATGTGGCACTGATTTTCTACGATTTTTCTTAATTAAGGGAAGGTTCTCAGGTTCTATTATATATAATCGAACGAAATTTAATATCAGAGAGATTCATTATGAAACATTATGCTGATTCAATTTGGTACATATATTTCATGAATATCTATTCATTTATTATTTAGTCTAGCCTTACATAAGATGAACTATACTTTTTAAATATTTTACTTGTTAATTAAATTCTATGTATAATTATAATTTTCATATTATATGTAGTAAAATTATTATATTTAGAAGGATTATTATTATTATTATTATTATTTATGTTGTTTTTTCGCATTTATGCAATTTTTGAAAATAATTTACATAATTTAATAGTTTGTATTAAAGGCATAATTAGCGTAAAAGTAAAATTTAAGGTTTAGGTTCGTAATTCAATTATTCATGTTATTTCAGGTAATGTTATTGAGGGTAAATTTTCTGTAACATTCGAATCTGTTTATACTTTTTCTTCAACTTTTAGTAATCTTAAAAATAGAACATTTGACTGCAGATAAAGAATGCATTCATGGAAAAGTATGAAGGGATTTTCTTTCACACCTCCCCTCCCACAGTGTCATTTATCAATGCGTCAAACACGAACAGATTTGTATGCACGTGTAAATACCTGACGTCGCACAGATGTTTCACGATTTTCTTTCCCTTAAAATAAATAAAAACATACGCATATTGCTCTGTTTTAAGCAAGAAAAGGATTATTTCTTTCTGCGAACTTATACTTGCTCGAGGATATATTGAGTTATTTTACTGAAAGTAGAAACTTTGTGAAGAAGTGTATAGATGTTACATTCAGACGATAGGAATAGGTATCTTTTTTCCAAAAATGAATCGAAGCAGAATAACAAGCTTTTTTAAGCCAACTACAAACAGTGTATGTGCGTTAAAAGAAGAGGACTGTGTAAACGAGAATAATATTCAAAATGATATTTGCCCGAACAAAAAGAGAAAGATTGGTCACACAAAAGAGAATGAAGATATATTAGCTGAATCCCTTCCTACAGAGACTGCTTCTACCTCAAGTAATCCTTTTCCTCGCTCACCACCTTTAAACGATATTGGAGAAATTTCATCTAAACTTTTTTCCTCTGCTACTTCTTTACTGAATTTAACCGAATTGAGACATGAAATATTAATGAATCCGTTTCTTCCGAACCAAAATTACGTTTTTCCCGCAAGAGAAATCAATAAAAAACAATTGAGATTTCAGCTGAATTGGTTAGATAAATGGCCATGGTTGGCCTACTCCCAATGCTGTGATGGGGCATTTTGCAAGTTTTGTGTGCTGTTTTGTAGCGAGACTGTCGGTAAAGGTTCTCATCAAAAGATTGGTTCACTAGTTGCAAAACCCTTTATTAAGTGGAAGGATGCTGTGGAAAAATTTAATAAACATTCTCAAGCATCGTACCACAAATCATGTGAAATTGCAGCAAAAAATTTCCTGAACGTTACTAACAGAAAATCTTTTAACATTATAGCTCAAATTAATTCTCAGCATAAGAAAGAAATAGAAGAAAACAGAGCCGCTTTATTACCAATTATTGAAACTGTAATATTTTGTGGAGAGCAGGAAATTTCATTAAGAGGAGATGATGATAGCGGTATTTTAGACTTAGAAAAACCTGAAAAAAATGATGGCAATTTTCGAGCCCTTTTGCGTTTCCGAGCAAATGCAGGCGATTTGAACTTAAAAAATCACCTTTTAAATTGTAAAAAAAATGCATCTTATATCAGTCCAAAAATTCAAAATGAAATTCTTGAAACGTGTGGAAGCATTATTCAAAATCATATCGTTGCTGAAGCAAATAATGCTGATTACTTCAGCATCTTAGCTGATGAAACTTTAGATGTATCTGGTGTAGAACAATTTTCCTTGTGTGTCAGATACGTAAACACTAAAAATATGATCTGTGAAAATTTCTTGGGTTTTGTTCCAGTTTTTGATCTAACTTCGGAAGGACTGACTTCTTCCCTTTTAAATCAGTGTAGAAGTTTAGGACTGGATATGAATAAACTTGTTGGTCAAGGATATGATGGAGCATCGAATATGCGAGGACAATTTAATGGAGTACAGGCCAGGATAAAAGAGCAGTATCCCAAAGCTCTTTATGTTCATTGTGCTAATCATCGTTTAAATCTTGCTCTATCTTCAGGATTACACATACCATCCATTAAAAACTCTCATGGCACAATAAGTGAAATCTGTAATTTGTTCAGAAACAACACTTATGCAGGAGAAATGTTAAAAGAAAATATAAAGAGCTATCTTCCACACAACAAAAAAAGCAGACTATTGAAGGTCTGTGAAACAAGGTTTGTAGAAAGGCATGATTCTATTATAGTATTTGTTGAGCTGTTCAAAGCAATTGTCATTAGTCTGCAAGAGTTAGCAGAGTGTGATCGTCAAATATCATCTACTGCAACAATCTTACTGTCGGCCATTGATAAAGGATCATTTCTGATTTCTTTATTAGTATGCGAAAAACTTTTAAGTTTTACGCTAAATTTATCATTGTATTTACAAAACCCAGAACATGATCTGGTATCAGCTTTGGAGCATGCTTCAAATGTGGTTGCGAAACTAAGGGATTTGAGAACAAATGCTGATGATAGCTTTGAGCAGATATATAAAGCAGCTTCAGATATGGCATTTGAAAATTTCAACTCTGAAATTACTCTTCCACGCATAACAAAAAAACAAACCCAACGTGACAACCCTGAACACAATACACCTGAAGAATATTATAGAAGAACAATATTCTTACCCTGTCTTGACTTGTTAATCCAACAATTAGACAGCCGGTTTGAAGAAAACCGAAAAATATTATCGGCTATTGAAATTGTGATACCGAGAAATTGCAGTGCTGAAAAATTAGATCAAATAGAAAATTTATCTGTTTATTATGAAAATGAAATTTCAGATACAGCCGTAAAATCAGAATTTTTATTGTGGTGTGAAAAGTGGAGAGACATAGAAGTAAAAGCCAGACCAAGAAATGCATTAGAGGCACTTGACTCGTGTGATGAAAAATTTTTTCCAAATATTTATCGCATTATCAAAATTTTATGCACTTTACCAGTATCTACTGCGAGCGCAGAGAGATCTTTCTCTACTATGAAAAGAGTAAAGACATTTACCAGAAACAGAACTGGACATGAAAGACTCTCCTGCTTGGCATTGCTGTCAATACACCGTAATATACCATTAAATCCTGAAGATGTATTGAACAAATTGGCTTTAAAACAACGACGTCTCAATTTGCTTTTGTAAATTTTATTAATACGTAAGTAATTTTATAAGTATATAAATAAATTAGTATTCATAGAAAAATATTTAATCTTATAATTTTTTTAAATCTTATGTTGTATTTAAAATGACATGCCAAGTGGTAGTGTTACCTAAATAAGAAAAATGTTACAATATGTAATAAAACATTAATTCGTTGTATATATTTAGTATTTTGCATCTTACATTTCTTTAGCATAGTCTGATATCTGTACAGAACAAAACTGTAATTAAGGTCAATTGATATTTGTCTGAAATCCTTGGATTTTGGAGGACGCTGAACAAATTAAAAAATAATACAATAATGTAAATTTTTCCATATGTTCAAGCCCAAATTTCATATTTAAATTATTCATGGGCCACCCAAGATTTCTTTTTTCTTCAAGTCTTTTCTGGATATTCATTTTATGTTTTTTCATGTTTACATATTTATTTATTGTAACAAGATGTATATAATTATAGTTTAATCATTTACTGTTTTCATTAATTTCCAATGATTTCAAAGAATAGTTGAATTTAAAAAAAGGAAAAAAAAACTATGTATAAAATATTCCAAAATTTTCTCTTTTTTTATAACTAAAAATTGAATTTTAATAGTCAGTTATATAACTTAGCTTAAAAATAAAATAAAATAAATAAATAAATACTTTACTTACTTAATAAATTTCTATTAATTCTTTAAATTGTTGGCTACAGATATTGAGCAGTATTTTGTGATTATAGCATTCAGAAGACATTTATTTATTTTATTTTTCAATTATATATGATAGCCAATAAGAGAATTTTTCATATAAGTCTATGTTTTAATTTGCAGGCATTTTGAAAAAAGTCAAACAAAGCTGGCGCTTATAAGTAATAAGTGTAAATTTTGAATAAACACTATAAGATGCAAGAAATCGTAATAATTGTTTCAAGTCGAAAGAAAAACCTTTTCCAAGTGAACAAAATAGGCATGAGTGCCGCAAAGTTGCCGCTTTGTTTGCAGCACTCGTGTCGTGCCTACTTTCTTCAACTGATGAAGGGTAGTGTCTTCTTTTGACCCGAAACAATTGTTGTGAGTTCTTCATTTTATGAAGTTTGCTCAAAGTTTTCACTTATTACAAATATTTTATATATTTTTCTTATATGTCTGTGTTCTGTTTATTAATTAGAGGTAATGTGTGTGTGTGTTTTACTAATAGATGGAATTTTAAATTAATTGTATTTAAAAGTTTGAGCTTCAACACATATACTCAAAGGATTCTCAACTTTAAGTTTAAAGTAGTAGGTAAGAGCCCCCCCCCCCCCCCCCAACGCCAAAAAAAAAAAAAAAAAAAAGAGGTGTTTAGGTTTAGCACTGTACGTGATTTAATCAAACTCTGAATCTGGACCCCCCCCCGAAATAAAATCCTGGGTACGTCCTTGGTTACACCTTGACCAGATTTTTACCTGCTTAGAAATTAATGGGTTGAAAATCAACACTTTAAAATGCATACTTGGGCAGTCCTCTGTAAAATTCCTCGGTTGTCTGGTAATCCCAAAGGGTGTGCGACCCTTCAACAAAAAATATCTAGCCTACAAAATTTTCCAAAACTAGAAACATTTGCACAGTTAAGGTGTTTTCTTGCTATGCTAAACTTTTATCGAAGATTTCTTCCACATGCAGCAATGTCACTGGCTACCCTTAATGACTTACTCTGTGACTGCAAGAAAAACGACAAATTCCCAGTTCCTTAGAATGATGAATTTGTTCTTGTTTCTGATAAGTGCAAATCAGAATTAGCGACAGCAGCAATTCTCGTATATCTCATTCTTAACTATTAACTGTGTCTTATGGTAGATGCTTTTAACATTGTTGTTGGTGTGTCTCTCAATTATACAACTCCAACTGGTTTAAAACCACTTGTATATTCTTTTCATGTAAACTGAGCGCAACAAAGAGTAAATATAGCTCTTATGACAGAGAGCTTCTTGCCATATATTCAGCTCTTAAGCACTTCAGACATCTGTTGTTTGGAAGGCAGAAATTTTATAATATTTACCGATCACCGTTTTTTAACATTTGCCTTGTCAAAAAATTTCTCACTCGTGTTCTCCATGCCAGTTCAGGCACCTTGATTTTATATCTTAATTTAGCACAGACATACGAAGACATGGCTCTGAAAATGTGGTGGCAGACACATTGTCACGAATAAATTCAGTCAAAGCTGAGTTGGTTGATTTAACATTCATTGCAGAATCCCAAGTGCAAGACACTGAACTTCAGACATTATTAGCTAATGGAGAGAATTCTTTATGCTTAAAACCAACTGCACTGATGTCTACTTTGAACATATATTGTGACAGCAATCCCGATACCATTAGACTGTATGTCTCAAAGAGTGTTTTTTTTCTGCTCTACATAACTTGGGAGTACAGCTTCTGAAAAACTCATCCAAGCTCATTTCATCTGGCCATCTATGTCTAAAGATATCAACGCATGTATTCAAAGTTGTGTCAAATGTCAGAAACCAAAGATAATGAGACATACATCAAGCCCACTGCAAACTTTTGCATTACCTAAGCAAAGATTTGACAATGGTACATTGTTGCTCCTCTGCCACCTTCAGATAGCTTCCAGTACTTATTGACCTGCATTGATCATTACACCCGCAATGGCTGGAAGCAATTCCTATCCCTGACATGTCTGCAGAGACTGTTGCAAAAGCTTTCATTACCACCTGGATTGCATAGTTTGGTTTCCCAAGTGTTATCACCAGAGATCAGGGCAGGCAATTCCAGAGTAATCTCTTTTGTACCCCTAGTAAGATTTTGGACACAAAACCTGTCATCTCCTCACCACCCTGACAGCAATGGATTGGTAAAGCGATTTCACCATTCATTAAAGCAAGCACTCAGATGCCATGATTAAAAATGGACTGAATCACTTGCTCTTGTGCTATTAGGACTTTGATCTCATTTAAAATAGACCTTGCCTGAACCGCTGCTAAACTTGTTTATGTATTGTTTATTTAGTTCTTCTTTTAATAAACGATCATTTAAATATATAATTATAGCTGCATTAATGTTGGATTGTAAGGCACTAATTTTATACTTATAGGGGTTTTTGCTTCTATGGTTAATTACCTCGGTGATAATTAACCATAGAAGCATAAAATTTATGAAATTACAGTTAAAGCACTGACATAATGTCCAGGTACAACTAAAAAACTATAAACAAAATATGCAATAACAGAATAAAAAAATCGAAATCAATCGAAAATGCCTTACAATAAAGGTTCATCTATTAATCACTTCACCGGCCGCTGTTGTGTGTGGAAAGCTAATTTCCCCCAAGTTATCTCGGGATAGCCAGTGAATTGGTTAAATTAGAAAATGAAGCAGCTAAGTTTAACGTAAATATTTCTATCAAATCAAACAGCAACATTTTTCAACAAATAAGAAATGATAAAGACCCTGTCAATCCTCTTCAAATTGTGGGCATATACAAAATTAATTATAAAAATGATATAAGCTACTTACATCAGCATGACCAAGAGAAAAATTAGTAACAAGGTAAAAGAACACAAGAATGACATAAAATATGGAAAAAGTATGACAATTCTAACAAAAAATCAACAATAGACATAGATTTATAAAAGTCTGTAAATTATCAATTTATAACAACTATAAATATGCAATCATGCATGAATCAATTCAAATCATGTCTAATGAGAGTACATGTAATGACTTGGATTCCAGCCAACAACTTGATCAGAGATGGTGCTATTTGTTAAAAATAGAGAACAGGAAAAAAGCTGGCAGTCAAGTACAGAAGTTTACTGAAGATTGTCAGGTGTCCAACCGAAAAGCTTCAATGGAGAACTGAAGTAAAGAGTTTTAAGTTTTTAATTTAATTAAGTAAATGTTTCTCCTTTAAAAACATCAAGTTTATAACAATGATAATATTTTAATATTGTATACACGTACATCATTAGAGCTTTTTAAAATATAAATCGAGCAGTGCAGTCTCCTCCTCTCTAAATACATCTCCTACACCCTTGTGCAAATTAATTCAAACTATTTTTTTTTTTTTTTTTGTGAATTTTAAATCTGTTTCTATTATTCTTTTATAATCATACTAAAATGTGTTAAAATATGGTGGGATGAATAAATCCTTCCCCTAGCAACAATTTCCACCAAACAGAGGAGCTCGTCCAGCGCATGCGCAGAAACTTCTGTAGATGAAAGCTCCAGCTATGATCACATCAGTTGAGAGTCCACTGTCGTTAGACATGGATGTGATGCCACGAAGGCTTGCAAAGAGTGTTACTCTTCCCAAACATACTTCAAAGACTTATAAAGAGATTTCGAAGATAGTTGGCATTAGTATTGCAACTGTGAGCCATATCATAAAGCAAAATAAAGAAACAGGATCCATATCTCCAAAGCGGAGAGTAAAATTTGGCCGAAAAAAGAAAACAACGCCCAGAGATGACTATTTTCTACTTATACAAAGTAAAATATACCCTCAAAAGACTAGAGTTGCACTTAATAGAGATTTAAAAGAGCATGGAATAAATATTAGCTCATCCACTGTTTGGAGGCGTCTTCTTGCAGCCGGTCGGCCAGCCTATCAGTCTATGAAGAAACAGCTTCGGACCTAACAAATGGAGAAAAAGTGGTACTTGTGGGCGTTAAATATAAGAATTCGACATTTGAAAATTGGAGGAAAGTACTATTTAGCAACGAAAGCCACATTTTTGTCCAAGGCCAGCAAACTCAATTTGTGCAGAGATCGCCTGGCCAACATTAACCAATTTGATAATCACCCTCAAAAGAATATGGTTTGGGGTTGTTTTGGTTACAATGGGGCTAGTTTTTTGTAGCCTGTTGATGGTATGATGCGTTCTGGTAAATATATTACTATTTTGGATTAAAAGGTTTTTCTAGAATTGAAAAGATGATACCCTAATAGAACGGGGATTTTTCAGCAGGATTTTGGCCCATGCCATATGTCCAAAATGGTAAAGAAATTCATGTCTGAGAACCAAATTGAGACACTGGAATGGACTAGGAACTCTCCTAATATCAACCCAATGAAGAAGTTCTAGGCTATATGCAAGAATTGCCTATTAATTATGGAAAAGCTAATCATAGCTCTAATGTCTGGTCAAGGACACAAATATTATAAAATGGTTGAAAAAAACTGGTAGAAACAATGCCAAATCGTGTCTGAATAAAATCTTGGGGATCATATTATGTACTAAAAACTTTTGATTTTATATAAATTTAAATAAATTAGCATTTCTTCTTAGTTTTATCAATTTTTCGAGTTTGTTTCAATAAATTTGCACAAGGGTGTATGTACCCATCAATATTTTGAAGACAGTCATATCTATGCCTGTATATAGTAGCAAAAATATTGTGTTGGAGGTCAAATTTTTAAAATTAAAATTTTGCTATAACACACTTTTTGAGGTCTCCTGAATCCAGAAATCTATAAAAAATAATAAGATATAATAGTTTTTTAGCGATTGGTCTGTGTGTATGTCTGTTATCAGCATAACTTAAATATCAGCAAGAAGTCGAAACTTAGTATCTTAAATACATATCATACTGGTGGACCAAGAATTAAAGACAGGTCATTAGATTTACAGGTAAGGATGGTTGGTTGGGTGATGTTTTTTGGTACAAGGTCCAAAAAAGGACATTCTGCACCAAACAAATTCACAGGTAAGGAAAAAACAAATCTATTCTGTGAAATAGGGTGAAATAGCAGGTGGGTAACGGACAAAGTATCTCTCATAACCAGTTTTACTAGAGGGTGACTCTTCTTTCGCATCCCAAGGTACAATTCCATCTCTGTGGAAAATTCCATTTTTCTGGCAGTGTGCCATGACCAATCTTTAAAATGTGGCTACACAGTATGGTGATACTACTTGAAATTTTGTATCAAAATCGGACAAATAGTTTCTAAAGGGACATATAAAAGGATTCTAATATATTATTTCTGTGAACAAAATTTCTGGTAGGTACTGTTTAACATGTTTAGTTTAGGCTGCACTAAATATGTTAAATGAAATTGACGTATATTTTTTAGTTCCCCATCATACTGTTGGTATGGGGAACTTAAGTAATTGTGAAATTTTTTTACCTCACTTTCTTGTTCTTATGATTTTACGCATTTTGAGGTGTGAAAAATCTGAAAATCACGAAATTGGTGTGGTGCCTATCTATAGGATGCAAGGGTAAAACTTTTCAAGGTTTTTGAAAATTTTGTTATCTTTGAATTTCATGTTAAGTTATTTTGCTTTTATTTTAAATGTTTAATTTGCATTGTAGTGTACTAAGATCTTTGCAAATATCATTTATGATAGGTGTAAATAAATATTTTTAATAATAACTGTTTGATAATATCATTAATAAGTCTCCACTTGCCTTTCATTCTGCATGCAAGTAGCAGTTTTCAGGGTTTTTGCATGTTAGTTAGTTTCACACGTGAGGATGTCAGTTCGTTATTATTAGTTTGTGTACATATCTCAAGAATAACTGATTGTAAAAGGATTGGAGCAGTTTTAAAATATCACTTTTGACACTGGTAAAAACCCTATTGAGATTTGCAATTTGATAACTTAGTAAGTTATTTGAAAATTTATGAGATTTTTACTATTGCAAAATAGGGCAAAATTTCACGTAAATGCCAATTTTTAACAGGCATGAGAGTGCAGAAAATCATAAAAAGAGGAAACACACGTGTTCATAAAATTAATTTCAAATGAAAAATAACACGTGCGAGGGAAAACTATACAAATGTGTTCATAAAATTTATTTCAAATGAAAAAATAATGCTCACAGGAAAAAACTATACAAAATATTTTAAAAGTGACAAATTAAACTAAAAGAATATCACATCAGCACAATTAGAACATGTGTTTAAAAAAAAAAAAATTACCTAGCAATCAACATTTAATAACATTGACTGGGGGTGGAAAATGGAAAAGGGGAGGTAAAAAGTAGTTCATGAGTGAAAAATATGAAACACAATTCTTCTTCTTTATGGGTTCTAAAATATCATAAAGTAAGTTTAAAATTAATATTGACATTTTTGTTAGGAATGAATAAATATTCAAAAATAAAAGGCTTCCCGCAGAATGTTTGATTGGCGATGGTTAGAGATGAAAAAGGGGGGGGGGGGGACAAAAAAATAACATGAGTGAGAAATATTGAATAATTTTGTTCTTTTATATGTTATAGAATATGATAAAGCATATTTAAAATGAATATTGACATTTATATTTTGGATGGAAAAAGATCAGTAGTGGCACCAGAAATTCCCCGACGGGGGGACACCACCTCTCCGACAGGGGGGCACTATATAAAGAGAGTTTATTAAATGAGTATTTATCAAAAACTGCAATACTGTTAATAATACTACTGTTAATATTTGTACCATTCCATTTGTTAGTACTCCTCGTGGTTTTGGAGATCATCGGGTCACAGACAGACATTTTCTAAAAATGTCGTGACCAAAACGTGTTCTGGACCTCTCAAAACGTGTATATTCATGGAAAACTGGAAGCTGAAAATTTTTACAAATCCAATACTTTCTTCTATTGAATATAGAATGGAAAAACTGGAATGCTCCAAATTTGTAAAAGGAAAGAAAAATGCTGCTAAAAGTAGAAAAACTGAAAATTTTGTATTTGTTCCCCCCGAGAGGTTTTAGGAGTATGCCCCGATGGGGGGGTCACAGACTCCCCGACAGGGGGGCGTGCGCCCCCCCCCCCCCCCCCCCGGCCCCCTAGCTGGCGCCACCCCTGAAAAAGATTGAGAATCTAAAGTTTTTCGTGGAGTGTTTGAACACTGATCGTTATTGGAGTTTGATTTTAACAAAATAAAAAATCGCGAAGTTAACGAAAATCACAAAAAAGCAGAAAATCCCGGATCCGCAGAAAATTCTCATGCCTGTTTTAAGAATATTTTTGTCATGAAGATGTCAGACCACTTTTAAAATATCATTTAGGTTAATAGATGAGCATGATTAGAAAATCATTTTTTTTTTTTTTTTTTTAAATATGATGAAGTTGCCATGAATAGTTTTTGAGTTTATAAAACTTTATAACTGAAATGTTTTTTCCCTATTTCAACATTTAATAGCACCTAAAATAATGCTTTGATATATAAACGGTTTGTTACAGCATATTTATTGAACATTTCTGTACAAAACTGACAAATTTCATGTTTTTATGTAAAACATTTTTTGCTGTATAAGCTAAGAAAATGAAAAAGACATGATAAATTGAAACATGATAGCGGCAGTAACTTTTTTTTTTTTTTTTTTTGGAATAGAGAGATACACAAGTCTGAGTAATTTAGATGTTAATATATAGCAAAATTGCTGAAAATTTCAGGAAATTTAATACGTTTTTTAAGTTTTCAGAAAAATCAGGACATGTACTATCCCTGTTTTTAGTAGGACTGGGAAAAAGTTATGTATATAAAGTAATATGTACACTAATTACAATTCTTTTATAGATTTGAAATTTTTAAAAAAAGAGTACTCGGGTCAATTCCTAGCTCTGGCAATTTTCACATACTTGGTACAAAAATCAACCTTACACTCCATTTTATCTAAATGAATATTCATGGTTGATAAATTCTATCGGAATTGTGCCATGCATGATTAATATTCTAACATGTTATATCTGCAGTTGCAGGCATGGTGACTTTACCAACAGATTTTATGTAAGAAATGCCAAGTTGGTTATCAGCCAGGGTAGCTCAGTGGTAGAGTATCCACATGTTAAGCAGAGTGCCTGGATTCGATTCCCCGCTCTGGCATTTTTCACATAGTTGGTATAAAAATCAACCTTACACTCCAGTTTATCTAAATAAAAAAAGGGGATCATCTGTAGTCTGGCCTACTTAAAAATTTGTTTTGCAGGCTCAGCCTTTTTGAAAAATTCATCTCTGCTTTTTTAGCCCAGCTAGAACCCATGGAAACTTTTAGGCAGGGGGGTTAATCTAGGTTTTGAGAAATATTTTTTTGCAAAAAAAAAAAAAAAAAAAAAAATGTGCATATATATATATATATATATATATATATATATATATATATATAGTGAAAATCTGTATATATTTTTGAGAGAAAATTTTTACAAATCTTTACTTTTTGCAGTTGAGTTAACAATTTATGTTTAGCATAAAGATGTTTATTTAATATGAAGCTAATTATGTTCCAAAGATATTCATGTTAGGTTTTTTCTCTCATCCCCCCCTCCCCCCAATTGTTCATCCATTATTTCATTCAATTTTTAGTTGCTTTGGTTAGTATATAATTTCTTTGAAGCTCATGGTCCTCTTTCTTAAGTGAAAAAATTGGGTAATTATTTTAAAACACTTCTTAATTCTAAATATTTCTGTATATTTTATTAATAAACAGCTACATTTTTTTTTTAATTCGAGATAATGATATATGTTGAGAAAATATATGAAAAAAAAATAAAAAAAATAAATAAATAAATAAAAAATAAATTGTTAGTTATTCCATCCAACTAACTTTGTTTCTGTCGAGGTACTCAAAATGAAATTAAATTTTGAAACAGATTAAGTGATAAGAACATGAACAATTCCATATTTCCATCTACATTTTTCATGAAAATTTAGATTTCCAGTGAGCAAAGAAGCTTTTTAACCCGGAAAAAACAACAACAACAAAAAAAACTTAAAATTCAACATAAAAACTTCTTAATTACATTAATATAAAATGAAAGGCGTCACTTTGAAACTTCTTACAAAGTTTTCGGTGCAGACCTGCACCATCATCAGGTTCTCTTCACTGTTGTGTTGACGTTCGAGAACTAATCAACTTCAGCTTTCTCCCTTTGTCTGACTAGGTATCCCCACTTGTTGTCAATGTCAATAGATGGATCGTTTTGGTTGCAACTATGCATGTTTTCAGTAATTTCCACAGCTTCGCAATTAACAGAATAGTGTTTTTCATAATTTGCAAGTTTTTTAACTGTATTGAAATTTATTTTCATATCATTATTTTGGTATGCTTTTGTCTCTTGTCAATGCTTTAAAAAAAAAAAAAAAAAAAAAAAAAAAAAAAAAAGTATGCCAAAAACAAATTAGTCACCTAGAAAATGCTGATATTTACGAAATAAGCTATGAAACTAAAAATTTGCAATTGCAACCAAAATGATCCATCTATTGACATCAGCAACAAGTGATGACACCTAGTCAGGCAAAGGGAGAAGGCTGAAGTTGATTAGTTCTCAAACATCAATACACTAGAAGAGCAAACCCACACTAAAAATTTTGCAAAAGGCTTCAAAGTAAGGCATTTTATTCCATATTAAAGAAAAAAAAATATATATTAAAATTTTGGAATCAATGCAGTTGTTTGATGTAATATCAAAAACAGGGTTTGGCTTTAAAAAAATTATAAAAGGAAAATTTTAGAAAGAGCTATTTCTATGAATTTGAATTTTGTAAGTCTTTAGTGTTTCCTAGAATAGTCCAATGTTTTAAAATAATGACTGGAAGGGTTTTCAGGGTTAGAAATTTAAAAAAATTAAATCACTGGTCTGTTCATTCATTTTGTTATATTTTAAAAAATAGTTGAAAATTTGTAAAACAAAATTAATTTACATGGTGAATATGATAATTAATATTTTGTAAATTAATTAAAAAATACAAATGCAAAAATTATGCTTTAATAAATATCACATATTTACCATAAAGTAAATATAGTACTTAAAAAAAAAAAAAAAAAGTTATTTTTTTAACCAAACCTAAATTCAAAACTGGTGTACAATCAATAAATATATTTAAAAAACTTCTTTACACACCATAAATTTTAAACCAGCACAACTGGTTTCGAAAGGACATAGCCTTTCTTCATCAGGTGCAAAAAAAAAACATGTGCTACTGCCTTGGAGGCAAAAGCAAGACTTTGAGTCTTGCAGTCTGTCTTGCTTTTGCCTCCAAGGCAGTAGCACGTGGTTTTTTGCACCTGGTGAAGAAAGGCTACGTCCTTTCAAAACCGGTTGTGCTAGCTTAAAATTTATGGTGCGTAAAAAAGTTTTTTAAATACATTTATTGTTATTTTTTAAGTTAAAATTTAAAGTGAAATTAAATGAAAAATTACAAACGAAGTACACTTATTATTTTTATATCATACTGTTCTGTGATAGAATAGGTAATTTTAGAGAAAAATAAATTGGAAAACTTTAGTGTTACTGGACAAACAAACCACTGCTATTTTCAAGGCCTGGTTTGTATATTTACTTATTTCAATAAAATCTTTAAAAGTTCAATTAATCTGAAAATGTTTTATTCTTTTAAATTATTATTATAATCTTAAGTTGTCTAATTGGACATTCTAGTTTCACTATTTTATTAATTATGAAAATCTGTAACTGATATGAATAACCAGCAATAGTAATTTATTGTATTGAGAAATATATATTCTGTCCCTAGTGAAGCTATGATTTTGTGTGCAATAGTTAAGTTAAATATTTTATCTAAAATCATTCATATAGTCTAGCATAAACGTTTATGTTATTTTAATAAAATGCATTTTATATTTTACCTTTACATGCAATAGAAATTTTCAGTAACATTAAAATTGATCTTCTGCATCTAAGATATTGGATAGGTTCAAAGGTCAACACAACTCCTTAATCTATTTAAATTAGTAAAGTATTTGTAATTCAATTTATAAATACTTTTTCAAAACTACATCTAAATCTTCTTTACTTTTATTTATTTTTCTCGTATCTATAATATGTGTAATCTGTTTTATTTGATTTTGTGTGAAACATTTGTAAAATAACTTTCCCAGTTTTAATTTATAATTCTCTTTTAAAAGTATTTCTAAATCTGAATGTTGCTTATTTTTTACACAATATATTTTCTCCTAAAATCTGTAATTGACGACAGTTCAGGTACATCAAAAAATTATATTTTGAGCGGAGTTCTCATGTGTCTCAAAATATTAATTGTCAAATTGATATTTTGATGATGGCACATGTAAAATCTCATGTGTCACCTTC
Source organism: Salticus scenicus (assembly GCA_963930645.1). NCBI lineage: Eukaryota > Metazoa > Arthropoda > Arachnida > Araneae > Salticidae > Salticus > Salticus scenicus. The sequence goes on along the minus strand of OZ005660.1, from coordinate 204,384,560 downwards.
GAATAGTAGTCCGACAGGCTAAAAAAAAAATCTTTATTCCTAGCAATTCCTGTTTTTTATTTTATTTTTTCTTTCCCCTATTCTTTTTTAGAATAACTTGTTCAAAATGCATATAATATTTTGTGTGTTCATATTTAAAACTGGCTAAAAAATTAAAAGTAAATGGATTACTAAAAGGTTATATTTTTTTACATGTTTTTATTCTTTTTACAAGTCTGAACAAACTATACACTAACATAAAAGCAAATGCAAGTTAACAGTAGGAAAAGTTACAGATTATTTACATAAGTACAAGATCTCCTCACAAAATCTTTGACACATTCACTCTCACACTTTGGCTATGTTAATTTAATGCATGCTTTTATAATTAAATGATATATGACTAAACAGGAACACAACATTTCAAAACTATTATTACAGCATTCTTGGTGAAATTCATGATCTTTACATTACACACTATATACAATTTTAATGGCTTGACCAGGACGTAATTTGGTTAGATGATTTGTACAATAGTGATGACATATACAAAATTTGTCTTTTTTCTTAACACCATCGTGCCTTCGGTGTAAATGTGGAATCCATCAAGATGATGTGCAACTAAATAAAAAGGGAAATAAAACTAATAACCATTTCTTTCCACTAAGTTCATCTCTTAGCAAATTTTAAAACCAATGCTTGTTCCGAACAACTTTTCATTGGTTTAACAACAGTCCATTCGGGATCAGATGCATCATCATCCTCATCTTCGCCCTCATCTTCTACTGTTGAGGTACTGCTCGATGAGCTGATAGGAGATGCAGGAAAACTAGATGTATTGGATGGCATTTCAAATACCTCTGTGTTATGATCAGTTTCTGCAAGTAACTGTTCATATATTTCATCAGGTAAAGGAAACTGCAGAGACTCAAACGGTGGCACTTCATCAAAATCGACAGCACCCCGTGTACAAATGCTTTCCTCGACAGTTCGCTTTGGATTTATTTTTTTCTTTTCTGGTCGCAGAGCCGAACCATTGCTATTGGGTGGCTGAGAATCATCTGACACAACAGCAGAATTAGGAGTGGCAGGAGGTGATGCAGGTGAAGCTGGTCCTGCACAAACATTAAAATTTGGTATCTGAAAAACATTGTCTTGATTATTATATAAAGATGTTGGATCAGGAGTATTTGCTCCACTGCTATCAGCTCTTGAATCGCAACGAATTCGTCTACGTCTGTTCAGTCCTAAAGCACTACGTTTCATTCTTTCTCTTTCTTCAATTACTAACATTTCATGTCGCTTGGTTAAATATGAATCTGCTAGGTTGTTCTGTAAAGATAAAAAAATATATATATATTTAAGACAATAACACTTCAAAAAAAAAAAAAAAATTATTATTTTAAATATAAATAGATAAAACGAAGTACTTAAAGACATTAAATAAAAAACCTAACATTACTTCGTGCGTCATTTAAATCTTTCAACCTGGCACCCGGTCCTCTTCAGAACGACAACCTTCTGTGTGGAAGACTTGAGACGGAGTAATCTTTAGTTGACTTTGCCAATAGGTGGCGTCATGCACTGTATGGGCTACTGTGCCGCTGTCATTGCATACATCCTGATTGGTGGAAATTTCAATGGATTCTCTGAACATCGCGTAATTGTAATCGTCGTAGTTGGCTATTTTAGTGGTTTTATCAAAATCAATTTTAATGTTTTGTTTATTGTATGTTTTGGCTAAGGCTGTATTATATTTTCTGGTTTTTATATCATTTTTATGTTCATTAATTCTAGTTTTGATTTTTCTCTTGGTAACACCTATATAGGACCCGGGTTTATTATCTTCATTTGTGAATGGGGTTTTATAAATCCCTGCAGTTTCTAAAGGGGGGATGGGGTCTTTATCGCTTCTGATTAAAATCTTCTTCTGACAGAAATATTTTCCAATTAATCAGAATCGATAAAGACCCAATCCCCCCTTTAGAAACTGCATGGATTTATAAAACCCCATTCACAAATGAAGATAATAAACCCGGGTCCTATATAGGTGTTACCAAGAGAAAAATCAAAACTAGAATTAATGAACATAAAAATGATATAAAAACCAGAAAATATAATACAGCCTTAGCCAAAACGTACAATAAACAAAACATTAAAATCGATTTTGATAAAACCACTAAAATAGCCAACTACAATGATTACAATTACGTGATGTTCAGAGAATCCATTGAAATTTCCACCAATCAGGATGTATGCAATGACAGCGGCACAGTAGCCCCCAGACAGTGCATGGCGCCACCTATTGGCAAAGTCAACTAAAGATCACTCCGTCTCAAGTCTTCCACACAGAAGGTTGTCGTTCTGAAGAGGACCGGGTGCCAGGTTGAAAGATTTAAACGACGCACGAAGTAATGTTAGGTTTTTTATTTAATGTCTTTAAATTACTTTTCTTTTAAATAAAATATATAAACATACTTCTTCTAATACTTCATCTGCATCATTCATTATATCACATTCTAAAAATTCATTTTCATTACTGCGCCAGCTGTAAAGAAAAAAAAATTACATTACAGTATTTTCAAAACAAATAAATAAATGCAAAATAATAATAATATATGTTGAGGATAATTCTTTAATAATTTATATACCTTGGAGTCATAATTTCTTTGTACTGGATTTCATTGAATCTCCCACTTCTACTATTACATGGAATTATAACATCATCTATGTCGAATTGGCTATCATGCCTCTTCCTGTTGTCATTTCCTAAACAATAAAAAGTGATAGAGTGAAATAAAGTACATTTTATAACCAGCATGAAGTGTTAAGTTACAAAATTTTTGTAAAAGTAACTTCCATTAACAAAATATAGATAAGATACATTCACTATGTTTCTCAAAGCAGTGTGTTTATTATTTATTATACACAAATACAATTAAAAAAAAGGGGGGGGGATATGATAAAGATAATACCATAAAAAATAAAGTTATTTAACAAAAATAAAATGCAAGGGTTTTTTTTTTCTCTTTTTCTTTCTATAAAAGAGATAACGACTAATCCAATAATAGTCAGTTGAAATGGGGGGAAAACAAAATTATGGATCCTTTTAGCTGCATCATTTCCTTACTAGAAGGTAAAAATATTTACAAAAATTACAAAATAAGGCACATTTTATAACTGAGAGTTATAAGGAATTCTAGTGACATAACAGCAAAATGTAAAAACTTTTTCTAGTATTGTCAAGTTGTTCTAGTATTGCTGTAAGAGGTTTTTATTTTTAAATAATTTCAATAGTGACTAACAAAAATGTCTTCACAAACCATAAAATCAATACAAGCACTTACTGGTTTCGTAAGGACATGGCCTTTATTCTTCAAGTGCAAGAAACATGTACTTTGGACTACCTACTGTCTTGCTTTTGCCTGTAAGATAGCAGCACATATTATTGCACCTGAAGAAGAAAAGCCAGGTCCTTTCAGATCAGTAATGCTTGTATTGATTTTATGATTTGTGAAGACATTTTTTGTTAAAAAAAGGTTTTGGGTTATTTTTTTTATTATTATTTTCTTAATACTAAAAAGGAGAAGGATAATTGCTGCTTATATATTGTTTAACCCTTGCTTTCCCAAGATCAAGGCGTTACTGCAGAAAAGGTGCTTTCAGGTGCCGCTTGGCATGTTTGGCGAAAATCACCAGTACCGTGCCTTTTTGTATCGTTTAGAAGTTGCAACATTCCACTGGCTACACTTGCTATCTCTGGCGAATTAGTGCACTTTTTGAATGAGGCGGGCTTAACTAAATTTCAACTTCAGAATGGGGTCAAAATGACCCTATCTTGGGAAAGCAAGGGTTAAAATTATGTTTGCTATTCCCTCCCCCACCCCTGCCTTTTTTTCCCCCTTTGTCTTCTGCTTGAAAAGGAAAATTTGAGTAAAACTTTTTATAATCTAAAAATGAGGTTTTCATTGCACTAAATTTAAGCATGCAAAGATTACTAATGCAATGCCACAAAAAATAAAAGTTTAAAGCATATAGTTAATTTAAATATCTGTCGGTATTGATTTACTTCTTCATTTTATTTTTCTAGTTTTATGGTTGAATTCAGATCTTTGTACATGAAATAATACAGCCCGTTTTCATAAACACATTGCATCATTTGTGAAGATTATTGTGTAATCTCATGTGCTGATTACATCAGACACATACTGCTATAAATAAAGGTGCCTGGCACGTTTATCACCAGTTGTTTATTAGATTTTGTCATAGACAGTGCTGTTGTGTAATCATTGTAATGGGTAAAAAACTTTCACTTACTGTTACTGAAAGGTCAGAAATATTGACCCTGCATAAAATTGGATTTTCTGAATGTCAAATAAGTTCAAGGTTAAATGTGAGCAAGACAGCTGTGCATCAAGCTATTGTAAATTTAAAATTTCGGGAAAATTTGTGAACTTTAAGAGAAGCGGTTGCTCTAGAAAAACGAGTGCATGTGATGATCATGTGATAAGAAGGATGGTCGTACGAGATCCAAGAACCTCCTGCAATATGATTTACACATTCTAAGGCTGAAAAAGGCAACCAACGTCAGTTTGAGTACTATTTCAAGATGTTTGGTTAAAGATTTTGGTTTATCATCCCATAAACCTCGACTTACTCCAAGTATGAAAAAGAAACGACTCTTAAGGTCCACAAATGTTCCCGAAATTTTAAATTTACTAATAGCTTGATGCACAACTGTCTTGCTCACATTTACCCTCGAACTTTACTTTTAGTAACAGTAAGTGAAGGTTTTTTACCCATTACAATAATTACACAACAGCACTGCCCATGACAAAATCTAATAAACAAATGGCAATAAACATGCTGGGCACTTTTATTTATAGCAGTAGAATGTGGCCGATGCAAATCAGCACATAAGATGACATAATAATCTGCACAAATGATGCAATGTGTTAAAATACTGAAAATCGGCTACTGGTCTTGAACTTTTGCAAATGACTGTAATTATCTCTTGCTACAGTGTTTATACTCATTTTTTCTACATTTGCTTTAGATTTTGCCACATTCTTTTGAATCGATTTACAATATACAGGTAAAACAAAATATAGAAATTAAAATTCTGCTACATTCATAAAGAAATTTGAATACTAGCATTTATTTGACGTCATTATGAAAGAGTAAATTCAAACACTCTCCACGAATTTTGAAGCATATTCTATCTAGCAGCCATGTAAACTTAATTTATAAATACTATAGTATTTATAAATTAAGTTTACATGGCTGCTTATGTAATGAAAACCAACTAAGATATAGGTTAAACAAATAATACATATTTTCATTATTTTTCGATTAAAATATTAAATTTTGACAAAAAAAATCTGTTTTAAAATATGTCAAATTAATTTTTACAAAAAATTTAGATTTTTTTTTTCCCCCTCTCCATTTTAAAATTTTTTATAGGAATATACTTCACTTATTTTGAACTGATAGTCTAACCTCATATTATTCTTTGGAAATTACTCATTACCCTTTATATTAAAAAAAAAAAAAACCAATTTTTACATTTACAAAAATAACAAAACATTTCTATATTTTCCAAAAAATTTATTCTTTTATTAATATTTTGCACTTATTAGCTTCAAAATGAGAAATATCTAAATGTTTGTTAGTTTTCTAAATGTGAAAACTGAATAAAAAAAAATACATTACGTAACGAGTAATCAACTAAATTAATTTTTCCATAGAATAACATAAGGTTAAGAATATTTTTAAAGGACTCAATAACTGTCCGCCCAGCAACATGTTATTCTATAGGGATTTTTTTTTTTTTTTTAAACAAAAATTACTTTGTCATCTATATTTTTTGAAATTCTGTCTGTTACTGCCTATTTAATGAGTACTTGTTTTCCAAAAATTTATTTTATTTTAAAGTTAAAAAATGCACTTTTTATTATTATTATTTTTCTGAATGTGAAATTCTATATCTATATGGAGGAAAATGGAATATATAGAATAAGAAGTTCTTTTAGTGATAAAAATATATTATTCTATGACAAATATTTTTTTATCATCAAATTTATTCACTATAAGTGTGTACGTTTAATTTTTTTTTATTATTATACTCTATTTTCATAAAATTCACAATCATTAAATTAATACTTATTTTCCAAAAAATTACTTTTAAAATCTTTTTTTTGAGTTCAGACCAATTGTCTAGTCTATGATTGGACCTAAGCTTGAGTAGACTGCCCTCTGTGATGGGTAACATCTCTAAGAGGGGTCCTAGCCCATTCTCACATGAATTTTGAAGAAAACTGAATAATTACACCGACAAGCATAACCTGGTTTTGAATTGAACCTGTCATCTCTTGTCAATCATTTAGCCACTAGTGGGGGTCTATATTTCATTTTTTAAGTATAAAGCATAAAAAATGAATTCAAAAGATTTTGTACCTTATAGCTTCAAAATGGAATATTAAGTAATGAATAAATTTTTCCCATAGAATAATATAAGGTTTGGCTGTAGACGACAATAAATGATGCATCTCCTCATAATACAAAACAGTTTTAAAACATATGCAAATTTTAAACATAATCACTTTATCTAAAGTATTTTTTTTTTTTTTTTTTTTTTTTAATGCTTAAAATAAAAAGTTAACTAAATCTAATCAGTGAAAAATTCTACTTGTGTACTATTATAATTAATGTATATGTGAGGAGGAAAAATATATTTTTCTTTCTTTTTTTTTTTTTTTTTTTACTACATATTTTAACAGTTATTAAATATATATATAATTACAAGCAAATTAGAATGCGGAAATTAAATGTAAAAAATAATTAAAATTTACTGTTATGCAAAACATAAAAAAAAGGGGGGGGGGGGATTTGAATCTAAAAAAATTATTTCTTTTCTATTCTTAACACAGCAATTTGTACCGATAAAATGAACTGATTTTTTTTTTTTTTTTTTCCCTAAAGATAGCAACTGTTTTGGGTAAAAAAAAAAAAAAAAAAAAATGTGTGATCCTTCATCAGGTGGATAAAAGTGAGAAAATGTGTAGCAACATTCCAATAATTAATTTTTATTCAATTAGAAAATACATAAACTGAATATTGCATCACTGCTAAATCTTTGAAGCTAAAAAAACAAGCATAAGTATGTTACAAAAGCTGAAACAATATAATGAATAATGATAAGCAGGAAAGAGTCTTCAACAAATTGTAAGTAAATTTACAATGCATGCAGATCAAACTTTGAACAGAATAAAATATGGTTGCCGAAAGTTCAGATTTGCCTGTTGTACCTTTAAACATGTTGCATGTATTATAACATTTTAATTAAGCTTCTAACTAACGTATCTTTAATATGCTGAAATATTTTTAACACCAACTGATGTAGATGGTCATTTTATTTTATAAAAGTATGCTACCTAAGTAAACCATCAGATCTTTTTATATACATTTTTATATGCATTAGAACAGTTACCAAAACAAATTCAGTTAAAACATTTATTAACACATTGAGCACCATGCAAATTCTTAATAAAATCCATAAAAATTCCTTAATGATATTATCCTGTAATAAATAAAAATCAAGTAAATTTTCAATAATTACTTAAAACAATGTAATATTTTTAGTTTTATATCATATTTGACACTGTCAGCTACCAATGGCTGGCATGGCGCTCAACGTGTTAATGTAAATATTTAAGGTTACTAAGACAGGCATGTAAATATCTCAAAATTAAATCTGCATTTATTTAAAATTTTTAAATCTTGATATAATTATCTAAAATATATAACATTTAAACCAAGGATACATATTTTTTGGAAAAAAAGTTAATGAATTTTTCAAAGTGCACATAAAATTGTTCAGTTTGCCAATTTTATAAATCTAATAGAATTTATAAATGAACCAAAAAAATATTCAATTTTACAAAAATTAAAAGTTATTCTAGGCCATATCAATTCATGTTGTTAATTCTACTAATTTACAATACCTTTTTTGAACCAACCCTGAAAACACACCTTGTGTTAAATTCTTGCTTTTATGACTTTTTTTTTTTTTTTTTAGTAGGAAGGATAAAGGTGTGAACCAGGGTTCGAAATTAGCAGTCATTAGGCATATCTTGCACCTAGAAATTTAAGTTTGATGACTAAAAAAAATCCTACTCAGTCATTTGACACTTAACTTATGATGACCATATTAAAAAAAAAAAAAACAAAAAAAAAATTATAGAATGCTTGTTTTTTTTTTTTTTCTTACATTATCAGTTTAAACACACATATACATAGGTGCCGTTTTCCAAAAAAATTTAATTCACATTTTTTTTTTTTTAACCCACTGCAATCATTTAAATTTATCTATGTATAATAAAAAATTTATTATGATAATTTCTGAAATACTGAATTAATTTAAATCCAATTTGGGCTTATAAAAACTGAAAGTAAAAATAAATAAATCCCCCCCCCCCCCACACACACACACAAAAAAAAAAGTTTAAATGAATATTTTTTGGCATTTCTCATTTTGCTTGAAGATTAAATACTTTGAATTCAACTGAATTTAAAAAGGCAGTTTTTCAGCAGATAATTAAAAAATATAAATGTATGTATTCATATTAACTTGTGCTTGTATTTAAGTAAACAATAACTAATTAAGTATAATAATTCTTTAAGTAAATAATATTTATTTAAAAAAAAAACTAAATTTTATGACTAAATTTTGACCCCATTAAAATTTTTTAAAAATACGCCTGAGTAGACCAATTTTGGCAACTAAGAAAAGATAATTAGATGCCATTGATGCCTGACTTTCACATTGTAGTTTCTAATCCTGGTGTGAATGTATTTTGTTTTATTATTTGATGTGGACCAATTCCTCCTTTTCCATCTATACATTCTTTTTCTTTCTAATGGGATGTTTCTTGCTGTTTCCTAACACATGACATTACCAGGACTATGTGCATATAATTTCAGATGGAAATGCATCTAAAAGGAAATAGTGAGCTTGAACTTCAATGTATGTTAGTTTGCTACAGTGTAACCCCCCCCCCCTTTTTTTTTTCTCTCAGAAGAAAGTGGATACACACTTAGAATGTGTTTATTTATATTGAAGAAACAATTATTTGTCAAAAATTAATTAATATATTTATTAATTCCAATATTCTTTTTTTTTTTTTTTTTTTTTTTTTTTTAATTTCTTTCACAATTCAGGGAAGTAGTACTTTTTTCTTGAGTGCAGGAACATTCGTCAGATATAAAAATCAGCCGCTTAATAAAATTACTTTGGCTCAGGAAGAATGATTTTAATAAGCAGTGAATACTGTATTCCCTTCTGGTGTATTGATTAACATGTCCAGTGCACTGAATCACTATTTTCCTTCTCCCTACATGTACAAACTACACCATTGCTAACATGAAGTCTTCATTTACAAAGATCGATGAACGATTGCCACTATACTGCAGTTTAGCATTGGTTTATTCATTGTGCTGATGTAAATTCTTGGTTTATTGTATATAATTCCTCTCTTCTTGGGAGAAAGTGCTTCTGACTGTTTAGCATTTATCTTACTGTAAAGAATTTATCTACTAATATGTTTTGGTTTGGTTTCAATCTCTGCAATTACTGTAACATTGAGAAATATTTAGATTTTGGTATGAACTTTTCGTAACTAATACAGTAAATTTAATAATAATATTTCAAAAGTTTTTTTTTTTTTTTTTTTTTTTTTTTCTGTTGGATTATCACTTATATTCCTTGTAGAGTTATTTCATTATTGATGTTGGAGTTTACTTGAATAATTTACACTTTAATATGAAAGAATATTAAGATTATTTGCTTAATATGGATACATGCCAAATTTGGATAATATACTTACATTTTTTTTTTTTTTTTTTTTTCCCCTGCAGCTACAAGTATTTTTAATGAAACCCTATTTTAAATTAATCTCACAAAAGTTATAAAATACCACAAAGATTGAAAAAGTGGCCAAAAAAAAAAAAAAAAAAAGAAAAAAGAAAAAAAAGAGAGAAAAAGAAAAAAAAAGTGGTAAATAATCTATTAAAGATGAATACTTACAGAATGATTTTAATAATAAATGTAAATGTTTATTATTACAAAAATTTATGCATGTATGATTCTAAATAAAATAATTTAATATCCTTTTAAATAAATCTTAAGATTTTATTTCTTAAGCATAATTAACAAATATTACATAACACTTTTTAAGCATGCAATGAAATTGCAAAAATGAAGTTTTAATTGAATAAAAAAAATATGATTATTACCCTTTAAGTGCCTGATTAATTTTAAAATGTTTTTCGGCTTTCATTTCTTAAATAAATCATGGGAAAAATACTTTTAAAAAATCATTAAGTATAGTTTATGGCTAAAATGCAATTTGTTGCCAATCGGCAACATTCACCTTTAAAATAATACTATCAGTATGTAATTTATTGGCATCATTAAGTGCACTAGAGCTTCAATATTATTCTAATAGTATTTTAGAAGGCAAAATTGTGTATGTTGCCAAAAGACAACACTTGGCATTTAAGGGATATTATTTGAACTTTGACAGTTGATGTTTACTTTTTTTTAAACTTTTGTTCAAAAAGTCGTTATGCAACGGTAACATACATAAGCCAAATATTAAAAACAAACCAATTGCATTTAAAATATTTAAAAATCATTACGTCATGTAGTTAAATTATATTTTAATCACATTAAAAACTGAGACAGATAATATACATTAAAAATATACATTTTAAAAGATTAAAAACACGATACACAAATTTAAACGTTTCAAGCCTTTTACAGGCTCCTCATCAGTAAAAAACATCAAATGTAAATGCTGAGAAGAACAACAGACTTTCATTATGTGAGTACAACGTATTCATCGGGAACTGCGCATGCCTCATTAAGTGGTGAAAAATGTTGATTTGTGTACCAGCCCTCCAGGAAATTTCTTGAATGATAATTAAAACAGTTAGATATGATTATTTTAGTATTGTTAAAATCAGGTAAATGGTCAGTTTCTATGGCATGCTGAATTATTTTCGAACGTATATCACGGTTTTTGAAATTTGTTTTACATTCCTTAATTCGAGTATGAAGAGAACAGCCAGTTTGACTAATATAAACCGAACTACAAGATTTATAAGGGATATTATAAATAACACCTGTACGGGAAAAAGGGGGGGGGGGATAACTGTTTTAAAATTAGAAAGGAAATTACGAAATAAAAATTGGGGTTTATAGGAAACAGATAAATTAACAGTGCGTAAAACTTTGGCAATAGATTCAGAAATATTTTTATAGTAAGGAATAGTAATGAACGATTTAGGTCATTTAGCCTATATCGTGATTCCCCTAAATCACCTAAATCGTTCGTTACTATTCCTTACTATAAAAATATTTCTGAATCTATTGCCAAAGTTTTACGCACTGTTAATTTATCTGTTTCCTATAAACCCCAATTTCTAATTCATAATTTCCTTTCTAATTTTAAAACAGTTATCCCCCCTTTTTCCCGTACAGGTGTTATTTATAATATCCCTTGTAAATCTTGCAGTTCGGTTTATATTAGTCAAACTGGCTGTTCTCTTCATACTCGAATTAAGGAACATAAAACAAAACAAATTTCAAAAACCGTGATATACGTTCGAAAATTGTACAGCATGCCATAGAAACTGACCATTTACCTCATTTTAACAATACTAAAATAATCATATCTAACTGTTTAAATTATCATTCAAGAATTTTCCTGGAGGGCTGGTACACAAATCAACATTTTTCACCACTTAATGAGGCATACGCAGCTTCCGATGAATACGTTGTACTCACATAATGAAAGTCTGTTGTTCTTCTCAGCATTTACATTTGATGTTTTTTACTGATGAGGAGCCTGTAAAAGGCTCGAAACGTTTAAATTTGTGTATCGTGTTTTTAATCTTTTAAAATGTATATTATCTGTCTCAGTTTTTAATGTGATTAAAATATAAACCAATTGCAAGTGTACAATTTAATTTATAAGTCCGGTATCAAATTTGATACTTTGGGCATTAGGTTAAAATTTCCCATAATACCGATACATCGCAATGTAAGAATTTCAACATCACCCGTCCTAATGTATGTAGACAACATCAAGTCAAGGGGGGGGAGGGGGGATAAGAATATAATAGAATGTTGTTTGTGCCTCAAATTAATAAAATGTAAATTTTTATTTATCAATTTGTAAAATTTTTAAATAAGATTAATAAATTATATGTGATATTTTCGCAATTGACTGCCGAAATAGAGAATCATTTTTATCACTGATTGACTAAATTTACATTTAACGGTCCTCTTCACTTACCGCCGTCTGAAGCTCAAGCCAATGTTATTCTATGGGAAATTTTCTTTACTTATAACTCATTAACTAATGCATGTTTTTAAATTCTGTTTTCAAATTTGGATAATTTACAACTGTTAAACCGACAGACCTTTTTTAAAAATGGATTTTTTTAATATTTAATATTTTATTTTGAAGCTGTAAAATACGAATTTTCAATATGTGAAATTTTTCATTTTACAGTTGTAAATTTTCTGAATATTAAAACAGAATTTAAAAACATGTATTATTTAATGAGTTACAAGTAAAGAAAATTTCCCACACAATAACATTAGCTTAAGGGGACTCTACTTATTGTTTCCGAAAGCTGAAGACAATGCTATACTACGGGAAATTTTGCCCCATTATAACTTATTAACTAAGAAATATTTTTAAATTCCGTTTTTGCATTTAGAAAATTCATAACTGCTTACCAGTTTATCTTTTTCTAAAAACTGATTTTTTTTTTTTTTTTTTTAATATTTTATTTTTAGGTTAAAAAATGCAAATTTTTACATTATGAAAATTAGCATTTTACAACCTCAAAATAAAATATTAAAAATTAAAAAAATCAATTTATAGAAAACGAGAAACTGTTTAATAGTTGTGTATTTCCTGAATGTGAAAACGGAATTTAAAAATATATCTTAGTTAATGAGTTATAATGGGGCAAAATTCTCGATAGAATAACATTGGCCTTGACTTTCGTTGACGATAAGTAGAGAGTCCTCTTAAGCTTCCGATGACGTAAGTAAAGCGGACCCTTAATCCTGTTTAATTATTGAAATAGACTATTTTAAGCTTATTGATCTTTTTTAAAAGCTAATTCTCAAAATAAGACAAAGTAAATATTCTTGAAAAATACGAATTGTGTATGAGAAATAACATTATTTTGTTAGTGTGTCTTCATTATAGCCTGCTGTTCAGTGTTGCCAATTTTTAGCGGATTTTTGACATGATTTACGGGAAAAAATAAAGGTTTAGCAGATTCGATATTACATTGCACTGTTGCTACACTATGGGCAATTGAATTTTTAGAGGATTTTCATGTAATTTTTTAGCGGGGGAGAAAAAAATTTGTGTTGGCAATGCTCCTGCTGTTTTTTGTATCAAAATGAAATTAATACTTAACTACGAAAGTCCATATAATTTTCCTCATCACTAAAACTTTAAAATCTTCCTAGTACTATATAGTTATTAATAGCATTTAAAAGTTGCATTATATGCTACTATAACTACCCTATATGTTTATAGAACTCACTCTTAAAACACTAATAAGAATAAAATCATAAACACTCAAAGGAAATTCAAACGAGATCATATCTTCTCTCAAAAGCCAAATCATTTTTCAATGATTTGATTTGTCAGCTAATTTTGTCTTTCTCCCACGCGCTTTCATTTCAGATATTGATAATTTTAAGCTCGAGAAGTGTATGAAAGTTTTTTTTTAAATATTTATTTTCAAACAATATTTAAAGATTTTTTTTTTTTAAAAAATCGGTGAAAGTGCACAATTTTATTATTATTATTAAAATAATATAATAAAGTCCACTATTTCTTAATTTTCTGACAATATCATCTGTGTTTTATGCCTTTATGTGTATATACATACATATTTTTAAATTATGTGAGAGATTACCAGGTATAACGTCGACTCACGAGTGGCCACTGGCCACTTACAAAAATTGCAAGTCTTGACCTCTAATATATGTACACTAAAGGACAAAAAAAAAAGCCACATTTGTAATAACTTCAAAATTAACGGTGAAAACAAATAAAATTGTCATATTTGAATAATATCAAAGTGATGAAATGATACCTACATTTTTTTTTTTATTTAGTAATTTGCTTTATTACACTCTACAAAGTATTTAAAAATCAAAGTAAAATTTTCTCTTTAAATGTAATATGATAAACATATACTTTGTATTCTATTATAATTTATATGAAATAAACAAGTTATATTTTAATATATGAAATAAAACTATTTATTTGTCAGATTTAAACAATTACTTACAGCATTATAGGTGCTCATGGGTATGAATAGATAATTTTAACAATTTGAATCAAATAAACATACCACAGATGCCCTTTAGCAAGGTGCATTATCATCTCGAAATACTGTTTGTGGAAAAGTCTGAGATATCTTCAAAATAGTCGGTCAGGTGCCACTTTTATCAAGGCCATGCTTTATCACAAGTGAATTCATCCTTTGCACATGAAAATCTGCCAGACTCCTTGAAAAGTTATGCACCTCTGTACCATAATGTACAGAGTATATGTCACTGTTTTAAAAAGTACAATTTTCATTAAGTTGGCCACATTTACGTTGTCCTACTAGCATTTTTCATCATCGAAGTAAATTAAACTTGACTCATCACAGCAAACTAGTTCAGCCCAATAATTAACTGATATATATTTTTAATTTTTGGCCAACTTAAGTCTTGTTTTCTTAACTCCTTTCCATAATAATGGCCTTTATTTTGCAGATCTTCACATTTTTAACCCGCTTTGTTTAATTGTTCCTGCACTGATTTTGAAGAAAGTATTTTGCTATACACTTTTTTTAATCTTTTGTAAGTTCTGAACATGATACAAATCGATTTTATGAACAATTGCTTTTTAACTTCCAGTTATCTCGCCTGGATGAGGAAGAAGGCCGCTACAGTCAAATTTCCAGTTTAAACAGCCAAAAAATTTTATATCTTGCTAAAAATAATCTCACCAATATTTCGTTAAATTTAATCATTTTGCCATCTCACATATTTTAATATTTTTATTTTCTTTCTAAAATTAAAATTTTTTGTGGCATTGTCAATTGCCTTATCTTCGCCATTTTTGAAATACTTTCTAAAATAACAATTTTTCTGACAATTTTATTTTGTGTTTAATACTGGGTTCAATCCTAAAGTGTATGTGGAAGAGGCAGTAATAAAATCTGTTCGAAAATGTGCTTTTTAAATGATAAAATTGGTAGTTGCAGAAAGAGAAAAGAACAATATCCAAGTGCATCTTTTTTTTTTCCCTTCTTTTTTGGTCCCTTAGTGTACGTGTGTTTTAGTGACACCATAGGGTCTAAACGTTTTGTTCGAATGAGCTGAAATGTGGTATTTTTTTACACGATCACAAAGAAAAATTCTTTATCATTATGGCCTTTGTTGTTATTGCATAAAATTTTGATGAATCTAGTATATATATATATATATATATATATATATATATATATATATATATATATATTGTTTTTTTTACAGGAACAAAACGAAAATTTCTTAATCGTTATGGTCAGTACAGACCCAAATTTTTTCAATTACAATAGCGTCTTAACACTTTATTCAATTGAGCTGAAAATTTATACATATGCTATGGGTCACCACTGCACAAAGGGCATAAATTTTGGTAAATCTAGCACATATATATCTTTTACAGGGATATAATGAAAAATTTATTGTGGCGTATGGGCGTTACCATTGCATGAACTACAAAGATTTTGGTAAATCTAGCACAAAGTTTTTTTTTTTTTTTTTTAAATCATTATGGTCTATGGGTAAATTCGCTAAAGTTCAATAGCGTCTAAATGCTACATCTGATTGAGCTGAAACTCATATACATATCATAAATCACTTTCACATGAGCTGTATGAATTTTGGAAAATCTCACACTTACAGGTCTTTTAGGGACACAAAGAAAAATTCTTTATCATTGTGGCTTACAGGCTCAAATTATTTGAAAAACGATAGTGTCTAAACGCCTCATTCAATTGAGCTGAAAACTTATGTACGTGTTACAGGTCTTTGACGCACAAACTGTATAGATTTTAGTGATTCTAGCACTTAAGTTTTTTTACAGGGACACAACAAAAATTTCTTTATCATTATGATTTACGGTTCAAATTATTTGAAGAGAAATAGTGTGAATTTAAATAACATACTATATAGAGAAAAATTCTCATATACCCTATTATAATTTTCTCTATTTAATGACTTCTCTTTCATTTATTTATACAACCGTTAATTACTTAATGTTCAGAAAGTCGTCGCTCCAGTTTTTTTTTTTTTTTTTTTTTTTTTTTAACACTAAAAAGAGAATTTTAAACATGCATTTATCTCTTTAAGCCTTGGAGAATTTATTACGCCTAGTTTAGAAACTTCAGTGTTGTCACTTTATTGCCAACAAGAGTCCTTTTTATTTGATGTATTAAAATGAACCAACCAACCAGACTAGTTAAAAAAAAGTAAAATATTCTCTCCATAAAAAGGTTATACTTCATTCCACCAGATATTCAGAGGTAATTTAGCCTACCACACACTATGGTGGCTAATGAAGTCTAATATTAAAAGATGATGCTTGTCTACATCCATATATGTTCAGGCTCCATGCGAAAATTGACATACAGCTGCACAGAAAGATTACGGAGAGGATAGTGATTTTTTTTTTTTTTTTTTTTTAAGTTTCAATTAGTTGGAGTTGTGGAGATAATTATATCTACATCAATTAAAAAACAAGTCAATTCTGATTTTACAAAGCATTTAAAGAGCATTAAATGACAAAAAAAAAAAAAACTAGAAATATTGGTCCATTTTTTTTTTTTTTTTTTTTTCAAAATTACTTCATTTCAGTAGAGATGGTATGTTGGACGTTTGGCAGGGATAGAAAAGGAAATGTTTTTCCCCTTAGAAAAATATACGAACAGGGTTTGCAGTTTTCAAATTTAGACAGAAATTAATAATCGGGCAGGATGGCATATGACAAGCCTACAGTTCAATTTTCATGAAATCAGTCAAGGAACAAACAAGTTACAATTTTATTATGAATTTAAATTTATTTTTACTTTTTGGATGGCCCATGCTCGACAGACAGTAAGATTATTTTTTCTTTTACATTTTGTAGAGATTCAAATTCGGATATACCATTGAAGTTTGGTGCTAAGATGTTTTCAGGGGTAGGGAATCAATTAAGAATACTTTCGATAGTGTTAAATTATTATGGGAATAAGCCAGAGGGGGAGGGATAAAGGGGCAAAAATATCAAAAGGGATTTAGAACATTGAAAATTTGTACTAATAAGTTTTGGAAGCCGAGGAATTGATTGTAGATATTTTTGAATGTGTAAAATTATTAGGGAGGCAAAAAAAGAGCAAAAACTTTAAAATAGAGATAGAGCCTTGAAATTGGGTTTTGGGGATGAGGAATCAATTACAGTGGTTTTGGGGCATTACTTTGGGGGCAGATGAGGAGAAATTTTAAGAGAGATAGAACCTTGAAAATTGGTATTATTATTAGGAAGGTAGATTAGAGGACCGCGAGGATTACATGGTGGGAGTATGCAGTAGTCAGAATTTCCAAAGGTCATTTTCACAGTTAGTGAGAACATGTGATTTTTTAAGGAGGGAGCACAGCAAAAATTTTTTTCACAGGATATCTTGAAGATGAAAAGTCATCCTATGGATATCTTCAGTATGTACTTGGGATAAGTATATTCTTAGAGATAAGTACAATGACAGAAAAAGGGATTTGCTCGAGAATTAAAAAAAAAGCTTTTTGAAGCATGTCCTACTAAGACATTATAAATGTTAATCAGAAATCATTTTAGGTATTTATCCAATTCTCCCCTCGCTCTTACTGATGTCCTAATTTTCGTGGGAAAGAAAAAAGTAATTTCATGAAAAATATAATTTAGTTAAACTGATTAACCACTTTGTTATAAAATCTTAATGTAGAATTTAAAATTTTGACATTGTACAGAAATTACAACTTGGAGGGAAAAAAACAGATCTATGTGCATATATAAATATATACATAGGCATTTTTAGGTATGTATAAATATATACATACTACCCTTTCCTGCATGGAAAATCTGCATGCTAGTACCTGCATATCTAATATGATTAATAAAAAAAAAAAAAAAAAAATACTGGAAATTTTTAGTTTTTTTTTTTTTTTTCCTCTTGCCATCCCAATGAAAGAGAATTAATTAAATCTTTAATATATGCATTATAATTTAATTTTAGAAATTTTTTCCTAAATTCTTAGAATTGTTATATTAAAAATAAAACATTTCATAAAATTTGATGCAATTAAATCACCATACATAGCAGAAATTCCACAGTTAACAAATGTAGCTACAAAACAAATAAATAAATGTTCATTATGAATGAAAAAAAAAAAAAAAAAAGAAGTTAATATTTTTTCAGTTTCTTAAAGAAAATATGCATTTCCAAGTGTAATAGATTAAATTTTTGTAGCTGAAATCTGTAGCAGCCAAATTTATGCTTTGAACATTCTTATTTTAATTGACGAAATAGCGCCTTACATTTTGTATTGACGAAACTTAATCATGACTGGCCGTAGAGAAAATATTATACAGTTTGTTTTTAGATAAGGTTTGAAAAATTTTCATGTTTGATATACATTACCAGAATTTATAATATATAAACTATGTATTGGAGCAGTAACAATACATGCAAAAAGTTACTGCCCAGCTGCTTACTTTTCATTTCACATTAAGAATAAAGATCCAGTTCATAAATCAGGAATATTTTCATATATTCACTTGTTAAGCTTTCAAAACTAAATCACAGTTACTGTTAAATTTTTATATAAAAACAAAAATATGTTACATATACTAATGCAAAGAAATTTCAGAATTTATGAAGTTTTACATTCTAACTAGCAACATCCCTCCCTCCCTTACTCAGGCTCTGTTCTTTTATTATAATCTTTAACCTTAAAAATAATAATAATAATTAAATCATTCTAGTTCTGTGAAGAATCTGTATTAAGTTTGCCTATTTATATGAAGAATCTGTTTCAAGATATCGCTGATTTTTATGAAGGGTCTGTTTTAATATTGCTGATATCTGTAGAGTTTCTGGATAAATTTTTTTCAGAGATGAACCTCTGCAACAAAACTATTAAAACAGTTTTCAAAGTTTTTGGCAATTTAAAATTCAGTTATTTCCTCAATGTTAAATAAATTGCAAATAAAATGAGTACTGAAATTGCATTAATGAACAAAATGAAAAATAATATTCATAATTTAGTTTTCCTGCCCCCCCTCCTCTTTATATAAATTTGATAATGTGAAATAAAGCCAATCATAAAAAAAAAAAAAAATTAAATAAAAATGCTTTGAGTGCAACTATTTAAGGTTCCTCCCTACCTCTTACATTTTCTCAATCTCCAGTACGAAAATCTTGTGTAATTCTATGGAGGGATTTACTTCTTGATTTTTATTATTATTTATTTTTTAAATACCATTCAGAAAATTCACAACTGTTAAATTTGTTCTTGTATTGCAAGAATTTAATTTTTAATATTCAAGTGTGATAAATATATTTAGTTCCTTTTTTGCATTCTTTAGCTTTATAAAAAAATTGGAGCAGGCTGATTTTTATACCAACTATGCGAAAAATTCCAGAGCCGGGAGTCAAACCTGGGGCCCCTGCTTAATGCATAAATTTCTCACATTATGCATACCTGCCAACTTAAAACTGGTAAAAATCAGAACAATATTGAATAACAATAATAAAAAGAATTCTTACTCAGAGAAAAAAATAAATAAATGTTTTATGAAAATAATAATTAAAACTTAATCAGTTAACTAATATACCTGCATTTTTTATGCAGAATAAAAGTAATTAAAGTAAATTATAACATAGAAATTTGCTTAACAGTGAAAATGCACTAAATTATAGAAAAAAAAAATAAAAATAATTTACCTAATATTAACATAAATCTGTATTTACAAACATTTTTGTCTGTCTGGTAGATACTTTGATGCAATCAAGTTAACACTAATGTAATAACTGTTACTAGTAGCATTTTTTTTTTTTTTTTTTTTTTTTTTTTTTTTTTAATATAAATTTGCATGATAAATAAGGAAAAATAAAAAGATGAAGTAAACAATTTACTGGGACAGAAAATTAACAGTGGCTTAGCATTAGTTCAAAATTCTTTGGTGAAAACACTTTCATAACACTTATCACTTTGGTGAGACTTTAAAAATTAAAATGTTTTCAAGCGTTTTAACGAAAAGTGAGGAACGAAACTGCGTCTTATTCTTTTTTAAAGACTTTCATTATTCTGTTATATTTTTTATTTCCATCCACTGAATGTATGTTATCAACGTAGGCAACAATTTCAATCTAGATTTTCCCCCTCATATTTTATATCTTCACACTGCAATTCAATAAATTGCTTTTGTAACAAGTCCCATGCTAGATTATTGTCCTCGTTATCGTTAATACTCAGGAGGAATGGGAATT
The DNA here is from genome assembly GCA_963930645.1 of Salticus scenicus. Taxonomy (NCBI): domain Eukaryota; kingdom Metazoa; phylum Arthropoda; class Arachnida; order Araneae; family Salticidae; genus Salticus; species Salticus scenicus. The sequence goes on along the minus strand of OZ005660.1, from coordinate 204,363,941 downwards.
TTCCTACAAAATATTTGACACTTTCAAATGAAGATTCCTCGATTTTTTTCAAATTCAGGGATGAGATTAGCGAAAATACAAAAAATCTGAAACTGAATGCAAAGGCAAGACGTTGGAATGAAATACCAGAATTTTTATGACAAAATCTATTATATTAGAGTAATAAATATTCATTTTAATCTTCAATGTATAAAAAAAGAATAAATGCATATCAGAAACATAAAAAAGATGAAATCAGCTGAAAAGCTGAAAAATCTCATCCCTGCAAATTACAAACTACAACCTGAAGCAAAACATTTTTTAGGGGAAATTTTTTAATTATGTATTTGCAAGCATTTGCAAAATAACTCCTGACAACAGAAAAGAATTCTTTTTCTTCAAGACCCATGTTATTTAGTATTTCAAGCATACAATATCCAATGACTAAATTATCATCATTCTTTTAGTTTTCTAAATCATCAAAAGGAACTTGGAAAAGATCACTAAATTTCTTGATTACTGAAGCTTTCACAAACTCTATATAGAGTCCTTTCAACAGTTCAAGAGTTTTTTTCAGAATATGAATTTTTGGAGAAGCAGGTTGTAGCAAAACGTTAATGGTATCAAATTCAGAGAGTGTAGATAACAAAAACTGGCAATATGCCTTATTCCAGTCGGAAGACAATACATAGAACATTCTTTCTTCTTCAACTGGAAGAATTTTTTCACTTTTTTTTTTTTTTTTTTTTTTGCACTAGGCATTTCATTTAGCTGTTTTGAACTACTTTTAGCTTCCTTTGATTTACTTCAGCATGAAAAAAACTTCAGAGGATCACACTGCCCTATCAGCTTTTAAAGAGCTCTACTTAAGGACAGCCAACGAGTAGCAACATGCTTTAATATTTTCCTTACAACACTTCCATGAAGTTCTTGAAATGTTTTGAAGTTTTCTTTGCATTTTGTACTTCAGCTGTGTTCTGCGCCAAATGCTATCATATTTGAAATCGGAATTTTCAACCTATCTAACTCATCAAATATTAAACAGGCAATATTTTCACCAGTTCCATCTTTATTTAGGTTAGGCAGACACAGTAAAGACATAATTATTTGTTGCATATTTTCATAAGAGTAGTTACTACAATTGGGTATAACTTCGTATCCGAATCGTTACTGCCGTCGATTGCAATAGCGAAAGCAGCCTCTTGTAAGTTTACTACAAAATCTTCTTGATGAATAGCTGCCATTTAATCAACCACAGCATTTGTTTTTGTTCGGGCGCATGAATATATATCTATATACTTTTTTTGCTGTAGTGGAATCCAGAAACATTTTTTTGAATACATGTTCCATGTGGTCCGCAGCAGAGAGAGGTTTGTTGTGCTGCACGAGAAATTTGGTGAATAAACATTCGGCCCGAAACAGAAACATCAACATCATCCTTTTTTTTTTTTTTTTTTTTTTTTTTAAGAAAGTTGAAAGTTTTGTAGTATTATCAACTTTACAGCAATTATTTTTGTGCTTGGCTGTATTCAAATGTTTATTAATGTCACTCTTTCCAACATGAGATATTATGAAATCGCACAAACAATAGTAACAAAAGGCGTAAGTACTTCCGATTTGCGTTTCTTTGATTACGGTATAATTCACTTTATAATCTGGTTTGAAATGCTGTACATGTTGTTTAACTTCAAGTAGACATGATGAAAACGGAAAATCAAATAAAATCAACATTAAAATTACAGGCACATCATCTAAAAATTGTTCTCTCCATAACCACAATAAGTCACCACCGCAGACGACAACTGCCGCTTTCAGTAAAGCAATAAATTTCTCTCCCTCCCGCCACCCTGCCTAATCCATGCATTTTCCCTCCTCTCTTAATTCGACAGTACGCTTGCGCAGAATGCCATGAAGGGCGAGAAAGGAGATAATAAGCAGAGCAGAAGAAAGAGAGAGAGAGAGAGAAAGGACATGGTGCAATTTCAATCCACCTTCGCTGAGGCGGCAAAGGAGAATTGTGTCCGATTCATTTCATGATTTAATTCGGCGGCTTTTCTTTCGCATAAACAGAAAGCAAAAATGAAGCTCTTTTGGTTAAATTATTTCATATTCATTTATTCATAGATTAAAAATATAAAGATTTTTGCGATAACAGAAAATATTAAAAAAATCGTAAAATATCGGTTACGCACATAACACATACCAAATTTTCAAAACAAGTCCGAAAAAATCGTAATTATTGGCAGCTATGCATTATGTGAGAAATGCTGAGCTGGTTATCAGCCAGGGCAGCTCAGTGGTAGAGCATCTGCGCGTCAAGCAGAGGGCCCGGGTTAGATTCCCAGCTCTGGTATTTTTCACATAGTTGGTATAAAAATCAGCCTTCCACTCCAATTTATTCTAAATTAACTTTCAAGGTTGATGAATGAAATTTCTAAAAAAAAAATTTATGTTTATGAATTTTCTGAATGTAAACCCGGAATTGTGAAAAAAAAAAAAAAATTAGGTAATAATTCTAGTGAGAAATTTGTCCATACAGTAACATAAGCTTCAGTTTCCAGTAATAATAGGCAGAGAGTTCCTTAACTCTTCAACACTCAGCATTCTCGCCACGAGGGTGCACTGCACTTGTTGTTAATTATAAAAGCTCATCCTAGAATTCTGGACAAAATTTTACTTTTATAACTTAGCAGAAAAAAGTTATTATGTCTTTCAATTTTGCTCATAAATTCTGGTGGTTTTCCATACTAAATTATACCTTGACCTTTCAAAAGGTAAGAATATTCGTCTATAGGGGCACCTAACATATCACCGTTTTTTAGTCCCATTTAATGAAGTTAATTATAGTACAGTCGCGGAAAAAAAAAACGCAACACCCGCTGTAATTTCGTTATTTATTGACGCAGGAACATCTAATAGACATAATTCAACAGGAAATTACATGCACTTTCTGAAAATGTCGTCGAAGTTTGAATTAGGGGTCATCTACATATTGAAATGAACGCCAACTTTGATTTTTTCAATAGCAACACCCAATTTTGACTTCATTTTCGAATTTCTGAGAGTCTGGCAGTGCGGAAAAGTATACTGTTTGTATACTTTATCTTTAGTATTTATAAAGTTATAATCAAAAATGTGTTAGGGGGTTATCTCTAAATGTAGAAAAATAAAATTTAGATCCTATAAGATATAGACAAAATTTTAATGTTTTACACCGGAAATTTTTCGGGAAGAAAAGAATTATATAAATTAATAAAAACCTTTTACATTTTCCAGTTTCTTAATTAACTAGAGTTCAGTTTTTTAGATTTGTATATACTTCAGTACTTTTTTAGATAATTTTAGGTCTATTTAAATACATTACACTTGCGACTGGTCCAGACAGTACTCTTTGAAAAAAGTGCAATATTTTTCAAGTAAAACTGTCTATTATGGTAGTACTGATCACAAATAAAGCTTAAATTTTCTTTTGTAGTTGTAACATAATATACGAAATGAAATAATATAGATATATATATATACAACAACGCATAAACTAAATCATTTCGGGTAAATTATTGTAAAAGTTCATGAAGTAAATATTAAACAATTTTAATCGCACTTACCAGTTTTGGGTCAGTTGAACTCTTTGGAACTGTACGATTCGTTTTATAATTTCTATGAAAATATAATTTCTTAATTAATCCTTTCGCGACTGCTGACATAGATTCACGCCATTTGAAAATCTGTAATTCTGTCAGTGGGCGTTTCTTTCGTAATTTGTGTGTTACTTATTTCTTAAGTGTGTACCCAGTGTTCATATTTTTGCAATAAAATATACTATGGATAGAAATATATTGATTAGAAAGAATATAATTATACTGTATATTCATTTGTAATATAATTGTGAATACAGAAAATTTGTTCTGAAATATTAAACCGGTTTTTCTATTTAAAACATTAAACCCCGCCTATTTAGTTAATTTTTTCTTCTAGTGTTCGTTTAAAAGATTCAAAATTTATCACCAGTAATCGATGAAGTAAATACCACTTGTGCATATTTTTGTCAAGATAAAATAAGGGATTTAACACGAATACTCGATGTCACATTTACTTTTCTTTTCTTTTCGGTATTGTTTTGTTTTGAAGAACGATGAAGGCGGGGCTTGTCTTCTTTAGAAAACAGGAATTCTTGATGCCTAATGACTAAAAATCATCATTTTTGTTTCATTTATTTGTGTTTGATGTTGTTATATAATTTGACCCGTAAGTAAAAAATAAAAATATTTTGTTTAATTTTCTTTGTTATTTTTTAAGAATTGATTCGTTATCTCATGCAAAACTTTATAAGAGACGGCCCCCTAAAACACTCGAAAAGAAAGATTTATTTATATCTCGAAAACTAATAACTGGAACGAGCTGCAAATTTGCACACCCATATTTTTCACCATTAGGATTCATTTTATGTAAAAATTAATATAGGTCATAATTCATAATTTTTATAAATATGAATTTATTAATATTTTTCAGAATTAAAAATATTTTTCAGAATCAAAAGTAATGATGAATTATGTTTGGGTTTCTTCACTGTATCTTGTAAAAAAAAAATATATCGATCAAGTTATTTTTTGTGAAGATATTAATAAAAGTTTGAAATATGAATTTAACATTAGCACCTTCAAACTTTGAACGCTTATAACTCTGTGAAGAAATAAGTAAAATATACAACCAATATACTTTTTCGTGTTGTCGCGATCCCAGGAATTCAAATATAAAACAAAAATGGGGCATTACTATTGAAAAAATTAAAGTTGGTGTGCGTTTTAATATGTAGACGACCCCCAATTCAAAATTTCACTTCATTTTCTGAAACTACTCACAATTCCCCGTCGAATGATATCTTTTACATTTTTCTACATCGATTAGCAACGAAGTTACGTTGAGTGTTGCGTTTATTTTTTCCCCGACTGTACATTCTAGATAACTGAAATCATTGTCTGGGTTGCCCAAAAAAGAGGATGATCAAGCATCAAGCATAAATTAAGTGAAATGCAGAATGTTTCATAAAATTTCTTATGGGCACCTACAATATTCCCATTTTTGATTCCAATTTAATGAAGTTTATTATAGTACCCTCTAGATTAACCAAGATCATATTATCTGGGGTGCCCCAAAACCCTGAAGCAGAATGCGTCAAAAATTTCGAACAAATAGCTTTGCAGCAGAACAATTGCAGATCTTTGCAAATTAAGGCAGGGGGGGATTCTAAGTTATCTCCTCAAGAATAGAATTTTTTTTTTTTTTTTCTCTTATCATTGAAGCAATTTTATCAAAATACTTCTGAAGTACTTGATGGCATGGGAATTCTCTATCCAGCCCTGGTTTATTTATTTATTTGTTTGACTATAATAATTATTTAATTATTATTATTGAAACTTATCGCATAATATTCAAAAGTATTCTTGCTATGGGGCCTAAAAAAAGAGGATGATCAAGCATAAATAAAGTGAAATGCAAAATGTTTCATAAAATTTATAAAATGTAGCATAATTATAATGAAATACCATTGTTACAGAGTGGCAGAACAAAATTTAAGAGAAAAACTTCAGATTCATAAAGGAACTTTTTTGAAAATATTAAGAATAAAGCAGATTTTCGATGAAGATTCAAAATATGAATGTTACAAAACACTTGAGTGACAAGGACATTATGTTATTTGCTAATTTGTAGTTTAAGAAACTATCGAATGTCCTGTAATTTATGAAGACAAAAATTAAGTATAGGTTAAATACCTACTACAAGAAAATACAGTTGCTGAAAAAAAATGTGCATAATATAATTTCAAGAAACAAAATTGCAAGTAAACACGATTATTTCATTATTTACGAAAGAATGAGAAATTTTTATAATACCATATCTTTCTTTCTTTTTCTTTTATTTATTTATGTATTTATTTTATTTTTTGGGGATGGGTAGGGGAGAATTTTCTTTGTAAATTTAAAAAATGTCAATAAAATTTATGTTCACTCCCTTCTTTTTATATTAACTGAATTATTAATGCCTCTGAATATACCAGGGATGAGAGTGGAAAACGAACAAAAAGTCTGAAAATATGCGCAAAACTCAAAGATAAGTTAATTTTTCCAATAAAAGAAAAAACAGATACAAGAAATTCCACTTTACATAAGCAAATGGGGGAATATATGAAAATAAATTGTTCAAGAACATGTCAAAACAAAGAAAATTAAACAAAAATTGGAATATTTAGAAGCAAAAAGTCTGAAGAATCTCATCCCTGATATACATGCCATATATATTTTCCAATCAAAATGTTTTTAAAGTATATTTTATGTAAAAATAATTCAATCAGCAGATGTACGAGGTGTATTAAAAAAGTAAAAAGATTGATCATTTGAGTAGGAAAATAATAAATGTTTTAAAGAGAAATATATGAATGTAAAATCTCTAACTCAAAAAATTTGACACAAATTGTTCATAACGCATTGAGGTTTTTCAGTTTTTTAAATGGTTCAACAAAAACGGCTAAGAAGAGACGTTTTGAGAGCTGTAGAATACGACTTGACTATTTTTGGAAAATGTCTGTGTGTGTGCGTGTGTGAGACAAAATTTTGTGGCAACTGTATCTCAGGAACTAGTGCACAGAATTTCATACAAATCGGTATGCAGTTACACCTTGACACAAATTAGTGCCTATCAACTTTTGGTAAAAATTGTCTTATAGGCTGTGTTGTCATCCCACTTTTTCTAAATTTTTAACATGATGGTATAGGGCAAAATTTTGTATAAATGTGCATAAAGAGAATTATTTTTTAATAATCATTACGAAATTTACAAGATTTATTTATAATAGAGATAGTCAACTGGGAAAATTTTTTTGTATATGTAGGAGCTTTGCCTCCCCCATAGGGGGGGGAAGTTCCCCCCTCGAGGGGAATAAATTTTCATGATGGGTATCTTTCAAAAGAGCTTGCCAATACCTTTAAAATGAATGGTTGAACCATCGCTCTGTGATAATTTAAAATAAAGTTATCAATCTTTTTATCTTTTCAAAAAAAAAAAAAAATATGTATTTTTTAAATGTAATATCGAGAATAAAATGAACTTTTTTGGATATTTAATGTTACACTACTTCTCTAATATGGAAATTGTACTACATTATCATGGAAGATAATTTTATTAAATTATTTTTACTGAGTAAATTTGCATAAGAAAATATAGAAGAAAGTCATGTAGTGGCCAGAACATTCAATAGAAGAAAGTATTAGATTCGTAAAAAAAAGTTTCAACTTCCGGTTTTCGACAGATTTACATGTTTTGAGAGGTCCAGAACACTATTTTACCATTTTTAGAAAATATATGTGTGAGATGAAAATTTTGTGACAACTGTGTAGCTGGAACTACTACTGCTCAGAATTGTATATAAATTTATATGTAGATGCACCTTGACCTAAATTAGTGCCTATCAACTTTTGGTGTCAACCGCTCAACGGGTGGCGCTGCTATACAGTGATTTCCACAATTTACGGGGAAGCAGGTTCTCAGGTTCTATTGCATATAATCAAACAAAACTTGATATGTAAGAAGGTCATTATGAGATATTATGCTGATTCAATTTGAATGCTTATCGGCCAACAGGTGGTGCTGCTATATAGCAATTTTTTTAATTCAAGGGAAGGCTGTATCTCAGGAATAACTGCACAGAACTGCAGATAATTTTATATCTAGATGCACCTTGACATAAATAAGTATCTATCAATTTTTGGTGTTAACCGCTCAACAGGTGGTGCTGCTACACAGCGATTTATGCAATTTAAAGAAAAGCTATATCTCAGGTTATATTGCGTATAATCAAACAAAACTTGATATGTGAGAAGGCTATTGTGAGACATTATGCTGATTCAAGTTGGATGTGTATATACCAATAGATTGTGCTGCTATACTGGAAATTTCCTCGATAACGGGAAGGCTATAATCTCAACTTGTATGGCATATAACTGTACAAAACTTGATATGTGAGATAACCATTATAAAAATGCATTTTTTTAAGATGTTATTTATAGACAATAAAACTGTCTTTCTTTAGATATTCAGTGTTAGTTTTCTCTAAGATGAAAATAATTTGCATTCATAATGTTAGATAACTTTAATAAATAATAGTTTTAATAAATTATTTGCCCTCAGTGAATTTGTATAAGAAAATATAGAAGGAAGTCTTGTGGTGGCCACAACATACTAGTTTGGAGATGTGCTCAGAAGACAAAATTGATCTAAAGTAGTAGGAAACCTAAAAAAATATTTCCAGTAAGAGAAATTTGACACACATGTAAAGACATAGAAAACAAAGTTTACATAGTTATGTTGTGGCCACCACATGACTTTCTTCTATATTTTCCTATACAAATTCACTCAATAAAAATAATTTATTAAAATTATATAAAAAAATTATCTTCCATGATAATGCAGACGATTTTCATATTAGCAAAGTAATATAACACTAAATATTTAAAAAAAAAAAGTTATTTTTTATTATTATTTTTTTAAATGTAATAGTAAGAATAGAATTTACTTTATTTTAAATTTTGGCAAGCTCTGTTGAAAGATATCCATCATGAAAATTTACTCCCCTGAAAGGACTCCCCCCCTACCACCATGTTTAAACATTCAGAAAAAGCAGGATGGCAACATAAGCTGTTGGACAATTTTTACCAAAAGTTGATAAACACTAATTTATGTCAATGTGTAACTACATACCAATTTCTATGAAATTCTGTGCAGTCGTACCTGAGATACAGTCTCCGCAAAATTTTGTCACACACACACACAAAGAGACAGACATTTTCTTAAATGGTCAAATCGTGTTCTACATCTCTCAAAATGTGTAAATCCATCAAAAATCTGAGGTTGAAAATTTTTACGAATCCAATACTTTCTTCTATTGAATATAGAAGAAAGAAAAAATAAATGGTATACAGTTATTTTTTGAAACATCAAATTCCGAGATCTAAAACTGACCTACCAAAGCAGGATAACTTAATTTTCCTGTAATAACCACGTAATACATGAGAATGGATATCTAGAATGGATTTATGTAACAATTTTCAAGAAAATCTTTAGAGCCATTTTTGAGATACCAACTTTTATGTTATTTATACTGGACGCATATAAATTTTCCTGACCTAACCAACTATATCATTCGAAAGGGCATCTAATAGAGTGTTTATGTAGCAACTTTGAAAAAAATCATTAAGTCATTTCTGATGTAACACTTACAGTTTTCCAATTTTCACCAAAATTTGGAAAATTCATCTGTACACCAGACCTGTCTCAATTCTGAAGTGTCGTCGTTCTATTTTTATTAGTTTCCAAAATATGATAGACAGAAGATTCCCCACATACATGCTCACACACAGAGAGAGAGAAAGAGACCAATTGCCAAAAACTACTTTTTTGCACTCAGGAGACCTTAAAACGTGTAAATCAGGTAAAAATTCTATTTAAATTTTTGAACCGAATACAATACTTACATTACCTATGGTAATGAAAGTAAAACAGTTTGAGCATTCATACAGTTTTTAAAATCATGGAAATCAACAAAGATATATATAAAAAATTCTTTTCTAGAAAGAAAAAATGCATATTTCAATTCTCCAATGAATATAGATTTAAAATATGCAAGAAAAAAAAATTACACAATTTGTGAAGCGATTTTGGTCCACAAAGTTACGCTTAAAATTGTGTTTTGCATGAAAAGCAGCAAAGCACTTTGAGATTTCCACTTTACCAATATATTTTTCTTTAGAAAGCAGCCAATAAAGGTGAATGCACAGAAATTGATTATACAGGGGTGAAAAGAAGGGAGGGGATTTATTTATATTTATTTAAAAAAGTTATTGCCTTTTTTTTTTTTTTTTTTTTTTTTTTGGGGGGGGGGGGGGGGAAAGAGGGGGAGGGCTGTTCTCGAAGATCTCCATCTCCTTACAAACAGGAGGGCCCTCGGTGTCATGAGAGGTATTGTTTGCTGAATACTCCAAAGAACACTTTTTTATTGGTTAGAAATTTCTATCGCCTTAATTAATGAAGTTATCAATTAAAAATATTGCATTAATAAAAGTAATCCATTTTCCAACTTGCAGATAGTTTCTCTTCTGTGCACACCGCACTTTAGAATGCAGAAAAAAAGGGGAAAAAATAGCTAAAATCCCATAGAAATAGCATGGGACGAAAACAAAAAAACTTTCACAATGTCAAGTGTGTTTAAAAAAAAAAGGGGGGGGAGCTCACACCGGAAGTAATAAAAGGACAAAATTGACTCGAAGAGCGGGAACGGGCAGGCTGGGGTGCTTGAATGGTATTTTACTGTAGTACTAACTGAATTGAGAAATGAATGTTTACTTCTGCTGAAGCTCCCTATGGACTTAACATTCAATTTTATTATCAGTGGTTACAATTTTTACTTTCAAAACATTATAAGGCAAGGTAATTCTGCTCATTTAATTTGGAAAACTTCCAAAATTAACAAACAAATGAAATAAATAACTTTCTTCTGCTTTAAAAAATAAAATTTTGTTCAGAAATTGCAGGATGAAGCGTTGGAGTTGAGAATTAGTAACTGTATCTGCCATGAGAACACTATGCATTAAATGGTATGAAAATACAAAACATGATTTTTTTTTTTTTTTTACTATGACATTTTGCTATATGTATAAAGATCTATTCCCCTACCCCCCTATGATAATGTGAGTGAACATAATAATGCATAAATACAGAGTTTATTCTTTAACATTATGGCTGCCTATGTAGTCAAATTACTTGATATGGGCTGCTAGTATGGGAACTCAACGTTATTAAGATTGAATTGAATAAGTGTGTTAAAGATTGCGAGGACTATATAGATTTTCATGAATAGGAATTGTTGAAAAAAAAAAAAAAAAGTAATGCATGTTACATTGCTTTGTTGAAGTATGATCATTGTTGTAAATGATGTGCATAATGGGGTCACTTAAAGCGCACTATATTATTTAAATGTGACTGAAATAGACATGTTTTAGAATTTTCCTACAGCATGACTGTCATTAGAAATAGTGTACTTAGCTGTATAGTTCTTTTACAGGGTTACATAATATGAACAGATTATGACTCTTTGTACAAGTACAAACTTAAGAAGAAGCACTCAAACATCCTCTTTTGATTCTCTTTCTATTTAATGATTATTAATGAAAATTTTTAAATTCCCATTGACGATTAAAGGTTTGGAAAGGCTAGTTGAGTTACTCAACACCCCCCCCCCCCACCTCTTCCCCTCAAAAGCTAATAAATTAAATTTCCCATTATTAAACAGATTTTTTCAGAAACAATTTTAGCATGAGAAAAAATGGAGCATGGTAATATATTCTTGTTAACAAAATCTCTTATAAATAATCTTATTTACCTATTTCTGAAATCTAAAACTAGCCTACTACCTAATTACGACTGTCAGTTTTTCTGTGGCAACAAAGTTAAACATGTGAAAAGAAAACTATAAAGGAGTTTGTACAACAAATTTGAAGAAAATCAATAGAGCTATTTTTGAGACACCGATTTCCGGTCCCCTTCCGAGAAATTACTTTTTAACTCGTCAATATTTTATTGGCTGTTTTCATAAAGCCATTCTTTGCACTTAATATATTTTAATGCAATTATTAATTGTGTGAATAAACTATACCTTATACCATCATAAAGGTGCAATTCAACAAGTTTTGAAAAAAAAAGTGCTTTAAACTGTATGTGTCATTATATTAATTAAATGCAACATAGGAGATGCTTTATCATACCTGCTAACATTGAAGGTCGAAAATAACTGAGAATTTATAAGCAACATTTTCAGGCTTAAACAAGATTGATGTTTTGATATATAACAATATTTAATCCAGGGCTTAAATTGTCAAACTTAAGTATTAAATAAATATCTAGTAATTATTAATTAAAAATAGTGCTATCTATTGAGATAGTAAGAGAATTTTTTTCAGCAAAAGCAAAAATTTTGAAGTTTTGAATAAATTATAGGGTATAACTTTAAAAAGTTCAGAATAAGGGAAAAATGAGTGAGAATAAGGGAGGGTGGAAGACAGTTCCCAAAATTCCTCTGTTGAAATAAGGGAGAGTTGGCAAGTATGTTTTATCTTTCAAGGTGTAATAAGACCAGTGTAATTAATGCTAAAATTGTAATTAACTAATCTGTCATAAGATCTTCAAAAAATATTTCATTTCACTTAAAATAAATTACTTTAATAAACACACTGCTTGTTTTATCTTACTCAAATTAATCATTAAAAGATTTTCATAAAAACAAATGTTATCTACATTTTGACAATTTACATTTCTTTCATTGCTAAAATTTTGAAATTTACTTCAACATTTATAAACATTTACTTCAATGTCTATTTTTAGCATGTATTATCTAAAATACATATTTACACAATGTTAGTTCTTCACTGACTGATGTATAAGATTTCACTGAGAACTCCACAATATGAAATTTCGCAATGCACTACAAATGCATTGAAGCTTTAATTTTAAAAAAAGAGGGGGGAGTAAAAAAGCACGTACACGTTGAATGTATTATCAAAATTACCAAAATCTAGGAACAAAACTAGAACTAAGCATAAAAACGTTCAATAGACATTTATTATAATCTCATCAAAAAGTAGAAAACAATGTTTATAGACATTTAAAAATGGAAACATATATATATTTAGAATAAATCCATCATCATCACAACATAAGTTCTTTTTCAATATCACAGATAACAAATCACATGAGTATCCAAATAACAGTAAATTACCATCATCGTAAATAGACATTGGAGAATTCACAGGAGAGTCAGCCGAACTGCCACTAGAAGCAACTGACTGTCTCCTAAAGCGATTTCTAGCTCGTAATGCATCTATAAAAGCAAAAAAAATTATTTTATTTAATGTTTTGTTTTTACATGTTAAACACATTCAAGATTGACAAGTGATAAATTTTTGTTTACTGCACAGGCTTCTATTTGAATTTTATTAAGATGTTCTATTTTATTTACCTGTTGAACACATACCAGATTAAATTAGTGACTTCTGATCTATCCCTAACAATGGTTTTATTTATTTATTTATTTATTTTTTGAGGGGGAGATACAGTAGTTTAGAAGTAACATATATCTTATCACCAAGGTGTATAATGATTTTATTATTGTAACAACAGGGTTGGGAATTTGGTACAGATTTCACACTGCTATTTAAGATTTTTTTTTTTTTTTTTTTTTTTTTAAATAAATCAGATTGAACAAGATTTGTTTCTGTAAATAGTGGTATACGTTTTGCACTAAATTCCCATCCTGTAATTGTATCGCATAACACTTCTTTATTATATGTTTTCATTGTCTCTTATGGGATATCTACAACATCCAAATGACTCATATTTGGTATTGTTGCTCTCATTCAACATCAAATTACAGAACAGCCAATAGACATTCTCTTATCTCTATCATTTGCCACTAGATGGCAATACATGTGCAAACATTTGAGACAATTTTTTACCATTTGCCAATAAAAGTTTTAAATTGAACTTAACTGGATTTCTCAGACTAGTAATGCACCTTTTAGGAGCAAAGGCACTAGTACAAGCTAACTGTGATAAGGAACTATTCTAACTGAATACAACTGATTGGAGTACGAAGGGCCACTACCAAATTTAATGTCTTTACATATACAGTCAACCTTGTTAACATGAACATGCTAAGCGTAAATTACTTTAACATGAACTGTTTCCACAATCCCCGTCAAAATGAAGATTAGTTACTGATAGCATGAACTACTCATAACATGAACAATTTTTTCCCCCTCTTTAGATTCACGTTAACAAGGTTTGACTGTATCTGCAAAGCTTTTATTAAAAATTTACTATTTACAGTAAAAAAATTTTTTGGCACATGTGCCACACAGGTTGAATGACTATTTTCCCCTTTACCAGTATAAAACAGCATATATTATATAATACACAGTATATTATATGCATACTAGCAAAAATTCCTATGTTAAAAAAAGGACACTTAAAACTGTTTTTTTTTTTTACATAAATCCTTGTCGAATCGTGTTCTTAGACTGACTAAGACCAGGATTCGATGAAGATTTAAAAAAAAAAAAAAACAGTATTAAGTGGTTTTTTTTTTTTTTGTTTTTTTCCCTAGTGCTCGGACACTTTTACTGCCGACTGTATTTTTTATTTAATTTAGGATTAGTATTGTAAATAAGTTATTTAATATTCCAGAAAAAAAATAAATAAATAAGACAGAAACATGGCATACGTTACGTCTCCTAAGAACAATAATCTCCATTTAAGTATAATAGAATTTTTCTAACTCAATATTCATATGAACAGCTAAACAAATACTTTGACATCAAATAAACCGGTAAAAAGATTCCAAAGTAGCTGTTTATATACTGTATATAATATAATATATACAGCAAACATTAACCTTGGTAATGGCTCTTCATCTTCAAACCCCAATCACCTGTAATGAAATTGAATGACGCTCCTCACTGCAGGGCTCGCAGCACTCCTAAAATTTTACTCACATATTGTCACCACTACCATCAATAAGAAAGTTTTCTTGAATATTTTTGAGTGTTTTAATATTATGTAAAACAAATATTGTTTTAAAATAATGGTGACAATATAATAAAATGAGTAAAATTTTAGGAATGTTGCGAGGTATGTCACTGCAATCGGATGTAGAAGCATCCTCACTCCTTATCGCCATATGACATGAGAGATTTCACTCAACTTTTTACCCAACACAACATTATGACCTTATGATGATCGAAAAAATTAACCACCTGCTGATCTTCAATTTCCTCTACATGCTGTTTACAGGGTGGCTACAGAAATTCAGAAAAAAAGTTCCCTGATTTTTCCATGACTAATTTCGACAAATTTCCATGATTCCCGTTACTATTATATACATTCCATAATTTTGTGTATATCATATTCTTGTGTAACATGCTCGCTAAACCATTGCAATTCAAAAACTATACTGATGGGCAAAAAAATCTCAATCTTTTAATTTATTTTCATTCACTTACAAAAAGGAAAATAAAATGAAAAAATCAAAATTTTGGAGAAATTAACAAAATTATAAAAATATGACTCATTTTAATTGCATAACATATTAGCATCAAGACATAAAATTATTCCTCAAGTTGTTACACTAAAAATATTTATTATTTTTTTTTTTTTTATGTTAACATGGCGAGATTCATCTAGAAAGCAGCCAATTTTGTGCAATGAATGGTAAGGATAACACCTGTCTGGCGATCTTTCAGTCAGGCTTGCTGGGCAAAAAGGAAAATTTCAATGATTTTTGGGTGTTTTTACAAAATACCCTGATTTTTCCATGATTTCCCTGATTGTCGCCACCCTGCGTTATGTTGTGTTGAGTGCAATGTTGCACGAAAATCTCTCGCATGATACAGCCGTAAAAGGTTACCTCTCCACCACTTTCAAAGAGTTACGTTAAATTTTTCATTATACAGTTTCATTTTCTAAAAGCTGCTCAACTCGCAAAAGTGAATGTTTTTGACCACAAACAGCAGTTGTTTCATTAAAAATAGATAATACCTAATCTCACCAATAGCTAAAGACCAAGTCATCCTATGGAGAAATTTGTTTCTGCAAACACTCTTTACTTAATAATAAAAAAAAAAAAAAAAAAAATCAGTCTTCAAATTAAAAAAATTCCCAATTGTTATGGTACTTGTTTATGAAAAATTGATCAATCACATTTTAAATATTTTTATTTTCTAGGCAAAAAATGTTTTTTTTTTTTTTTTTTTTTAACTCAAAAATAAACTATTAAAAATTAAAAAATGAGTTATTTAACTGTTGTAGAAAGAAAAAAAAAAAAAAAAAAAAAAAAAAAAACAATAAATAAGTAATTGTGCGGAATTTTTTTTTTAAATATAATAACATATGGGCCTTGACTGTCAGCAAGATTAGGTATTTACTGCTCTTAAGTTTAAAAAAAAAAAAAAAAAACTTTATAGTTTTACAGAAAATGTCCACAACTTAAAACTTCCCCTTAATTTTGTGTGCTTGATCACAGAAACTTAATCTTTTCAGAAATATGAAGTGAACTGGCAGATCGCTATTGCCTCCATTCTTCTCCTGTCCTGGGCATAGAAGGCTTGACATTTCAGAAGGCTTGACTTTGTTGCATGCACAATTTTCTGCCAAAATCTTTAACAGCTTAACGATAACATAAAAACAGTTATTATAATTTGCTAATTTTGAAAATTTATTACATTACCTTTTGGTGTGTAAGGTGAGGGTAGTATAAACATTATAATATATATATATATATATATATATATATGTGACCGCTAAAGTGCAGAAATCAGTTAATCTGCAGATTAGCTAGGTAATCTGCACATTAACTAGGATGATCCGTTAAAGTGAGGAAAATTGTTTTATTTCTCAAATTACCCAGGTAATCTGCGAATTACCTAGATAATCTGCAGATTACCTACTAGGCACTAGTTAAAGTGAAAATAAGATATCTGGTGTTGTAATTTTACAGCACGCTGTGTTGTATTTGTTTTTTCATTCGGAAAAAAAATAGTTTTCTTTTCTTTTTTATTTCTTTCTTTACTTATTTTAATCTGTATGTGTTTTAATTTTTATATCTTTTAAAGTTATATTTGTTTTATTTTTTATTTATTTCATCTTTTTTATTCTCTCAATATAAGTTTGAAGATGTTATTCATTTTTAATATGAAATATAATAGCTTTAATAGCTTTCAATAAATTCTATTTTATAAATGAATGTTAGAATTGTAATACAGTAACGATTTCTTTTCAAAATAAAAATATTTAACAATTTAAAATTTAAAAAAAAAGTTTTATTAACAAATTATATTGCTATTACAATTTAAATACTAGAAATATTAAATTATATAAAATATTACTAGAAATATTAAATTAGACAAATCAGAAGCATTATTTAAGAAGTACTTCAAATAATTAAAACTGCTTTAACATTTTTTAGAATGCATGAAAATTAAAATGACAGTTTTCAATGCTTTATTAAACTATATTTTGCAGCATACCTATATCTGCACAAGTTTAGCAATTATATAAATTTTACAAAAAAAAAAAAAAAAAAAACCTTTATTAACATTTTTTATGTGATAAACTGCAACGAAATTATCTGAAAAAGCGAACAAAATTAAAAAATAAATAAATAAAAATATAATCATGATGTATAAAATATGCACAGGAAACTTGAAATGTTGAAACTGAAAGAGAAAAAAAAAAAAAAAATGTAATGAAATGCTAAAAAATGTACAAAAATTTCATATTAAGTATTTATTAAATGCCATAATATTTTTCAAAGTTAATAATTGATATATCTTTATTTTATTTTATTTTTCAGTAAGTGATAGTAATTTAAATCAATTTTGAAATAAATTAGTTTTAAAAAGTTATGGTTTAATAGTTTTAGTTCGGAAGGAAATAATTACTGTAATGTAAATCTAATATTCATAATTCAAAATGGAGTTTCACGAGAGACAGCTTTTAATTATGATTAAATTTCATTAATAAAATACAGACCCTTATCAAACTTATATTGACAGAATTAAAAAAGATAGAAATAAAATCAAAATTAAAATAATTATAACTTACTTGTTACTTTAAATTTTGTGTTAGTCATAACCTAATCATGGCTTCCATCCATCCTCCACATTTTGCGTTTGCCGTTTATCGGTTTATCATCATAGCGTAGCGGAAGTGAAGGGGTAAAAGTTTTAGTTATGTTTGAAGGTCATTCGCGTATCTGTATCACATGGCTGTTTGACGTCATAGTGAATGTAAAAAAAACTAAGGCTCGAAACAAACATTTGAACTTTAACGATACTGAAACCGCTAATCTGCAGAATACCTAGTTAAAATGCGGAAAACTCTTTATTCCGCACTTTAACGGGTCATTTTAGTTAATCAGCAGATTAGCTAGGTAATATGCAGATTAACGGATTTGGCGTTTTAACGGTAACATATATAATAAACTTTAAAAAATTAGCGAATTATAATAACCGTTTTTGTGATGTTAAACACAAAGCTGTAGATTTACACAAAATTTTGGTGTATGCAACAACGTCAAGCCTTCTGTCATAGCTTCTTCCACGCTCAAGGAATAAAAAAAAAAGCAAGAGCAAACTGTTAGTTCACTTCCTGCTTATGATAAGGGCTTGTACAGCAGCAGAAAAAGTTAAGCAAATAAAATAAGGACTGCATGCAAGTCAATTATTACTATTATTAAAGAAATTTGTGTATTTACAATCAATATTTTAATCAAAATAAAACTTCAAAATATGAAAAATCATTTATCCAGATCCATTATTAATATTGATATATATCATTTTATTAAATACGATTTGGCTCAGCTAAGTGACATTTGTAGCAATTCTTCGATATCCATAGTAACCAACCTTAAACCATATTGTTATCAACATAGTTTATGTTTCACTGTAGTAAAATGTACAAAAAAATACTGGTGATTTTTTAAGAAATTTTTATAACCTCGTAAAAATGTGTTAGTTTCAGGTAATAAAAAATACAGGTAATGAATACAGGTAATTAAAATAAGTCTCATAATTACATGCTATAATCAAAATGCATTTCAAGTATAAATTTTTAGAGGGGGGGAGGGGAGGGAACTAAATGTTCTTTAATTTTTTTGTGGTCCATTTACAGCCTTTCGGAGAAAAACTCTGTGACAGAGTAACTAAAATATTATACAAAGTAAACTGCAGAAATTCTTAAGTATAGCCCTTGAAAGTACAGAGTACTTCTCATCATATTTCTGTACTGTATATATTATTATTTCCGTAACAGTAATATCTACATTTGGATACACTGAAAAGACCCACAAAATGCAGACTGCAAGGAATATCAGAAAAACTGAGCATCACCACACAGTCCATACAAATTTTTAATCTTTAGAACATGTTTGTAAGCCATCGAATGGAAACAAAGCTTGCATATTCATGACAGGGGAAGGGTAGTGGAATCTATTGATTAGAATATAATACAGTGAAGTATCCATAATCCTGAATTCTATAATACGTCATTAATGACTTTTTTTTTTTTTTTTTTTTTTTTTTTTTACATCCGCTCGTAAATTGTAATAATACTCAACTTCTTATATGCAGCCTGCTTGCCAATTTTTACAGATTGTTATTGAAGTTCATGGATTTTCATTTAATTTCAGTGATTTATGGACTACCATGAATTTTTTTTTACAGATTAATCAGGATGATAGCAAAAATCGCAAAAAAGAACAACTAAATTTTTGTCTCACTAAGGCAAATTCAAAAGTTTTTTATAAAAGATTGTTTCTATTCCTGACACTAAAAATCAAAATAAAACATGATCACCCGAAATCTCTGTTACCAGTTTTCAGAGACTTGAAAAATGTGATTTTATCAGCAATAACCAACTAATGAACATGCATATGTCAATGACAAACTGAAAAACAAAAAAGAAATAAATGAAATTGACTGATATATTTAACAGAATGCAGCAATGTCAAATTCCTGATCTTATTTGTTATTAGGCCAGTTTTAATATCAATTATTATTATATTATTTGAACAAAAATAAACGATCTGAATTACTGTTTTATAACTTATTTTAAAAAATTTAATATATTTCAAATGTTACTTTAATT
The DNA here is from genome assembly GCA_963930645.1 of Salticus scenicus. NCBI lineage: Eukaryota > Metazoa > Arthropoda > Arachnida > Araneae > Salticidae > Salticus > Salticus scenicus. Next base: position 204,344,219 of record OZ005660.1, on the reverse strand, counting down.
ATTTTCATTTTTGATAGCGGTTTGCGCATACATTTTTGAAGCTTATTTAAAAAAAAAAAAAAAAATATTTCTTTAGATGCTGTGACAGATATGATTTTGATATACATTTTTGGAACACCTATAATATGGAAAATTTCATAATCCAGTAATGTCTATTTCCCACAGGTGCCGGATTATCAATGCTTCACTGTAATCGAAAAAAAACCCCTAATATAGAGTTAAAACTCAATATCAAAAATGAAATTCTCCGATTTTTTCAGGTTTATTTCTCATAAAATTCCACGTCAGAAAATTTGGTTTTCTATATAAAAGATAATATAACTCGTGACATAAAAGATAACACAGTTGTATATTTAAACTGCATGCTCAAAAATAATCTTTTAGGTTGAAATCATTTTTCCAGGTTCTCTCTGACCCGTGGGATCATGCTAAGGCTTGGCAAATCTGTATTATACAGTAAGTGCATGCCTCGTCAAAGGGCATTATTCAATAAAGAATGCATAGCAAAAATACAATTTTTATCGCCAAAGCTTACTTTAACATTAACAGTACATGAAACATAAAAATAATTAAACCAGAATATATATACAAACATCAGTTTTATGGATTAACTGAGAAGCCAACTGAATTATAAACAATTTCTAAGAAAAGAAAAAACAAACTCAAGAAATAATTACAAATTAGTCTACATTTCATTAGATATAAATTTTAATCAAAAGTTATACAACAGCAATAACATTTAAATAAATGAGAACCGTCATCAAAACAAATCAATACTATGTTTTTTAAAACACAATATTATACATACAAATAAGAAAAAAACATTGTTGCAATGAATTTAAACTATTTTTACATCCAAATAGAAAGAGTTGTTAAAACAATGAGGGTGAGAAAATATTTCTTACGTTTGTGAAGCCTTCTCCATTTCCCAAAAACTAGTTTATGCTTCCTCAAATGCTTAGTGGTCCGATGATGCTTATTTCTGTATTCTGTAAAAAGAGTATTTAAATTTCATCATAAGAAGCATGATTAAAATTATTCAGCATCTTTATAAAAAATTTTTACAACAGCTCATTAAATTATAAGACTTACCATAAATGTTGAGAACATTTTAAATTATCACAAAACATGCATTATTCATTCTTATTGGTCTATGTGGTTTCAGTGATCTTGTGCAGTTCTTTCAGTGTTGCTTGGCTTTTAATATGTTTAAACGCAGTAAAAGCCAAGCAACAGATACAAGATCACTGAAACCACATAGACCAATACGATAGCAAATTTCAAGAAGGAGAAGCTCAGAAAGGTGAAAAAAAATTCATCAGGGAGACCTTTCTCACCCTTGAGCAGCACCAATATACGATTTCGTTCACCAGTGGCTATAACAGCAAATCACTAGTGGGCCCCCTATCGTACATGAAAAATTATTGAAGTGAAATAAGCTATTAAGTACATATATAGAGAGGGAGAGAGAAAGAGAGCATACCTTTAACTAAGACTTTTAATTTTTTTTTTTTTTTTTTTTAATCTATTATTGACATATATAGGGAATTGCAACAAAATCTCTGAATTTTTTCTGCCAGTTTTATAAAACTTCTGTTGAAATTCATTTTTGTTATACGCAAAAAAAAAAAAAAAAAAACTTCCTAAAAATTTTTTTAGAAAAAAAAAAAATCCAGTGCTTGTCACCCTTAAAATCTGCACTAGATGTGAGTTTATGGCATGAATGTTTTTTGCATGCCTGAAGTCCAAGAACATTCTGTGCAGTATTTATTTATATTTAAAAAAAAAAAAAGCTGATAATTTGATTACTTTAGAAAGTACAAACAAATACACTTAAATTTGTTTAAATTGTTTTTAATCTCAAATATTTTGATTGAGATTGACTGAATCTAACATTGCACAAGAGCTACACAGTGAGCCTCTGACATGCCTTGTTCCCTTTTAGAAAAGAAAAGTCAACCCATTACAATTTTAATCCTCAAGACAGGGGATAGCTCCACTGCATTGGTAACCTGTAAAGGTATTTTAGAGAACATTGAATCCACTATGGATTTTACATGCAACAGCCACCTTTTGAAGATATGGAAAAAGGCAAGGATTGACATTTTTGGTATGTGACCGATTTGCTTAAAAAAAAAAATATCCACTAGGTGGCACTTTGGATGGGGAAAAAAAAAAGCTACAACAGGAAACCACTTATGTAGAATGTATACAATGTAAACATTTATTAAATTAATTATTTTTTAATCCAGTGTAGGTCCTTCCATTCTACCACCTGGTACCTTTTTCTTTTTTTTACTAAAAGCTATTTTAAATTTGTATGATAAATTGTCCATATAATAATGAATTGCTCACAAACCAAATTAATTTGTAGTTTACTCACCTGTTTTAACAAGTACAAGATGTTTGCAGATAACAGAAGTTAAATTTTAACCACCTTATACACATGTTACATGAGATGCTAAATGAATTGTTATGACAATGTTCTATTTTTTTTTTTTTTTTTTTTTTTTTTTAACAACTTAATGAAACAGGGGTGAACCTACTTAACATGCAAAAACCATGAAAACTTTCTTGCATGGAGATAAGGAAAACTTATCAATATGATACACGCTTACCAAAAAAAGCCTGCATACAAACACACAATAAACATTCATGAGGGAACTAAACGCATATTACAACGACAATATTAATTTACTTTTTATTTAAGGTGTTTCTTCAACCCGTTAGTAGTCGCTATAGACAGTGCAACCTGGTACAGATTGCACTCTTTTTTACTCAACTATCACCAATAATTTTAAGAAATGATGTATGATATATATAATTGACGTTTCTTCGATTCTATTCACCTTTTATGTATATCAAATGCCACTTCTAAAATTTTTGGTGGCTACTGAATAAAAAAATCTGGCAATACTGAAGAGATGGGCGGCAAATCGACCAACTAGCGACTACTAACGGGTTAACAATTCCTTAAATACCAATAACAATTTCAGAAAAAATAACACACATTGTTATTTTTATTTATTATTACCATAAACAAAGTTCTGAGAAAACGTTTGCGTACAGATTAAAAAAGTCTCTAAAAAATAACTTCCATGTACTGTCAATTAAACTTTAATATCTGGTTGGATAACCCTTATGTGTAAGAACCTCTATCAATCATTTAGTCACGATTTGGAGAGTCTGGCGATTTCCTCAAATGAAATATTATTCCATTCTGTCATAATCACTCTTTTCAACATATCTTTCGAGGTTATTTATACTGCCATATCTTGTGCTTCAATGACGCAAATAAATGCTTAAGTTTAAAGCGCCAAGAAAAATGTAACCCTGAATTAGTCTTAAGATTCTTCTTTACATCTTGAAATTTCCTGTTTGATGGCAGCTAAATATCATATTACTCTATAGGTAAAATTTGTTATGGAAATTACTCATTACCTATTGTTTTTTTTTTTTTTCGAAATTACATTTTCATATTTCAAAAATTCACAATCGTTTACAACTACTACTTGTTTTATCAAAAAAAAAAAAAAAAAAAAAAATCTGAAGTGACTCCACTCGACTTTCCGAACATTGAGTAACTAACAGTTTTGTAGATAAAATAAAGAAAGAGGAATTGCTAAACAAACAAAAGAGAGAAAACCATAATAGAGTGTTTTTTTCTCCATATATCACACGAGGTTTTATTTAACGCTACTGAACTTTGAGCCCTTAGATCATAATGATAAAGAATTTTTCGTTTTGTCCCTGTAAAAATCTATAGATGCTAGATTCACCAAAATGCTTATAGTTAGTGCAACAGTGATTTATAATATTCATACAAATTTTCAGCTCAATTGAATAAGGCGTTTAGATGCTATCGCACTTTTAAAAATTTGGTCTCATAGGCCATAATGATAAAGAATTTTTCTTTGTGTCCCTGTAAAAAAACTGTAGTGCTAGATTCACCAAAATCTATACAGTTGGTGCAAATGCGACCTATAACATGTGTACAATTTTTTTGCTCAGATTAATTAGGCGTTTAGACGCTATCACACTTTTAAAAATTTGGCCCCATTGGCCTTAATGATAAAGAATTTTTCTTTGTGTCCCTGTAAAAAAACATATAAGTGCTAGATTCTCCAAAATCTATACAGATTGAGTATCTGTGACCTATAATATGGGTATAAAATTTTTGCTCAATTGAATAAGGCGTTTAGATGCTATCGCACTTTTAAGATTTTGGTCCCATAGGCCATAATGATAAAGAATTTTTCTTTGTGTCCCTGTAAAAAAACTATAAGTGCTAGATTCACCAAAATCTATAGGGTTCGTACTATGGTGACTTACAATATACGTACCAACTTTCAGGTTAATCGAACAAAGCCTTTAGACGCTAGCGTGTTCACAGACATACACACATACACACACACATACATACATCATCGTAAAAATAGTGAAAACGGACTCAGGGGACCTCAAAACGTATAGAAACATCAAAATCTCGAATTCGGATTTTTGATATGATTACAATACTTTCCTCACTATAGTGTTCGGAAAGTAAAAATTGAAGTGTGAAAAATGTACTTGGTTCATTTTTTGCATTTTCTAGCTCCAAAACATAAAAAAATATTGTCCCGTCCTTCAGTAAAACTTTAAACAATTGTGAATTTTCTGAATTAAAAACAAAACTGAAAAAAAAATACATTAGTTAATGAGTAATTTTCATTAAAAAAAATTCTAGGAGAACAACATGGGTTTTGACTGCAAGTGATGATAGTTAGAAAGTATTACTTATGTTTTACATATTAAAGCATACATGAAAATACATAACGAATAATTGTAACACTTTCAAATTAACATAACAAATAATTACAATATTTTAAAATTATTGAAACATATTTAACATTTAATTATAACAAATAAAGCATTTTTAAAAGAAAAAGAAAAAAAACTATAAATACTTTAAACTTTTCTAGGAGAATGAAAATACATACTTGCAGATAATGATCTTGCATATCGACTAAGCTTCCGATGAGATCTTAAATCACTATATTTTTGTTTCATTCCCAGCTGTTGTATATAATTTTCAGTAGCACTAAAATAGTAAAGTAAATGCAAATAAACGAAAGTCAAAAAATGGTATTTTGAAACATTTTTATGGAAGTATTCAATGTAAGAATAATAAGAATAATTATTCACAATGTAAGAATAACTATTAAAAAAATGTAATTTTCTTAACTATTTTCTTAAAATATAAATAAACTGGATTTCTAAATACAGATACATACATATGCCTTTAAATACATTTTATGTTGTAACATTAAGATGAAAAGAAATGTTAAAAAAAACTTTATTAAAGTATGAATAAATGTACGCTTGTACTTATGTGCAAAATGTAAGTACAGCATGAAAGTAAAATTTCAAGCTAATTCTTAATTTCACTCTTATTTATGTAATGCAAACAGATTTTCAAATCCATATGCTATGAATTATTCGTAAAACATATAAATGATAAATTATACCCCAGTTGCAGAAAGTTTTGTAGCTGTCTGCGACATACTTTTAAAATTTCATAATCTGTCTGCAAAATTTGCGTGTAATCAGGGGGTGAAAATGGCTTACACTCAAAAAGCCTGAAAGCTGATTTAGGAAGGGGGGGGGGGGGGGCTAACATCAGCAGTGATCTTGTGCAACAATACACGAATACAATTTTACTGCAGAAAAATATAGTATAAACAATTGTGTGTATTCATTCAATTCATCTCATTCAATTAAATATTTTATAGCAATGTTTGACACAACACAATATAAATAATTATAAATAATAAAAGTATTAGTTTTGATACAAAAATTTTTAAGTGAATTGTTATTCAAAAGTTGCAGACAAATTTTTTTATAACATTATTCAAATGAAGAATGTGAAAGACAAAGATTTAACCCAAAGGGAGAAGGAGAAAAGGGGGGGGGGAATTAAATATGTAAATAAAAGCACAACATAGAAGTAAAATGTCAAGCTTAATTTTACTCTATTAGCAGCAATATTTATGAAAACAAAGATTTCTACTATCCTTTAAATAAATATGCTATGGCTTCATATTTATACCACAAAGATTTACGACCAGATTATAATTAACATATCAATGGTAAATTATCACATTCAAAATAAGGAATATGAAAGAAATATTAAACCCAGTTGCAAATTATATATCATTCAATCTAATGTGTTAAGAAACTTAAGTAACTAAATTTTTAATATTTTATTTTCTTAAATGGGAATATTTAAACTTTGATTGTGATACATCAGTTTAAAACCCATGTTTTATCCTTTTACATGCTTTCCAGAAGTAGAAAAGTGGATGGAAATCCATATAAAAAAAATATATTCATAATTTTTTGTAAAATTTGCATCTACAAAGGAAATAAATTAAGAACATAACAAAGTTCATTCTATTAATATTTTTAAGCTTAGAATTTCTTTTGAGTTGCATGTCCTATCTCAGAGTTTCCAAGTGCCTCTAGGATGCATATTGAATTTCAAAGGGCAGGCAGGCTGCAGACCCCTTTTCAAAGACTTTAGGGGGATACCTGCTATCCTATAATGATGAGTTTTCAATATATTCAAGTAAGTTGTGAAGCTTAAGAGAATGCCATATCTAATAATAACAGGAGACTTGGTGCTGGACTATTAAAACCCGAATAAACTACTACATCAGAAATGCCAAAGAAAATTATTTGAGATGCATACAGCTGTTTCGGTAGCCTTAAGTGTACCGTCTTCAGTGCAAAAAGCACTGAAAAGATATTCCTGAATTTTATTTTACATACAATGAATTTTCTCTTAACAAACACTGAAAAATAACTGCAAAAAATCCAAAAATATATTAAGGCTGCTTATCAGCTAATGAATGTCAAGGTCACCCAAATGCATCAAGGCTGTTTATCAGCAAATGTCAAGGTCACTCAATAATATCGAGTTTTAACAACTAAATTTTTATATTTCCACAATCATATATATATATATATACACACACACACCCATCAAACAGAACTTCTTTAGTTCATTTTATTCATTATGTCAAAATGTATGGTTCAGAAAAATTTTAAGTTCATATCTCAAATACATTTTGAAATATCATGCGCACAGTGAGAAAGCACCCTGAAGTCTTTAAAATAATCTGCAATAAAATAACTTTCTATTTTAAAGTAAACCAAAATAATATTTTTAATCAATAGAGGAATATCATACTAGTTAACACAAAAAATTTTTTGTTTGTACATTTTTTTTTTTTTTCCCCTCTCTTTTTAGAAAATTCTGAATGTTGATCAAAAATTTCCTCATGACATTTTCAACAGTAATCTGTCCTTTATTTTTTATATTTAATTTTACAGATTAAAAAAAATGAGGGGGGGGGTCCCCCATTTAATGGAAACGATTTTATAATTTATTTCTCTTTTGCAATTTGAGATAAAAATTTAGCAACTTTAGAATAATCATCTGCTATTTTTATCTTCTGATTGTAAAAATAAAAGATTTATTTTGAAAACTCAACTACTAAAATCATTTCCGTAAAGTGTGAAAAGACCTTATACACTTTGTCCATTTTTTGTAGTTTTAGACTCAAAATTTTATTTATTTTTAAATCAGTTTTTAGAAAAATACTACTAATTTAATGGTTGTGAATTTTCCCAATCTTAAAATGGAACTTAAAAATATACATTAGGTAATGAGTAATCACTGGGGGGAAGGGGGGGGGGATTTACCATAGGGATTTAGTGACCGGATAAGAGAAAATTTTAAAAGGGAGAGGGGAAAGTGTATTATTCTAAGTTCCAAATAAATAATTTGTAAGGGTTAGTGTTGAGGCCAATTGTATACACTAGGGACCTGGACCTAGAGGGAGATATCTTCCATGGTGGGGAGGTCCGTGAGTTGGAGAACGAGAACACCATGGGGAAAATCCGAACAGCTAAGCTGATGGGGCACAAGCTGAGATAAAACCCTCACTTCCACTATTTGAAAGGGAAAGTCATGGAATACCATGTAAAGTCAGGGATTTGACAAATTTTGTGGAAAAAAGCCATATATGAAAGCTCGTTATTGTAAATTGCTGCATTGTTTGCCAATTTTGTAAAATTTTTGTGGGAAACGAAACAAACAGCGTAAGTCAGGGAATTTGGAAAAGTTCCATTGTTAGCCACCCTGGAATAAGAATTACAGCAATGAGAGTAAAAACATAATTGTTTATATAGAAAATAAATATAAACACCAAGTTTATAAAATTACAGAAGATAACTTAATTATTAAATAGGATTTATTTTACACTGCAAATGAAAAAAAAAATTTTTTTTTTTCCTTTCATGAAGAAAGAAAAAAAATCTCAAAGTTTACACAGAATTTTATATATTTTCTTCAATGTCACAACATTTCTTTATAATCAAAGTAATACAAAACAGTACTAAAAATTAATTATTCTCAAAAATTTACTAGCACTGATAAAATAGATTTAAAAATACATACAAATGGGCTATTCTAAAATTTAAAATATAGTATATGCATTTTTAATAAAGCATACCAAGATCAGAATATAAGTGTTAGATTTTTTCCAATATGTAAAAGTACACTTACACAAGTTTTATTAAATACTTACTTGGGATCTGGAGAAGGCAGTCTAACACTATGATATTTAGATTCTGTTTTAAGAACATTCTCCAAGTGTAGAAGGAAAGGAATTTCTAAAAAGGAAAATATTTCTAAATATTACACAAAATAAAAACATAAGTTTACTATGGTATTTATTTAAACAATAAGTGTATATAATAATTGAAGTAAAACAATCTTAAAAAATAAATTTCATGAAATTACTCATCAGGGATTAATCCAGCTTTTAAAAATGGTACCCCATTTGTGAATTTATAATTTGTGAAAACTAATAATGCTTCAGAACAATTAATTAAAATGCATAAAGCAGTTTTTTAAATTTTAAAATACGTATACAAAATAAAATGAAACAGTTGTTAAGTAAAGATATACATGTGCGAGTCAACTTATTTCTTACATGTAAGGTACGGTGTTTACTTAGATATTTACCATTGTCTCCAGCAAATATTCAAATTGAAGGTATTTTTATGTGTTTGATGCAACGAAGCTTCTAAAATTTTTTAGTGTGCAGCTATATTGCTGAGAATTGACTTTGGGAAGGTGCCTCTTTGCTAAAAGTTGAGTTTGTGAAGGTACCTCATTGTCAAAAGTTGACTTTGTGAAAGTGCCTCAATGCAGCACTAAATTTGTTCTGGAATAACCTCTGCTCATTATTATAATACACAACACAGTGTTAAGGCTGCTCACTCCTTCACATGATTTTACCATTTCCCATGTAAATCTATGGAGAAATTTGATCATAGAATGACACATCATTAGTCATTACCTAATTGATATTTTTAAATTCCATTTTCACATTTAGGAAATTCACAAACGTTAAATTAGTACCCGTTTACCAAAAATTGAATTTTCTGAATTTTAATATTTCATTTTACAGCTAACAAAAGAAGAAAGATGTATTTAGAGAAAATTCGCATTTTTGAACTCAAAATTCAAATAAAAAATTTTTAAATAATTTTTTTGGAATCTGAGTACTAATTTAACGGTTGTGTATTTTCAGAATGTGAAAACGGATTTTAAAAATAACAATCAGGTAATGCATAATTCTATAAACAATTTTACCCATAGAATATAGGCTTCAGATGACCTTGACAATCTGTGATGCACCTCCGTAACACTGCCAATAAACCGAAGACTGCCTTATTTATTACACTTAAGGGGGTGCATCACAGATCATCCGAAGCTCTTGTTCATAGAATTACACATTAGTATTACCTAATTATTCTTTTCGAATTTTGTTTTCATTTTCTGAAAATACGCAACCATTAAATAAGTATTCTCTTTCCAAAAATTTATTTGTAAATTTTTTTAATTTGAATTTTGAGTTTAAAAATGTGAATTTTCCCTAAATGTATATTTCTAATTTTTGACCTGTAAAATGAAATATTAAATTTAAAAAATTTAATTTTTAGAAAACGAGTAATAATTTAACAGAATAAAATACCAATTACATAATGAACAATTCTATAAACATAAACAAATTCCACCATAGAGTTACATGGGATTTGGTGACATAAGATGGGAAATTGTAAGAGGGAAGCAGCCTTAATAACAATCTTCTAGTTAAATAAAAACCAGCGAAGAGCAAGCAAAGTATAATATCAAAATTTGTATTAATTTTTACAGATTATTTCATTGTACCACTAGAACTAATTTCTGTAAGACGATGTTATTTAATAATAAATATATGCATTACTAACTAGCACTAAAACAAACAAGCTTTTTTTGTTTCTAAAAATGTTTATATTTATATCAAATCTATACGAGTATTTTTTTTTTATTTTTTTTTTTTTTTTAACTTTATAATTTTATTAATTTTTGGTAAGAAGTAATTCTATACCTTGGAGGTAAAGAACACCTTGTCCATTTTGTGAACTGAGTTACCACCATGTCTGATTTGCTACAGTGCAATACATTTGTCATGAATAACCCAAAGAAAAGAAAAGAAAAAAAAGAGGATATGGTTTTATTTTCCACTGTCTTATCCTTTTTATAGTAAGTGGACATTAGTGCTTAATGCCTCTAATAAAAAAATACACATAAAGGACATGGTGCTAGATCTTTTTACAAAACTGACACTGACATGGTGCCCTTCACCTCAGGGGTACAGAATTTTTTTAAATTAAAAAACAATAAATAAAAGGATTATAATCTTTACGAAACAATAGTAAGAAAAATAAAATACTGAATAAATAAAATGATTCATAGGAACACAGGAATTAAAACATTAACACATGAAAATGTTACTTACCTGCAGCTAGAATTTCTGAAGAAATACTGTAGAGTTATTTGCTGTATTTAATTTTGTTATAATTTGTAATGTTTTAACTAGATAAAACAATAATATGAAAAAGTAAATATTTTAAAGTATTAGCTTACAAAGTTAATGAATCACCCTGACCTTAATTTAATTATTGCTGTATAGAAACAAATTAAACAGAAAAAATAAGAATAAGAGAGTTAATGTATAAAATGCTTTAATTGACTGGGGAAAAACCAGCCCTGCTGAGAGTGAGAGAGAGAGAGAGAGAGAGAGAGAGAGAGAGAGAGTTATGAGAAGCAAACCAGAAAACTTACAATAATAAAGTTTTATTTGTTTTTCTAAATTATGCTATTATATTTTCAAGTAAAGCCATATACAAAACAGTTTCAAATAATACCATAGTAATAACTATATCCTGAAAACTAATATAATGATAATTTAACATGCTCAAATTACTTTAAATTGTAACAATGTTCGATGATTATAATGCTGTTCCCCAATGGCTTGTACTGTATTAGAATTAAATTTATGTTAATGATAAGTACAGTCATCAATTTTCTTTCCATTTGAAAAAAATTTGATTAGTAGTTTTTAGTATAATAATTATTTGAAGACATCATGCCTAGACTAAATTTAAAAATTTAATAAAGAAAATAAAACAGAGGCATATAGAAAATATGCAAATGCTATTTTATAAGCCTTAGTTAGTGTTTTAGCATTTTGCTTTTTATTGATTTTAGCTTTTTTGCTATTTTTTATCTTAAAACATTACATTCTTCTGTTTTTACAAACTGAAAGAAAAAGATGAGCTATAACCGACCAGGGTTAGAAATTAGAATCAGCAAATTGGGTGCCAAATGGTAACTAACATTGTTTTCTTAGCTGCCATTATGTTCTATGTTGTACTTAGGTGCCATTTTAACCCTTTCAGGGACGGTGGTATATATTTTATACCACCTAATTTCACTTCCCAACTGCAAAAATTCATCCCAGAAATTTTTTTTTAGAAAAAACTTATGTTTTTAACATATCAGAAAAGGCCGGGTTTTTTAACCTTAAAATTTCTTTTAGTTTAATTTAGTTCATGAATTCCAGTGGCAGTATAATTTAAAGGATCCGAATAGTCTTGCGCCGCAAAGGGTTAAAACTTATTTACACATAGAAATATATGTGTAAACATTTGTTCATAAACTACAATTACTTAAAATACCAATACTTTAGCTAGTTAGTTTTTACCATTTTAAGAATTTACTAGTGCTAATATTTTTACAAGAAAACTAGGAATTTACTTCTACTACTTTATTGCTAGTGCCCTTTATTTTCATCGCACATTAGAACTGCACATTGATGGGGAAAATAATGCAAGGCGTCAAAGTGACAACTAGGTGTAAAATTGTGGTCGTTAAAATGAAATATATAGTTGCAAAATACAACTAACGACTGCTAATTTCGATTAAAATTGTACCTTACACTTTCTGCTAATTAGTTTGCGCATTCATTTCCTGATTTTATTAAATATATGACTGTTTCAGATGCAAAAAATTTCTAACCCACACGATCGTACGGTCTGGGTGGGAGAGGGTTAACCTTGGACCTGAAATTGCATTATAGTTTTACTAAGAGAGGGCTAAGGTAGTATGAAAATAAAACATGATTTCAGGAACTTTGAATGCATATTAGGTGATATTAACTCCTTGAACTGAAATGGCCAGTCCAGCTCGTCATGAATTTCCCGATACTAATTATGTTCTTATATATATATATAACAATAAACATTCCTATAAATGTGTGAAACAAATATTATTTTTAATAACAAATTATTTGAGCAACAAAACAGTAAGTTTCTATATCAATCCCTCCTCTTCAAACTAAGAAAATTAAATTGTCTACATGAACAGTGCTGACTGAAAATAAATTGCAGTTCAAGGGATTAAGAGCTCGGATGCACAGAGGTCAGAGGATATGCATCAGCAAAACTGCAACATTTGTGAAATATTTACAAGCAGCTGTACTGAAAGTGTATGAATACTGAACACAGTCATGCAAAAGTGTGGGTCTGAATTGATGAGTTTCAGTTGTCATCAAGCTAACAAAGATCCTGCAGAATGAAGAATCTATCAAATCGTACCAAAAAGCAAAGAGTAACAGTGGAGCCAATTGCAACAGATCTTAATCAAGAATTGTCTGAAAATCTTTAAGTACACTGCATGCTGTACAATGCTTCTGCTTCATAGGGGACTACAGAAGCCAAAGGACAGTGAAAACAGTGTAGGTGATCATAATAAAGTGGCTTTTCAAAGTATAAATATTATAAACTATCTACTTTGAAATATTTATATCTCAATTTAAAAAAAAAAAAAAAAAAAAAAAAACTATAAAACACATTTTATAATTTATCTAAAAGTTTACAGCAAAAAATAATAATCTTTTTACCTTTGTCTGTTGATAGAACTGGATGAAAATAGGGATCTAAAATTGCAATTCTATCCCGCAGAGCCATAGTTTCTGGATCAACACTTTGAACATTTGGATACTGTCCAGTACACAAAATACATGGAGCCAAATCACCTTGACTGTTACAAGTACAGTTCACCGTTGACAGGCGAGGGAATTTAGTAGGATTGGTGCTGTGAAATCCAGGTATGATAACTAATTTTCTCTTGCGAAACGAAGAAAAATCAAATGGTCGAGTCCGACAACATATTTCAGTCAGTGGGTCAGATTCTGAACATTTTTTCCCATCTAGCTCAGTCTGTAAAGACTCTCTTGCTATATGGGATGCATCATTACGATCAAGAAATCCATTAAGAGGCAAAAGGAAATTTTTCGCAACAGCAGTTTGCAAATCTGATTCGTCAGATTCGGGTAAAGATAAGGAATTCAGTGAGACAGCTGGCTGCTCTAAACAAACACTTCCTTCATATTTTGTAAGCTCACTCCTCTTATCATTTAACTCTTTGATTCTGAACTCCAATTCATGAATACGTGCTAACAGCCACGTAGATCTACTACCAAGCTTTGTTCTGTTCACCATGTACTTCCATAAAGCATTTTCACTGCTGTAAAGAAGAAAAGAAAGAAATTTCATTATACATTATTTCATTATACAGCAAAATTTTGTATTCTGTAAACATAGAAGTTTTTAAAGAAATATAGGGGAGAGTGGGGGCTAATGGGACAATTTTGAAATTTTATTTATTATAAAATTAAATTAGCAAGTTTTTGTAAAAAAAATTTTTTATGTATAATAAGAGAAATATTGGCTTTATAAAAAAAAATATTTAGAAGATATAGCCTTTTTTTTAAAATAGATATATAATGACCTTTATACACTATTGTATTTGTCCCATTAGTCCCCTAGGTTGGGGTCTATTGGGACACCCTGTGGGTCAAATGGGACATATCAAAATCAACGCAAAAAGCAGAGTTTCAGTATGCATATTTAAAGGCAACACATTTTAATTCAAAATGCAATGTACATAAACAATATTATATTAATTATTTCATATTAAAATTTGAAAAATTGAAATCAAAAGAAATTAAAGTTGATGAACGAACAGTTTTCTGATCGATTGTAGGCTGAGGCAATTTGTGTACAATGTCTTTAATTTTAGTCCAGTATTTTTCTTCTTTCTCAGGATAGACAAATTTTTGTCATAAATCATGCATATAACTATTAATAAATACCTATGCATCATCAAACCAGCTGTCACATTAGACCCCATTTTGTTTGTCCCATTAGTCCCCATATGCTGATATTCTATATTTTGATAATCTACATAGCACATGTTTATCCAAAGACAATTTAACTAAGTTTAAAGTAAAATGGAATATTTGTGTTATAAATTAGTAGCCTCATGAGCAATTTCAGGCAATAATGAATTTTAAATGTCATTCAATTAAAAAAAAAAAATTTTACTTTTTATAGTTGAAAACAAACTTTCTTCATGTACTCTTTCATACAATTGACAATGGCTGACTTCTTGTTGTTGAAGATAGCAGCTTTGGTGTTGCCATTCAGGTGTAACATAATGTTTTCTTAAAAGTAGGATTTTCAATAAAATTTGGCCACTGTCCCATTAGACCCTTGTCCCATTAGCCCCCACTCTCCCCTAAGCTATCAAGGTGCAAAATTTAAAAAAAAAAAAAAAAAGTTCAAAGCAATTACAGCTGAATAAACAGGGTTCTTCATCAGAGGTAAAAACTGGGTGAGAATTTCGCATCCTTATTCAGAAACAAAATGAGATTTTTTAAAAGGAATGAGAACAAAAAGAAAAGAAAAAGAAATAAATATTTAAATAAATTCTGGATTAGTGTAAATTGTTAATAAAGTCTAATCAGGGTTTTTACTAAAGTGTGAGATCACAAGAATTCCCCCCCCCCCCTCAGATAAAATTAACATTCCAAGACATTCATTCACGCATGCCTCTTGGGTCCAATTTATTAAAATTTTTGGTCTGAAAACAAATATTCATAAAAAATCACAGGGTTGGGTTTTTGACGTCAAAAAGTGGTTTTTGACATGACAAAGGTTTAAACATGGTTTAAACCGTCAAAAACCTGTCATAAACCTCTATACCGTCAAAAACCTGTATTGTCAAAATTCAACATCTATAAAGGAGCTAAAATCTGGTTAGAAATAGGATTTAGTAATATTTGCCATATACAAGTGAATATCTAAATATTATGCTGCTTATAAATTAAGAAATCTGAAAACAATTTGTAGATAATTTATAAAAAATTAGGTAAATATACTGGTTTATAATCTAAGAAATATATACAAAGTATGCATACAGTTATATTTTGTATGTTTATGTTTATTTATATATTAATATTTATGAAATTCTAAAATTCCGAAGTTACTTATGAATTTTCACATAAGACATGAAAACACAGGAATACTGGATTTTTTTTTTTTTTTTTTTTCTTTAAGTAAAACATAATATATGTGGGCAGTAAATTAATATGAATTTGAAAATAATTATATTTATAATCTATATTTATTATACTTATCATTTGTTAATGAATTTTTATCTGTTTATTATTATTATTGATTGTATAAATATTTGTACCTGTTTATAGCTTGGACTATTGGTGTTCGGTGTTTTGGGAGTAAGGCTGATTGACTACTCTAGTATCTTAGGGCTAAGGGCTATTGCCCTCCATGTGGGTCTGTCTACAGGGTCCTAGTCAGTATTTATACAAGTTTCGGAGAAAAACATGAAAAACTCTGAATGGCTAGGCCAACGAGTGCACCCTGGGATCAAACCCTACACCTCACGTTTACCAGCTTTGAGCGTAGTACCACTTGGCTGCTGGTGGGCCCTACAGCTTAGACTAATAATTTTTTTAAAAATCTGTATGGGTAAATATTACATTTATTACAATTTATACATGTTCAGAAAGCATTCATATTTCTCGTGTTTCACGGTAATTATATGAATTTCAGACACAATTCAAGCTTTTTTAACATTCAGAACTATTACTTTTTCTTAAAAACTTGCAATATCAGCAGTCATTAAGAAAAAAAGTTATATTTTTCTATAAAATATTTAAATACAAAATATTAGGCTATGCATTTTTATTTTACTGGTTAAATACATAATACTAAAAGCACAATACTAAAAAAATTGAACTATACAATGTTGTATTGCAAATAAAATGATTTGTCAATCAAAATGATCTATCAATGATATGAATCATAAATTTTTAGAAGCCTAAAGTTTTGTTTTTATATTAATGAAAATGTTATAATAATGTTTCTCCAAAACATTAATATGTATTATGTTTACCTTTTAAAACATACTGATAAATAATATCTTATTGAAAACAACTATATTTTTAAAGTATCGCATAACTAAGTTTAACATGTGCTATATCAAGCATAGTTATAAATAAATTTCATAATAATATATAAAAGTATCACAGCATATTTTAATGAACATAGAATTAATTCATAGTAAAATTTTAAAAGCCTAAAGTTTTGTTTTTTATATTAATCAAAATGTTGTAACAATGTGTTTTTCAAAGAACATTCTATTTACTTTTCAAAAAATCCTTATGAACTATATTTTATTAAGCTAATTTTTCATTCGACAATTAAATTATAAATATAGGTTTTTGACAGTTTTTGACATTTTTGACAAGGTGGTTTTTGACATGACGGTTTTAACCATGGTTTAAACCGTCAAAAACTGTCACGTGTCAAAAACCTGCCAACCCTGAAAAATCAACAAATTAAAACAAATCCTTCACAGAAGTTTAATGAGTTTAAAATGTTTTCAAAAAATTTGGATAAGAAAATTATGTAGTTTGGCGATCAGCTGCAAAAATACATTACACAGGCCTACAAAAATGAAGTTGACAAAATTTGATTGGATGATTTCAGCTGATCTTTATGTATTTTGATATGCTGAAACCGAAAATGCAGGCCATTTTTCTCTATCACGTATAGATTTTTGTCAATACAGGGTGTTTACTGACACAATTTCTTACATATACCATCATAACAATCAGTTGGTTGGTTGGTTGATATGTTTTTAAGTTGCACTAGTACTTCACAATTACAACAATATAGGCATCTATGATTAATTAATCATGGAAACATACTATAAAACTTACTGTATAATCATATTGGTGGAAGATAAAGGGCAAAACTGAGAAAATTCATTAGTGGCCAGTGGCCGGTACTGTCAGTTTTGTTAGTAGCCACTTTTTACATGATGAGACTATTTCTTTCAGATTGCAAAAAGCTTTGTCACCATTTTGTGGTATAATAAAATTAACACATGGACAATAGAATTGTAATTTGTAACTTCGCTCTTTAAAAATCCTAAATTGCACATCCTAAATTAAAATCTGTTTAAGGCTGTAATAATAACAGCAAAAGTTTTTATTTTTTTTATTAATTCAGTAGAACTTTTTTTTTTTTTTTTTTTCAAATTTATTTCAATGAAATAACCTGTTTTCATTCACAATTCATATTGATATTTTCTAGTAAATGAATCAGCCGATTCATCACCATCACTTTTACATGGTCATGTGTAAATACAGTCAGCAATTTTATTATTTTTCCTTATTTCTAAAAACACACCTTTTTAAATGATTTTATTTCACTAAAGTATTGCCTCTTAAAAAGCATAGATATAAAAACTTAGCTGTTTAATTAAAAATAACCTACTTAGCTGCCAAATTTGCAGCTTTAAAAATAGGGAGATTCCTACTTGAAAATGAAAATAAAAAGGAAAAATGAAGATTTCTACCCTAAAGAAAGCAAAAACGAAAATTTTTGAAAAATACACATTTAAGCCAAATCAAATTTTGATGCACACATTTGCCAATTAGCTTAAATGGGTTAAATATACACTAAATAGTATGGAGAAAACAATAATGGAAAACGATTGTGGTTTGCATGACATCTGATCGTTGACTGCTAGTTGAAAATTGAGGGGGGAGAGAGTAAAAAAAATACATGAATGAGAGTAATTCTACCCCTTTATAGGTTCTAGAATCCAATTAAGTAAGTTTAAAATGAATATTTACATTTATGTTATGGATAGAGAAAGAATGGAAATCACAAGGCATAACTGAAGTATGGGATTGCCAATCGTTAGCAGAGGGGGGAATAGCAAAAAATATGAGTAAAAGATATTAAACAATTCTACTTCTTTATAGATTATAGAATCTAATAAAGCAAGTTTAAAATAGATATTTTATATTTATGCAGCAAATGGAAAAAGATTAGAAATTATAAAGCTTTCTGTAAGCTGTGCGATCACCGATCGTTAGGTGGAGGCAAAAGGGGACCAAAAAATTATATGAGTGCCAGATATTAAACAATTCTACTTCTTTTTAGGTTGTAGACTATAACAAAGCAAGTTTAAAACGAACATTGACATTTATGCCATGGATGGAGAAAGATTGGAAATCACAAAGCTTCGATTGCCAATCTTTGCTCGATTTTTAAAAACTTTTAATGGTCACAAAAGTGGCGACTTTAGTGGCGATCGATGCATATTTTAATTAATCACCACCTTTTTTATTTAGTCGCCATGTGGCCAGTGGCGACTGTTAATTTTGCCTTTTAGTGGAAGAGTAATGGAAGAAATTGTATAGTAAGGCACCCTGTATTGACAAAAATCTATACGTGATAGAGACAAACTGGCTTCATTATCGGTTTCAGCACACCAAAAATACAAAGATCAGCCAAAATTATAAAATCAAAATTTTACATGTTGACCTGTGTTATATTTCTACAATGAAACATCAGAATAAAAAGTAATTTTCATTAATTTGGTGCAATAGCAGCCCATTTCAGTGATCGGCAGTTGGGAGGAAAAAAAAAAAAAAAAAAAGACATATTTAAGACATTTAAGCAATTGAATGCGATTAAACTCAAATTATACGGATTAGCTGTAAAATTAGACATCATTAACAATTTACATTAATTCAAAATTTTCTTTTAAGTATTTTTCTGTTCTCACATCACATTCTTAGGAATTTCACTTTGTTTCTGCATAAGGATGAGAAATTCTCACTAATTTTATAGCTAATTGGTATAATTTGAGCTTAATCACATTTTGCATTTCATTACTTAAATATGTCCATTTTTTTAAACTGTCGAGGCTGTCACTGTCAAAGCTGCCTATTTCTATCAATCACCGAAATACGCAGCTATTGCACTGAAAATGGATAAATTTTATTTA
This sequence comes from Salticus scenicus, assembly GCA_963930645.1. Lineage (NCBI taxonomy): Eukaryota > Metazoa > Arthropoda > Arachnida > Araneae > Salticidae > Salticus > Salticus scenicus. The sequence continues at coordinate 204,324,607 of OZ005660.1, read as the reverse complement.
TTTTATTTATTTATTTATTTGCAGCTGATAAGCAAAATATGTAATTTTCATTATCCAAGTAATTTGAAAACTAACAAAATGATTTAACTTTCATGAAGGATGTTTATATTTTATTTTATATTAACTGATTTTCTTGAAAAGTTTTTACATTTCAGGATTATTGATTTTTATGTGTGAATGACCTGTTTTTGGAAGAAAAAATTTAATAATTGGCCCAAGAAGAGTGTGCAATTTTTTCTCAATGTTAAAAATTTTTATGTGAGGGGAAAAAAAAAAAACCTTGCAAGATTCTTACAATCTCGCACTTTAATAAGAACACTGATAAATGAATTATTAATTTATAAACGATAAACATAAAATATTACTTGAACTTGAATAAAAGCAACACTGCAGCATGGCAAGTGCTGCAGATTGTTTCAAGCTTTGTAGATTAATTTAGCTGTTCAAAAAGAAGTGTCAGACTTTAATTTTTAATATACTAACAAACAAAATCTGCATTATTGACTATTGTCTCTAGATTACATTTTAGAAACCACAACTGAAAATTATAATCGTAGAATAGGGCACTTATTTGAGATATTGCAGACATGATTCCCCCCCCCAGCTTTCTTAATATATTTTTTTAAATACTACATCAGATTAATTCTTATGCCAGTAATTTTCTCAAGAAAACTGGCAATTAACATTTGAAAGCTTAGTTATTTGAAAAAGATTCTTTTATAAGAATTTGAACATCAAGAATATTATGTAAAATTCATAAGCAAAAGTTACACTTTCTTTCAAAAAGAGGATAATACTCAAAATAACTATTGTTTAAATGACATCTTAAACAGATCAAGGAAAAAGGTGCTATGCAAGAGGAAAATGCTCAATGTAATTATTGTTTAAATGAGACCTTAAGACTAGGAAAAAAAGTATTATTTGATAAGAAAATATACAATGCTTAAAGAAACTTAATACGTAACAAAAATGTAGTGTACAAAGTCATTTGCAATTCATTGTTAATGTGTTTAAAAAGTAAAAAAGCAAAATTTAAAAATCACCAAGCCTGACAAAATGAAAAATTGACAAATTACTCGACAAATATTTGATTTTATATTGATTAATATGAAAATTATATAACAACTAATACTACTATCTACATCTATTTTAAGTTAGCCACAAAGTTTTACATTAACAGTTACAAAGAAATTGTTTTTAATTATCATTTTAGCACTTAAAAAACAGAGTGCCCCAGTTCTGCTGTTTCATTTAAAGAGTAGTGGAATATATCTAAAGCAAACAAATTCCATATAACACAAATGCTGAAGCACAAGGAAACACTTTGATTTTGGAATAAAGTTTATTTATTGCAGTAATACATTTAAAAAAAAAAAAAAAAAAAAAAAAATTTTTTTTTTTTTTTTTTTTTTTTTTTTTTTTTTGGAGGCAGTTGCTAATGTAAGCACTTTATTAGATCTATGAAAGTCATTATCAGTGTCTACTATTTTGATAGTGATGACTTTTTAGAGAGAATTCCTGAAAAAATTTCCCAATCAGTGTACTGTGATACCACAAACATAAATGAAAAACTCTTTATAAATTCACAAATCTCAGTAAATAAAATTTTATTAGAGTTACAAGCAGTGTTAGAAATAAGAATTCTGAAACTAGGCGTCAAAATGACACCTGGATTAAATTTTTTGGGCGTCAAAATGAAAAATCTAGGTGCCATCTATAATTAAATATGTATATTAAAAATAAAAATAATAATAAAGCATCAACTTGTAAATAATATATGCAAGATTATATAAAAAATATTTATGTAGTGAATAGAGCTGTACCGAGTACTCGTTATATACTCGGTACTCGGCCTACTCGGCCAGTTTGCCGAGTACTCGGTACTCGGCCAAATATGGACTAAGTATTCGGCCAATACCGAGTAGTTGTAAGAATTTCATTATTTTTATGTATTATTGAAAGAAATGTATTCATAAGAGTTGTTTTTTAATAACTAAACTAAAAAAATATGAAAATATAAACATAGTCATTAAGCTTTTGCTGCAAACAGCTTTCTGCAGTTAAAACGGGCAAGTAAATTGCCACAAAACTCGATATAGAGACTATTCATGATTTGAGCTTATCCATTTTAGTTACAAGAATTTAAGTATAACCATCTTGTATGTGTGTAATATGCAATTTTTTTTTTTTTTTTTTTTACAAAAACATTGTACATAAAATTGTATCTATAAAACAGACAAGAATAAAATATTTTAGAAAAAAGAACCTCTTATATAATACTACTATAATAGATAAAACTTTAGTTACGTATTTGTGCAAATAAAAGTAAGACACTTTTAAAACTGTAAAAAAAAGATTGATTTTTAATTTAAAAAATAATAATTATGAAAAAGGTAAATACACTAAAATGTTCCTATATTATCAAATTTGTTGTTCTGCAAATTATGGCCCAAAACCACCTGCCTTTTTACTCTTCTAGAATTTGAAGATTAATGAAGTCTATCATGTTTGAAATAATGATAAAATATTTATTTTAATGTTCTCATTTCATATGTAAATTTCATGCATCTTAAATTAAGCCTATAAAGAACTTTTATATTCTCTAAGAATTATCTGAGAATGATTCGCATCTGAGAAAGACTATATAATAAAGAAGGAAGTTATCAGTTATTATGGTTTTAATAATCCACTAAGCTGGAAGTATCAAATATAACAATGAACCTAACTGTGTATATACACTACAAAAGTTCTGATACGTTTCATGTAAACATGCTGTTTGCCATTTAACTTAATTTTGTGTTCAAAAAGTCTTTTCTATATTTCAAGATGTGCAAAATTCTTCATATATACGTCAATTCCAATTATTCTTTCTTACAACTACTCGGTACTCGGCTACTCGGTACTCGGCCGAGTAGTAAAAGGCCGAGTACTCGGTACTCGGCTACTCGGCCAAAGTGCTACTCGGTGCAGCACTAGTAGTGAATGTAATTAGCAATATTAAACGTACATATTTAAAATCGCAAATTCATTCTTCGCCTAGAAGATACATCATTCCACCACAATTTAATAGCATTTTCCAGGCAGAAATCTTCCAATTTAGGGCTGATTAATTTAATCATTAACCAGGGGTCGATCCAGGCAAAATTTGGGTCCCTTTTGCGGCCCCTTCACAAAATTCCACATAGTAAAAAGGGACCCTTCACAAAATTCAAATTCATAAAAAGGGACCCTTCACAAAATTCACATTCATAAAAAGGGACCCTTCACAAAATTCAAATTTATAAAATGAGTCCCTACACAAGATTTTGTTTTATAAAAATGATCCTTTTATTAAAGGTTTTCATATTTTCAGTATTATTTTTAATTAATGCCTTAATTTGGCTCAACGAAACTCTATTAACATGATATTGAATATCACATAAAGTGATTGTAAAAACGGAAGATTTTACACAATATTTTACTTTTTCACAAAAATATTTTACATTTCACAAAAATATTTTGTTTTTCACAAAAAAGGGACCCAAAAATTAAAACCTGGATCGACCCCTGTTAACAAATCGTCAACTACTTTCATAGAGATATGATTTCTTAAATCAGTTTTTATAGGGTTCAGTTGACCGAAATAGATTTGTTTACAGTCTGATGGGATTGGGAAAATTATTAGGTAAGATGAGGAAAAAATCCAGGTGTCAAATATGGCACCTATGATTGGAATTCTAGGCGTCAAAATGAAAAAACTGGTCGCAAAATGCAACTAACGACTGCTTATTTCTAACCCTGGTTACAAGCCCATAAGGGTTTTTTCACAAAAAAGAAGTTTTGCAATGTGGTTAAATAATCTAATCTCCAAATTACATACGCAACGTGTGAAAAACACCTTCAGAAATTTCAAATCTGAAAAATACATAAAATCAAACTCATTCTTTTGCTGATAATTTGCACCATTGCTCTATTTAAACAAAATTTTGATATAAGTTGTCCAACATATCTAGCTTTCAACCTATGCAATAAAAAAATATTTACTACATATGCTCAGACTCCCTCCCCCCAGAGTTTTTTTTTTTTTTTTTTTTTCTAATTAATAATTTACAAAAAAATAAATTTTTAAATCAACTTGAAACACATATGTGTGTATATTTGTATAGTCTTATATTTAGCAAAACATTACAAGGGACAAAAAAAAAAAAAAAAAAAAAAAAAAAAAAGTTTAAAAACACAATTTCTTCTACATGAATAAAGTTTAAAATTTACAATTTATTTTTTGATTAATGATTATAATTAAAAGTAGAAATATTATCAAAGTGAAAGAATTTCATTTTTTAAATATTTTATTCATATACCCTCCTTGTTAATATTTCAAGCAAAAAAAAAAAAAAAAAAAATCAAGAAATGCTTCATATATATTTAAAAGGATATATTTTTAGGGCATATGTGATTTTTTTTTTTTTTTTTTTTTTTTTTTACTATTTCTTTGGCAAGTTTTGAATGTTTTATTTTTTTAATGGAAAAGAAAGTTTTTACAGTTAAATTTAATTAATAATTTAAGAGAAAATGATCACTAAAACAAATTAAGAACCATGCACTCATCAACAAAGAATAAAAATGAAAAATAATTTATAATTTATTTAATAAACTAGCAAACTCATGCAAATTTCTTTTCTTATTTACCTTTAAAATTTGAAATTTATAAATCTTAAACTACCAATTTCTCCAACCAATTTTAATTCATTAGAAATCAAGTTATTGTGAAAACCAAATTAATATTGTGCGATGAAACGCTAATGATGTTAAACATAAATCAACCAAAGATAAACATTTCAACATAAAATTTATGTTTGACTATCCAGTTTTCATGCTTCACCAGGCAGTACAGATTTAATATAGGATCCCCATGGTTACTTTTTAATTTTTGTTTTCTTGCAATGTTGGCAATGCATTTTTATTATTATTACTTTGTTAAAAAAAAAAAAAAAAAAACTTGATATTTTACCTTTTTTGACAATATTTTTTTATTGCGTTTTTTAGTCAATTTATGACAATAGTTCATATTTTTGTTAATATTTTTAAAATATTGCTATGTTCAAAATGATGCTTACAAAAATTGTAAAAAGGTACAACTTTTAACTATACATTTTTCTATAAAACGATCAAATAACGAATGAACTGAGTTGCCTCGTTTTGACAAAATTTAATCATAACTGGTCCACGTTAGAGAAATATTTACATAGATTATTTATTTCTGATTAGTAATGCTAATGATTATAGTCAGATGTTAAAAAAAAAAAAAAAAAAAAAAAATCAAGTATTTATTTTAAAATTGTTTTGGAATTGAAAAAAATAGTTTTATTTATTTTCTAATTAATAAATTAAACATTCACACTTTCCTTGTTGATAATTAATATATGTATATTAGGAAAATTCTAATATTTGCAATATTGTTTTTTAATTATATATTATTAAAATAATTGTTTACATATTAAAAAAAAAAAAAAAGATCTGGGTACTCTTTGCCTTGTACCAAATACTTTGCAACTGAGCTACCAGCGGTGTTACAAATTTTTCCTAAGCTATGATCAGGGCGCGAAATTTCCGCTCGCCAGCTCGCCATTGGCGAGTGGAATTTTTACTGTGGCGAGTAAAAATTTGGTTTAGTTATAGATAGAATTCTTGCACGATACGGTGACAGAAAATATTCTTTTTATAGATTTAAATATGGCAAAATCTTGTCATCTTATAACCTCATATTAAATTCCAGACTGGGAAAGGAAAAATGCTTAGTGCATGCATAGAAGTTTTAATCTCTTCAGCAGTTTCGTTTCTCCCACTGTGATTTCTCCAAACAGAGTGAGAATAGACGAACAGAGAACCTCTCTGCCCATCGCCCACTATACTAGAAAAGAGAAATGTGAAAGTTTGCCTATGCGATATTGGCAAATGAAAATGAACCCGAGCCCTTTTAAAGATATTACCTATGTTTATTTTGTTGAAAAATGATCAAAAAACAGTTCACATTTTCCAGTTTTTTACTGAAATTCCAAAGATTTGCACTTGTAATGATTTGTAGGCATGTAAACAACGATTTTATCGAAAAAGTTATACTGAAATGGCTATTTCAAACGACAACAATGAACAAGTTATACACATCGACATTCCGTCTGATTACAAAAATAAAATGGAAGAAAAAGACATTTTTGATTAAAAAAGTTAAATAAATGGGCAAATAAGGAAGCTTAATATTTTATAATGAAAAGATTTTCACAGGATATTGTTTAAGAAAGTTTTTTTTTTTTTCTTTAATGACTCTTTACATTTATTTTATTAGACATTTTAATCTTTTTCAAATCTCAAATACAATACATTATAATGATTTTTAATTATAGATGATTATGGAGACATGATGATAAACGACACACTTTTAACATATATAAATTTAAGCATATTTGTAAAAGTATTTCAAATAGTTAGGGGGGGGGGGGGGGGAATATGCGCAAAAAAGAAAAAAAAATGACAACTCTATTTTGTGGCGAGTAAAAATTATTTTCGGCGAGTTAATCTGAGTCGAAATTTCGGGCCCTGCTATGATTATACTGTCATAAATTAGCACCTTTACAATTCTTTCATTATGAATGATGAATCACATTATTTAGCTTAGAATTTATAGCTTCAAAACTGATTAAATTAAAAAAAAACATTCAGTCTTCAATTTTACACTGTTTCACTAACATTGCACTTGACAAAAACGATACATCTCCTGTCACTTGCAAAATTTTTAATTGAATATCTTTAAAATTAATCATTACATGTACAAAGCATTCACAAAAAAAAAAAAAAAAAAATTAAAGTTCTTTCCAAAAAATATAACTAATGTATGTATTTTTTAATTCCTCAGTTTTTATTCATTAAAAATGGCAGACACATGTATCTTGCTATCAGAAACTCATTTCCACTAGCTGTACACTTAATGGTAATTTTTAGAAAGATCCCGACATGAGTTTCTGATAGCGAAAGAAGCAGGTAGGCACTTCCTACTCCTAGAGCATTGTTAAAGCACATTTTTTTAATACTATCAGAGTATGACGTCACAGCCAAGAATTCCCGATAGTGAGACGATCTCGGCAGATTTGTTGTACGGCCCCAAGAGAATTATAAAGGTTCAGGGGCAATTATGAATTTCATGATAAACACACCTAAAATTTTAGCGAAAAAAGTTTTTGTATGGGGAAAAGATCGAATAATTTATCTCTGGGTGGTTCAATTCTTTGATTATGAAAAATACTAGAGCTGTACCAAGTACTCGGCATATACTCGGTATTCGGCCAATTTGCCGAGTACTCGGTACTCGGCCAAATTTGGACTAAGTATTCGGCCAATACCGAGTAGTTGTAAGAATTTCATTATTTTTATGTATTATTGAAAGAAATGTATTCAAAAGATTTGTTTATTATTAATAACTAAACTAAAAAAATATGAAAATATAAATATAGTCATTAAACTTTTTCTGCAAACAGCTTTTTGCAGTGAAAGCGGGCGAGTAGATTGCCACCAAACTCAGTATAGAGACGATTCATAATATCAGGCATGAGAGTGCAGAAAATTAGAAAAAGAGGAAACACGCGTGTTCATAAAATTAATTTCAGATGAAAAATAACACGTGCGGGGAAAACTATACAAATATTTTCGATTTTCGTAAAATTTATTTCAAATGAAAAATAATACGCACAGGGAAAAACTATACAAAATATTAAGTGACAAATTAAACTGAAAGAATAATGCACATATACACAATAAAACCTGTAAAAAAAAAAAAAAAAAAAAAAAAAAAAAAAATGAGCTAACAATCAACATTCAATCCTTGATTGGTTGTGGAAAATGGGAAAGGGGGGGGAGTAGTTCCTGAGTGAGAAATATTAAACAATTCTACGTCTTTGTGGATTCTAGAATATCATAAAGTAAGTCTAAAATTAATATTGATACTTTCGTTGAGGATGGATAAATATTCAAAAATAAAAGGCTTCTCGCAGAATGCTTGATCGGTGATGGTTAGAGATGAAACCCAAAAAAAAAAAAAAAAAAAAAAAAAAGGGGGGGGGGGGGGGAGCAAGTAAAAAAAAAAATTACACGAGAGAGAAATATTGAATAATTCTGTTCTTTTATATGTTATAGAATCTGATAAAGCACGTTTAAAATGAATATTGACATTTATATTTTGGATGGAGAAAGATTGAGAATCTAAAGTCTTTCGTGGAGCATTTGAACACTGATCGTTATTGGAGTTTTGGGGGAAAAAAAAAAAAAACGCGGAATCAAATTTGTTGTTTTTCAAATTATGGCCCAAAACCACCTATCTTTTTTACTCTTCTAGAATTTGACGATTAATGAAATCTATCATGTTTGAAATGATAAAATATTTATTTTAATGTTCTCATTTCATATGTGAACTTCATGCATCTTAAATTAAGCCTGAATGTATAGGAACTTTTATATTCTCTAATAATTATCTTAGAATGATTCACATATGAGAAAGACTATATAATAAAGAATGAAGTTATCAGTTATTATGGTTTTAATAATCCAATAAGCTGGAAGTATTAAATATAATGATGAACCTAATTGTGTATATACACTACAAAAGTTCTGAAACATTTCATGAAAACATGCTGTTTGCCATTTAACTTAATTTTGTGTTCAAAATGCCTTTTTTTTTTTTTTTTTTTTTTTTTAATTTAAAAGATGTACTAAATTCTTCATATGTTCATCAGTTATTCTTTCTTACAACTACTCGGTACTCGGCCAAAGTGCTACTCGGTGCAGCACTAAAAAATACACTAATTAGGTTTAGTATATTTTTAATAAATTAATACAAAATATTTGATTCTATGTCAAACCAACAAGGGGCGGTCTCAACCTTCACATATCAGATTTCTATAATATTTGGTTTATAGTTTGTAAATATGAAATATGAAAAATTCATTATTTAAACGTTTTTTGATTCAGCAGTTTTTTTTAATACAGAATTTTAAAAATGTCCAAAATTACCAATGTTGTCATTCACACAATTCTTAATAATTCTATGACAAATTGAGCTAGAGAGTTCATTTATATCTCATTTTAGCTCTTTTCCTGGCCTTTCAAGTGATATGAAACAATAATTATTTCATTTAAATACATAAATTTTTAAAAACACCCCCCCCCCCCTTTTTTTTTTTTTTTCTAAAAAAAAAATATATATATATATATGTTTATCATTGATTTACTGGCTACAGAACTGCAAATTTTCAAGATGGAGAAATGATGGGATTTTAAGATATTAATTTTTTAATAAGAGTTAATATGAAATACATATTACGTAAGAATTTGCAAGAATAAAAGTAAATTTTAGTCATATAGTTTCTTTCTCATTAAAAATTTCAGTGTTAGCTGTTAAACTAATTCAGTTATAGTCTAAGGCATGAAAAAGCTTTTAAAATATATTTTTTTAAATAAAAATATGATTTCATATAATTTATTCTTAGGGGATGCTTCACTGGAGCCTTTGAAATTTTGTCTCTAACATTAAACTAACATAAAACAAAAGATTCTTTTTTTTCCCCATTTCATGGAAATGAAGTTAAAATTTTGATATTTGATTAATCTAAACTCCATTTCCCTTAAATGAAAATGTAAAACTACAAACGAATCTCACTCAATTTGAAACTTAGTACCTTTTGCTCATATGAAAAACATGAAAATTTTTAAATGCAAAGTTGTTTCTGTTTACATTGACTAACATTAGAGATAAAATTTCAAAGGCTTTGTGAAGTGAAATTTATATTTATTAGACATCAGCTGGTAGAATACTTTTAAAAATTACATAACATTATCTTTTTTTTTTTTTTTTAATTTAACTTACCTGGTAGACTGAACTTTTGAACTTAGAATAGACAGGCTGCAAAACATTTTCAAAATGATTTCCTCCTCCTGTATTGTATTTACTATTTATGACACATACCATTTACAGTTTTGTAATGCATTATTGTGCAGAACATTTACTGTAGATTAAAAGATAAATTGTTGAGTTCAATAGCTCTTTTATTTTTGGATTGAACATTTTAATTTTGTATCCAAAACAGCAAGCATGATTTCTTCCTTTGTATGTGTATAAGTCTCCTGCAAGGGAAACAAACCTAAACCAAAACTATTGCTCAACTGAAACCTATACTGAAACTAAAGTAAAATATCTCTACCTGAATAGCTGTAGTCATTTGCTACAATTAGCTGAAGTCATTTGCTAAGTTAAAAGGTAAAACTATAATTAAATATAACATTAAGTTTAAGTATTCAGTAAATATTAAATTAAATTGAGTTTGAATAGACTATTCTTATTCAAAAATTTATTTCTAAAAATCCCATCATTTCTCCATCTGATCTTGAAAATGACTTTGTATACGTGACTATTCAGTAAATACTAAAATAAAATGAGTTGAAATATATATTTTTTTTTAATTCCCAGGAGTAAGTATTAAGTAATTACTAAAAAGTTTGAATTAACCATTTTTATTCAAAAATTTATTTCTAAAAATCCCATCACTTCTCTATCTTGAAAATTGTCATACCTGCAGCCTATAAGCAGGGATTAATCCAGCTTTTTAAAAATGATACCCCATTTGTGAATTTATAAAATAATTTGTGAAAACATCAAGTAAGCCTAATGGCAGAAACACGGCGACATAGTCGCGGATACAGAGAAACAGCTTGCGGACAGTATTTGTCTGCACTGATAAAAAAATTTGTCTGTAACTTTCGAATAACAATTCACTTAAAAAAATCTGGAGTGACTCCACTCGACTTTCCGAACATTGAGTAATTAACAGTTTTGTAGATAAAGTAAAGAAAGAGGAGTTGTTAAACAAACAAAAGAGAGAAAACCATAATAGAGTGTTTGAGTATTTTTCTCCATATATTACACGATGTTTTATTGAATGCTACTGAACTTTGAGCCCATAGATCATAATGACAAAGAATTTTTCGCTGTGTCCCTGTAAAAACCTATAAATGCTAGATTCACCAAAATGCTTATAGTTAGTGCAACAGTGATTTATAATACTCAAATAAATTTTCAGCTCAATTGAATAAGGCGTTTAGATGCTATCGAACTTTTAAAAACTTGGTCCCATAGGCCATAATGATAAAGAATTTTTCTTTGTGTCCCTGTAAAAAAACTGTAAGTGCTAGATTCACCAAAATCTATACAGTTGGTGCAACTGTGACCTATAATACGTGTACAAAATTTTTACTCAGATTAATAAGGCGTTTAGACGCTATCACACTTTTAAAAATTTGGCCCCATAGGCATAATGATAAAGAATTTTTCTTTGTGTCCCTGTAAAAAAACTAAGTGCTAGATTCACCAAAATCTATAGGGTTCGTACTATGGTGACTTACAATATACGTGCCAAATTTTAGGTTATTCGAACAAAGCGTTTAGACGCTAGCGTGTTCACTCACAGACACACACACACACTCACACACACACACACACACACACACACACACACACACACACACACACACACACACACACACACACACACACACACACACACACACACACACACACACACATCATTGCAAAAATAGTGAAAATGGACTCATTGGACCTCGAAACGTATAAAAACATCAAAATCTCGAATTTGGATTTTTGACATGATTATAATACTTTCCTCACTATAGTGTTCGGAAAGTAAAAAAATTTCTGTATCAAAACTAATACATACTTTTATTATTTATAATTATTTATATTGTGTTATGTCAAACATTGCTATAAAATATTTAATTGAATGAGATGAATAAATACACACAATTGTTTATGGGTCATTCCATGTCAAATCATCCAGAATTTTTAAAAAATGACACCCACCGACTCCGATTTGGATGAAATTTTTTACAGTTATAGAACTTTTCATGCTGATTCTAGAAATGTCAATTATTTTGAGATCAGTGAAGTAGTTTTCAAGCTATCAGCATTGATGTACATGGAAAAGTGGCCGATTAGCCGCCATTTTGAATGGTATATGTAAATATACAAATGCTTGTAACCCCTCTTATTTTTAACATAGAACCTTCAATTTTTTTTGGTCTATTTAGAATATAACAAGCTTTTATTTACCAAAGTTTTGTTTTCTTAAATCTTTACAATTATTTATAATAGTGACTTTTTGTTGTTTTTCTTCATACGTAATTTGAGTAACTTTAGCAGACAATTTCTTCCATTGCCCCTTCTTCAAATTTCACCAAATTTTGTATACAAGTAGCCCAAACTATGTTTTTATGACTGATAAAAAAATTTTGATGGGCAGTTAACAGGATTTTGGTTTAAACAATTTAAACTTAACCTCCCCGACATTACCCCTTCCACAAAAAGATGGTTTCCTATTTCATTCTGATTTTAATATAAATCCATGATTTACTATGAGAATTTCTTGTTTTAGAAGAGAATTTAATTACACAGCTTATTAAATACTTGAAAACTAAGAAAATAAAACTTAACTAGATTTTTTTTCTCTGCACTTTCTTTCTTTTTTTTTTTTTTTTGCATAATATTCTGTATGCAAAACCACATTTAATTATACATCATTAAATATCAAATTAACTATGATAAAATTGAAGTATGTAAAATAAAAGTATAATAGTATAAAAATTGAATGCATTATGAATACAGTTAGTTTTCACTATTAATAAGAAAAATTATTTTAACAAATAATATTTTATACATAAACCAAAACACGATATCTATCAATGGAAATTAAAAATAACATAAGTATAATAAAGAATATAACTTACAGTGAGAAAAATGCAAATAACTATATGTTACTAAGTTAAAGTCTTCCCTGTTTATTATTATATTTTGTCCATTTTGAATTCACTAAAGCAGTGGATTCATCACTAAGTTTATATGTTTATTTGCCTTTTTCTGACTGTAAATTATATTCTTTATTATACTTATGTTATTTTTAATTTCTATTGGTAGATATCGTGTTTTGGTTTATGTATGAAATATTATTTGTTAAAACAATTTTTCTTATTAATAGTGAAAACTAACTGTATTATAATGCATTCAATTTTTATACTATTATGCTTTTTTTTTATATACTTCAATTTTATCAGAGTTAATTTGATATTTAATGATGTATAATTAAATGTGGTTTTGCATACAGAATATTAAGGGGGAAAAAGAAAGTGCAGAGAAAAAAAAAATCTAGTTAAGTTTTTTTTTTTTTTTTTTTTTTTAAGTTTTCAAGTATTTAATAAGCTGTGTAATTAAATTCTATTGTAAAACAAGAAATTCTCATAGTAAAACATGGGATTTATGTTAAAATCAGAATGAAATACAAAACCATCTTTTTGTGGAAGGGGTAATGTCGAGGAGGTTAAGTTTAAATTGTTTAAATGAAAATCCTGTTAAGTGCCCATCAAATTTTTTTTATCAGTCATAAAAACATAGTTTGGGCTACCTGTATACAAAATTTGGTGAAAATTGAAGAGGGGGCAATGGAAGAAATTGTCTGCTAAAGTTACTCAAATTACATATGAAGAAAAACAACAAAAAGTCACTATTATAAATAATTGTAAAGATTTAAGAAAACAAAATCTCCCGGCGAATTGTTGAATAATATTTTAGTTCTTAAACAATTTTGGACGGCTTTGCCCGCTTCGCTGGCAAACTCTTTTCTATATAGCTTTATGAAAAAAAAAAAAAAAAAAAAATGAAATCAGACAAAAGCTCGCTTTGGCAGCGACTTGTTCGTCCTTGCAATCTCCGGTGACTGTCCCTATTGCCTGCGACAATGGCTTACCCGTGGGCTTCCATTTGGGTGCTTATCATATATGACAGTTTCGATACAGACAGTATCGAAAAATTTAAAGTAGGGGTAATTCCATTTTAAATCAACAAATTTTCAAAAAAGTTGTTGCATGACAATTTTTGATTTTGATGACAATTTGCATGTGCTTTCCCCATACCTTTTTGACCACAAAAATATATTTTTGTTATTTAAAAAAAAAATTACCCTTTGATATGAAGGCTATTTTTGTCGTTGCCAACAGCAAAAATTAGATATTTTGATGCTTTGCTTTATGAACTATAACTTTTTTCCTATCAAAGCTATCAAACTCTACTATAGCTCATTGGAAAGCTAAAAAAAAGATCTTTTTCCATATGGTATCAATAAATTTGAGATTTAAAAACAAGGGTTATTTTTTCAAGGTCAAAGTTTGCGATGCAAAATTAATTTTTTGCCACTTTTGAAAATTAAAAAACCTATGAAGGGCTTGGAATAACAAGCCCACTTTTTTTTCTTATATACATATATAAGGTTGCTTATTGTATTAAAAAGTTTGGCTTGTTACTCTGCCCCCTTCACAAGATACGACCCCCCCCCCCCCCCCGAAGTTGCAAATTTTCTAAAAAATCCAATTTTCAATGCTAAAAAAATGCATGTGGGGGGCAATGTAATTTTTTTTTTACTTGTGTGATTTTAAGTACTTCATACCATCTTTCAAACAAAAAAAAAATTACTTTGTTATTCAAAGGCGTTTGGCAGCTATAAGGGTCTGAATTTTCAAATAATCACACTAAAACCATCCAATTTTTTCATGTACTTTTTTTTGGAAACATGTCATTTATTATTATTTTTTTTTATTTGATGGACTTAGATTGACCTCACAAATAAGAATATATCATATTCCTACCTTTCCTCATTTATAGTAATCTATTTTCCAGTTAAAAGCAAGAATAGACAGATTTCAACTTGTCCAGCCTTGCTCCCACATGTATAGAACAGTTCCCTTTAGGCAAACAGTACCTACCTGTGGTAGGAACTGTGCCAATGACAAGGCTGCTTGAATATTATTGGATACAATTTGACCAATAATATAGGGCAAGACAAATGATCTGCCTGCCAATGATGTCACATGGAACTGCTTTATAACTTAGTTGTTTCTTTAACTCTGAAAGGAGTAGGTTGCTGGGAAGTGTTCTTGCTGTAAAATCTTGTAAATTTTTGTCTTTCATGTAGGTTTTTTCATTTCAAGGTCAAGAAATATACATATTTACAGAATATTTTGGTGAATAACTGTCCTTGTTGAAGGTAAAAAAAGAAATTATTTAAGTGATTATTTAAGTGATTATTAAAAGTGATCATAGCTACAAAGATCTGCTGCAGATTATGGTCTGTGATACTGAAAATGAGAATTGTATGTTTTCGGAATGTACTGCATGTCCAGGTGTGGATGCCATTTTATCACTGATTTCTCCAAGTAACAGCACCCAAATTGACTTGGAAAATGATGAATTTGAGGATTTGCAAGTTTCATATAAGCAGTGGATGTCCACAGACAGATGTGAACTGACATCATGTGTGCTACCTTTACAAGAATTCTTGGTTAAGTGTTGTGAAAAACTTGAGCATCTAAAGAGCCACCATTTCATTGCCAGTAAACAAGCAGCGTTTCTAAAATCAAAGAAAGAAGATCTGGATAAGGGGGAATTTTTGATACTTGGAGATTTTTCAGAGAATTTCTCTTGTGTTGTTCAAGACGAGGTGCAGACCTATCACTGGTCAGGTGTGCAATGTACGCTTCATCCTTTTGTTGTCTACTGGGAAAAAGATGGAGAAATTCAAACTCAAAGTTTTTGCTTTGTAAGCGACTGCCTTGACCACAACACAACTACATTCTACGCCTTTCAAATGATCCTTGTTAAAAAACTGAAGGCAGATCATGCTTTAATTTAAAAATTATTCTATTTTTCAGATGGATCTGCCGCACAGTACAAAAACAGGAAAAACTTCATTAACTTGAGCCATCATGAACAAGACTTTGGGATAAAAGCAGAGTGGCATTTTTTTGCTACATCCCACGGGAAAGGCCCTTGCGATGGGATTGGAGGAACAGTGAAGAGGCTAGTGCGAAAGGCAAGTTTGCAACGACCGGTCAGTAATCAAATCTTGAATCCATTAGATGTCTTTGAATACTGCACTGAACATATTAATAGTGTAACGCTTTTCTATGTTTCCTGTGATGATGTTAATGCAGTAGGAAAAGTTCTTGAGGAAAGATATAAAACAGCACTATCATTACCCCAAACTCGGCCTTTCCACAGCTACATTCCACTCAACAGAAATATCATTCATGCCAGACGTACATCATTTTCTTTAGATTTTACAACCTTTCATGTCATCAAAGACGAACCTATCAACCTTAGATTATCCACACCAACAACCCGACCAAAGTTGTCCGATTATGTTTGTTGCGTATATGATGGTGACTGGTGGCTAGGAGAAGTGGTGGAAATAAAGGTATTTGATGTCGAAGAAGAATACAGGATCCACTTTTTTCATCCTAAAGGACCTGGAACATCGTTTAAAAAATCAAGTCATGATAACCAAACTTGGGTTCAGTTTCAAGATATTTTGAAAATCCTGACTGCGTCAGAACTATGGTCAGCACAGGGAAGAGGTCATAATATCACACCTGTGATGAGTGAACATTTGTCAACTCTTCTCTATGAGACAATAAACCACTGAACAAAAAAGTTTTGCATGTTTTGAGAGGTAAGTTAAATTCTATATACCAAGATGTTAGAAACCTTAAATTAGCTTATCAAAGTTTAAATGTGTTCTTTGACAACTCTTCTTAGTCTTTTTAGTTGTTTTCACCATTTAAAACTAACAATTAAGTAAAAAATAACTTTTCACTAACACCTAAGATTAAGAAGTATGAAAATAATTGCGTTGTTTCAGTATTATTATTTGAAAATTTAGACCCTTATAGCTGCCAAACGCCTTTGAATAACAAAGTAACTTTTTTTTTGTTTGAAAGATGGTAAGAAGTACTTAAAATCACACAAGTAAAAAAAAATCTACCTTGCCCCCCACATGCATTTTTTTAGCATTGAAAATTGGATTTTTTAGAAAATTTGCAACTTTGGGGGGTCGTATCTTGTGAAGGGGGCTGAATAACAAGCCAAACTTTTTAATACAATAAGCAACCATATATATGTATATAAGAAAAAAAAGAGGGCTTGTTATTCCAAGCCCTTCATAGGTTTTTTAATTTTCAAAAGTGGCAAAAAATTAATTTTGCATCACAAACTTTGACCTTGAAAAAATAACCTTTTTTTTAAATCTCAAATTTATTGATACCATATGGAAAAAGATCTTTTTTTTAGCTTTCCAATGAGCTATAGTTGAGCTTGATAGCTTTTATAGAAAAAAAGTTATAGTTCATAACGCAAAGCATCAAAATATCCAATTTTCGCTGTTGGCAATGACAAAAATAGCCTACATATCGAAGGGTAAGTTTTTTTAAATAAAAAAAATATATTTTTGTGGTCTAAAAGGTATGGGGAAAGCATGTGCAAATTGTCATCAAAATCAAAAAAGGTGTTGCACACCCCATTTGTTGATTTAAAATGGAATGACTCGTAGCTCTTTTATATCTGAATCCCAGTTACATATGAACAACATTATACGTGAAACGTGATGTACATAATATTTGCTCTCAAGTTATTTCCTACATTTATTTGATTTAATCGATCAACCATAGAATGACAGCAATTTCAAGCCACATATATTACAACAGGGTGGCTACAGAAATTCAGAAAAAAAGTTCCCTGATTTTTCCATGATTTCCATGACTAATTTTTAAAAATTTCCATGATTCTCCTTACCTATTATATACATTCCACAATTATGTATTATCACATTATGCTTGCTAAAACACTGCAATTCAAAAAACTATACTGATGAACAAAAATATCTCAATCTTTTTATTTTTTTTCTTTCTTTGTTCACTTACAATGTTAACTTGGAAAGAGTCAGCTAGAAAACAGCCAATCTTGTGCAATCACGGTTAAGATAACACCTGTTTGGCGATCTTTCAGTTAGGCTTGCTGGGCAAAAATGAAACTTTCCATGATTTTTGGGTGTTTTTACAAAATTCCCTGATTTTTCCCTGATATTTCCAGATTCATAAAGTACCCTGATTTTTCCATGATTTCCCTGTTTTCCCTGATTGTCGCCACCCTGTACAATATGCTATGATCGACTACTTCTATCGCATGAGACAATTATTATTATTATTATTATTTTGTGTTATATATACTTCATGCTTAGTTAATAGTAGTTGGTATATAGAAAAATAAATAAATTAATAAATATGTAAACTTGATCATGGTACAGCCTTAATAATGTCCTTGGCGACTTTTGAATTTTTGTTGCCGTTTTAGATCAAAATATAATTTATGTGATTATTTTTTCTATACGCAAGCGAAGTGTGACGTCACTGACCGTCCGTGAATGCAAGAAAATGATTTCCTATGTTAATCGCCCATTGGATTTTTTGTAAAAAATTATTAAAAATCGTGGAAAATTGTTTCCCAATTTTAATCCCCATATTTGGGTATATATCTGTATTAGTTATCATGTGCATGTGTTAGATTGAGTTATTTTGCTGTCAAATTGACAAAATTTTAATTTTAAATTTCAAAACTCTGTAGTTGTTGGCGCTTATTGTATTTGGTGATCAAAAACGTAATATGAAAATATACATGCCAGATGTATATTTTCGTAATATGCATTGTACGAAATATTGTTTCATATTACTCATTACTCTCTTAATATAAGTTGTTAAAATAACCATGATTTTTGAAAGGAATTAAATTATGTTCGTCAAATAATTTGGTGATATTTTTTTTTTTTTTTTTTTTTCTGCCAAGGATGACCGATATCAAATCTATTCCGCTGCAACATATTAGTATCTTATATCAGATACTTTATTTAGACATTTGAAAACAAATTTGACTTCAAATTATGATAGAATATTTATCATTTTCCTTTCAATTAGTATATTAGTTGGATATTTATTGTGTTAATATCATCCTTTGAAATTAAATGTTTATGTTTTCAATTGAATATGGAAGTTTGTCATTTTTTTATGTTCGTCAAATAATTTGGCGATAATTTTTTTTTCCGCCAAGGATGACTGATACCAAATCTATTCCGCTGCAACATATTAGTATTTTATATCAGATACTTTATTTAGACATTTGAAAACAAATTTGACTTCAAATTATGATAGAATATTTATCATTTTCCTTTTAATTAGTATATTAGTTGGATATTTATTGTGTTAATACTATCCTTTGAAATGAAATGTTTATGTTTTCAATCGAATATGGAAGTTTGCCATTTTTTTTTTTTTTTCCCTAGTTTTGAAATTGAAAATTCAAATTTTGTCCATTTTACAACAAAAATATCTTAATCTAACGCATGGACATAAAAACTAATACATATTTATACCTAATATTGGGATTAAAATCAGAAAATAATTTTCCTCGATTTTTAATAATTTTTTACAAAAAATCCAATGGGAGTTTAACATAGGAAATATTTTTCTTGCATCCACGAATGGCCAGTGAGGTCATCACTTCCCTTGCGTATTTCTTTCTATCTTTTGCTTGACGAAAAATGTCCGATCTACTTCAGCATCAAAATTAAAAAAATTGTGTCCAGAATTATCAATAAGAAAATATGTTTAATATAATGCTGAATTAGCTTTTGTGCCAAGCGTGTTTCATCCGTCGTACTTTAAAAAAAAAAAAAAAAATCTGAAGTTGAGGTATTAAAAAAAAAATGCTATGAAATAAAATTCAGAAGAAATATGTTAGATTTGTAATATTACTATTTTATTTTATTTTAAAATTATGAAGTGTCATTTTCTCATCGACCAATTTAATATTTAGTATTTTTTTTTATTTTTGCGTGAAAGCATATTTCATTTTATGTTGACAACAATAAATAAATAAATAAAAATATCTTGTAAACTTTTTTTGGCAACAATTAAAAATTTAAATGGCTTATATTAAGTCAATTACCAGTTTATTATTTTCATATTTTAATTAATTTTAAAAAATCTAATCAAATTCCCGGTATAAATAGTAGCCTATGTTCTATTCCACACTATTTTCTATCTCTGTACCCAATTTCATCCAGATCCGTTTAGCCCTTGTGGCGTGATTGAGTAACAAACATCCATCCATCCATCCAAACTTTCGCATTTATATATTAGTATAGATATATCATTGATAGATCATTTTGATTGACAAATCATTTTATTTGCAATACAACATTTTATAGTTCATTTTTTTTAGTATTGTGCTTTTAGTATTATGTATTTTAACCTGTAAAATAAAAATGCATAGCCTAATATTTTGTATTTAAATATTATATCGAAAAGTATAACTTTTTTTAATGACTGCTGATATTGCAAGTTTTTAAGAAAAAGCAATAATTCTGAATGCTAACAAGCTGGAATTGTGTCTGAAATTATTTTAATTACTGTGAGACACGAGAAATATGAAGGCTTTCTGGACATGTATAAATTACAATAAATTTAATGTTTACCCATACAGATTTTTTTTTTTTAAATTATTAGTCTAAGCTCATGCGCGTAGCCAGGGGGGGTGCCTTGGGTGCCCGGGCACCCACCCGCTCACGCACATACATTCAGTATATTTAACAAAAACATATTGAAAACTGGAAAAAAAAAAAAAAAAAGATTTGAAGGTTAAAAGAAAAATTGTCATTCCTAATACCAATGATTCTATGCAATAGAAAGACACTTTCTTAAACATGGTGGTAAAATATATTTAAAAGAATAATCTAAATTGTTCATAAATCCAAATTTACTTGCACATTTCTGACAAAAATTTGCAAAGTAACTTTTCTTGGTAAACAAAAAAATAAAAGGAAATTAGTAGTTTGTTTTTCCTTCAAGGAAAAGCAGGAAAAGAGGCGATAAAGTGATTTAGTTTATTTAAACTCGTGGCCTTAACAGAGAGTCAAGTTTTTTTTGTCATTTCTTTTTAATAAACATTTTTTTAAACTTTCTCTTACCCATACATGTTGGAGAATGTAATGATTTGCGATCCAGTTTTTGAATATGAAATAGTTTTTACAATAGTACGTCTTGAGGTCCCCTCATTTGTATAACCAGGTTCTTGTGGTTAGCCTGCATGGGCATAATTCAAAAGTAGGTATTGGCAGGAAGTCTAAAATCCTATTCAATTTATATCATAATGATCGTATACTATGACATGCAAAAAGTTCAAATGCATTTTTGTTTAAGTACAAAATTTCTAGTTGTACATATCAACAACATTTTTAAAGTGAACTAAACATAATGAAACTAACATATTCTATTGATACAAAATAATTTTCGTGTAAAAGATTGTAAAAAAAGTTAGGTTTGATTAAAAGTATTCATACCAAACTACATTGTGTCCAGTAAAAACGTTTAAAAATGATAATTACTTTCCCTTACCATGAGTTACAGAAAGTATTATTTACGGGGTCGAATTTTCGAAACTAAATATTTGCGATAATTTCAGGTTTTGAAGTTCTTTGAATGCAAAAATAATTTTTTTAGTAATTGTTGATTTGAATGCATGTCTGGTATCATAATAACTTAGCGGGTAATTTTTTTCCGATTACACTGGTCTGCGAAAACGTACTTTTCAAATTTTTTATGTACTGCGTTGGGTGTCTCTAATGTGTTTTGATAATCTGAATTCAGAAATGATTATTATTATTTTTTTTTTCGTATCACGTAAGACATTTTTACAAAATACTGAGGAAAATCGGAAGAATTCGTCTAGAAGTTATAACAAATTCGAAACAATTTATATAAAAAATGCATTGAAATAGGCTTTAATTTCCATATTATCTTTTAAATGTATTTCTTCACATCGAATCTCCCTTTAAAGCATTTTACCTTGTGCAAGGCTTGAGGGTCTTGTGTGTGTGCGTGTGGGGAATTCTCTATACAACATGCAACAATATTCTGCTAACATGTTGAAAATGTATCGTCTCTTATACCTGCTTTCCATTTCTTTGATGTCTTGATGAAACAGCTCTCTTTGTTCTTCACTCACATCACCCAAATTTTCAGGGAAATAATTTAGATGGGAGTAAAAAAAAATAGAGCTTTAAACTCAAACATTTTTTTTTTTTTTTTTTTTTTTTATGAGGAAAATTTTTAAATAAGTTTTCCTAAAACAGCATCCAAAAATATATCAGAAAAACATATCAACCTGAAGAAAAAATTTCTTCGTCAGCCTGTCTTATTTGCTATTTTTTTTTTTTTTTTTAAGACAAAAACTGGAAAGTTCAAATTAGTATTGTTAATCATATCATAAGCAGACTTTTCTTAAAAAATTTACTGTGGGTGAAAGTTCTTTGAATCATTTTAAAAATATTTTTAATTTAAGCCTGAAGTAAATGTTTTAAGAATGCAGGAATTGTAATCAAACAGAGGGTTTTGAAGGATGCAATAGACATGCTTCCCCTTCACAAAAATACATGCCAAACAAAATTGTTTCTAAAATAATTTTCAACTTTTTTAAAGCACCTCAGAAATGGTCGGTCAAGTATACAATATCTTATTTTTGTGACTAAATGCCACATTTTATTTATTTAATTTTCTTTACCTTATTTAAAAGCTGTCACTCAAACTTAATAATAATAAGACATTTTATAATCGTTTGCATTACTTTTGAACTTTGACAAACGATTTGTAGCTGAAAATAAATTATGTATTTATGAACAGACGATTTTGTATTTGTAATTAATAAAGAAAGAAAATTATTAAAAATTAGGCTACAGTGTAAATATTTATTCGGATTCCTTCTTCTTGTGCAATTTTATAAAACAATTTCCTCTTTCCTGAAAATGCTGTATCTGGAGAAAGCGGAGTATAATTCTATTTAAAGCTGTATTGAATGACAAAAGAAACGAAAAACTGTTCTGGAATCATGTGCAAAAATGTGAAGGACTTGATAATTTTTCCAACCAAAGCAAAAGAGAGAGTTTGAAGAGCAAGCTCAAGACAACACAAAAAATACAAACATCAAAGAAAGGTATGCGTAAAATATGGTTTATAGGTCTTTTAATTTTTTAAATAGCAAAGTCGTTTATTTGTGTGGGTAGAAAATTTCCGACATTATGTCATGATGAGTTTTCGTGCTATTTTATTAATGAATGTTTCTGGGTTCGATTATGTATGCAATTTTGAATTGTGGTGGTGGCTAGACAATATTTTCGGCTGATGGCCAGTGCACGGTCGGATAGTGAGACACCATATTAGCTTTTTATCTGTCCTCCATTTTGATACATTTACTTTGCAGGGATTTTCAGTGCAATTTTATTGGTATGTGTCCCTTTTAATGTTTTCATTTTACTTTATGCAATTTTTCATGGAATTTATTTGGCTAATGGTCAGCTCTTGGTCCGGTCTGTGGCGTGTTTCTATACTTTCCAGAATTCGATATATTTATTTTTGCGACTTTAACACACATCACATTTTTATATTATGGTACACACAACAGTTTATTACAACCTTATTAATAAGTATCACTTTAATTTTACAGCGATCACAATACCCGTTTGTACTATTCTGTTTGAAACTAACATCACAACTACAACAATACAACAATGTTTTAAAATATAGAAAATAAATGCTATTCATGAATATGGGAAAGAATAAAATAATAATTTTTAAAAAGTATCTACAAGATTGTATTAATTTAATATATATATAAATATATTTAATTAATATATATAGGTTCATAATTTGAAACTAGTAAAATAAAAGAAATGAAATGCGATTATAAATAAACATATCATTATAATTCTTCTTTATCACTTTGTGTGCGCAATTTAAGTTACATAGTATAAGTTTTTCCGTAGTTTAGTTTTTAGGTTTTCGTTTATAACTTAAGGCTTCAGATTTTTAATTAACCTTTTAACGTTCATTGGTTTCGTACTGAAACCAAATACTAGACACCATTCAACATTTTTTATGCAACATTCTTTCCTTGTTTTAATCAATTTTCAAACGTCTGTTCCTTTTCTGTTAGACGGATAGCGGCACTACTCTGAAAGTCCAAACTTTATCAAATGATAATTCAAAGGAAGCCAAATGCACCGATTTACGCTACCAAAACTGCAGTCTGCATTTAACATTTTTTTACATTGGCAATTTTAACGTTGTGTAAATATTGATATTTCTGTTCTGCGTCAAGTCTAGTTATTTATTCTAAGAGAAAGTTACTTAATTTATATGTTAAAACGTACATGTGTTAACTAACTTGTGTAACTTTTATACATGCGTTAAAACGCACACATGCATACACACGCACACTATGTTCATAATGTATTTATATTGTAACTTTTAGTTTAAAATTTGGGCACCCTCCCGCTCGGAAAGCTGGCTACGCCTATGTAAGCTGTAGGGCCCACCAGCGGCCAAGTGGTACTACACTCAAAGCGGGTAGACGTGAGGTGTCGGGTTCAATCCCAGGGCGCGCTCGTTGGCTTAGCCATTTAGAGTTTTTCATGGTTTTCTCCAAAACTTGTATAAATACGGACTAGGACCCTGTAGACAGACCCACAAGCAGGGCACTCCCTTAGGCCTAAGACACTAGAGTAGGCAATCAGCCTTTCTCCCCAAACACCAATAGTCGAAGCTATAAACAGGTACAAATATTTATACAATCAATAATAATGATAAACAGATAAATATTTATTAATAAATGATAAGTATAATAAATGTAGATTATAAATATAATTATTTTCAAATTCATATTAATTTACTGCCCACATATATTATGTTTTACTTAAAGAAAAAAAAAAAAAACAACAGTATTCCTGTGTTTTTATGGCTTATGTGAAAATTCATAAGTAACTTTGGAATTTTAGAAATATAAATAAGCATAAACGTACAAAATATATCTATGCATACTTTGTATATATTTCTTAGGTTATAAACCAGTATATTTACCTAAATTTTTATAAATTATCTACAAATTGTTTTCAGTTTTGTTAATTTATAAACAGAATAATATTTAGATATTCACTTGTATATGGCAAATAGTACTAAATCCTATTTCTAACCAGATTCTAGCTCATTTATAGATGTTGAATTTTTACAATACAGGTTTTTGACGGTAGAGGTTTATGACAGGTTTTTGACGGTTTAAACCATGTTTAAACCTTTGTCATGTCAAAAACCACTTTTTGACGTCAAAAACCCAACCCTGCCAACTTTATTATTATTTGTTATTGTATCAAATTCATTGTTTTGAAAGCCTTTGATTTACTTTAGCAAAATATTTTACAATATTGTAATTAGATAAATAAAAAGATGGTTTTCCCAAAGTGCCCCATCATTAAATCAGTGTTGTCCCAATCTCCCCCTGCACGGGGAACATTGGGACACTTATGTTTTAATTATTTCTGTTTTTAAAACACATTAAACAATGCTCATTACACATTTAAAAGGTGACCAATAACACAAGTATTTAAATAAAAATGCACAAAAACATTGAAACTTTTATAAATTGGAAAATAATATGATTTTATAAAAAGTGTCCCAATGTCCCCCCTCTTCCCCTATAATTAGCATTAGACTTAAAAAGCCTCACAAAAATATTCAGTTACATTAAGAGCTCTTATTGGAAAATTGCTGGAATTGCTTTTTTGTTTACAGTAGATGTTTTTAACACTTTGTAACAATTTTTAAGTGTGAATATGATTTCAGTTTGTGTCCAACTGTCCTATCTGTCTGTCCAACTGTCCACAGAAATGAGATTAGCAAAAATACAAAAAAGCTGAAACTGTACGCAAAGGCAAGACGTTGAAATGAAATACCAGAATTTTGATGACAAAATCTATTATATTAAAGTAATAAATCTTTATTTTAATCTTCAATGTGTAAAAAAACAAAAACAAATGCACATCAGAAACATAAAAAAAGCTTGGGGGGGGGGGGGAATTAAATTTGAAAAGCTAAATATACAAAAAAGCTGAAATCAGCTGAAAAGCCTCATTCCTGTGTCCAACTATCTGTGTTTGCCCGCCGCAGCGTCCATAAATATTTTTGGAGTTTTTAAGAAATGACATATGTTATTCAAGTTCACTATGGAATGTTACCTATTTAAAATGACATTAATAAGTTTTCAACTAATTTGTGTACAACAACACAAAAAAAAGAAGTGTTTTAGAACAGGCATACTTATAAATCACATTTAAATGACTATTTACTGGAAAAATCATAAAAAAATTGACATTTATTGTTAATATGCTAAAGTAATGTTATGTATAGACTATGATATGGTTAAACTTCAAATTTACAGGGCTACACTAAAATATTCAGATACATTAAGAAATTAAGATTAAGGGCTGCAATGAGAATTTAAGAGCTGCATTTTATTTTGCATTAAGCATTTTTAAGACTTCCCAACAATGTTTAAGAGAGTAAAGGGCAAAATTAACGGTCGCCACCGGCCACGTGGCGACTAAATAAAAAAAGATGGCGATTAAAAATTATGCATCGATCGCCACTAAAGTCGCCACTTTTTATGATCATTAAAATAATCTAAAAATCGAGCGACGATAGGCAATCGAAGCCTTGTGATTTCCAGTCTTTTTCCATCCATGGCATAAATGTCAATGTTCATTTTAAACTTGCTTTATTATATTCTACAACCTATAAAGAAGTAGAATTGTTTAATATGCCTCACTCATATAATTTTTTGGAACCCCCTCCCTTTCCCTCCCCCTAACGATCTGTGACCACACAGCTTATAGAAAGCTTTATAATTTCTAATCATTCTCCATTTGCTGCAAAAATATAAATATATATTTTAAACTTACTTTTATTAGATTCTAGAATCTGTAAAGAAGTAGAATTGTTTAATATCTCTTACTCATAATTCTTGTAATCCCCCTCCAGCGATTGGCAATCACATGCTCCACTGAAGTCTAGTGGTTTACAATCTTTCTCTATCCATAACATAAATGTAAATATTCATTTTAAACTTTCTTGATTAGATTCTAGAACCTATAAAGAAGAATATAGATGTACCCTCCCCCCCCCCACACACACACACATGTGAGCTCCATTTCCACAAGCAGTTAATGATCAAATGTCCTGCAAAGCACAATCTTTTTCCATTAATATTTCCATAGTATTTAGTGTATATTTAACCCATTTAAGATAGTTGACAAATGTGTGTATCAAAATTTGATTTGACTTAACCTTTTCCTTACGGGTGGGATTACCGCAATCCCAAGCAAAAATGTGTTTAAGAATACGGGGTTGGTATTACCGTCGTCCCAAACATTTCTTCCCCTAAAGCATGGGGCGCCACCCCATGCTTTAGGGGAAGAAATGTTTGGGACGACGGTAATACCAACCCCGTATTCTTAAACACATTTTTGCTTGGGATTGCGGTAATCCCGCCCGTAAGGAAAAGGTTAAATGTGTATTTTTCAAAAATTTTTGTATTTGCTTTCTTTTGTGTAGAAATCTTCCTTTTCCCTTCCCATTTTAAAGTAGAAATCTCCCTATATTTAAAGCTACAAATTTGGCAGCTAAGTAAATTATTTTTAATGAAGCAGCTAAGTTTCCATATCTATACTTTTTAAGAGAAAGTATTTTAACTCTATTGAAATAAAATCATTTAAAAAAGTGTGTCTTTAGCAATAAGAAAAAAAAATAAAACTGCTAACTGTATTTACACATGACCATGTAAAAGGTTGTGATGATGATGAATCAGCTGATTCATTTACTAGAAAATGTGAACTGTGAATGATAACAGCTTATTTCACTTAAATAAATTGAAAAAAAAAGTACTACTGAATTATCTGAAAGATAATAACTTTTGCTGTTATTATTACAGCCCTAAGCAGATTTTAATTTAGAATGTGCAATTTAGGATTTTTAAAAAGAGCGTAATTACAAATTACAATTTCAGTGTCCCTGTGTTAATTTTATTATTATATGTATTTCTTATTTTCATATTTTTCTTGTGGTAATTACACTGCAAAATGGTGACAATGCTTTTTGCAGTCTGAAAGAAATAGTCTTATGTGAAAAGTGGCCACTAACTTAAAAAAGTGGCTACTAATGAAACTGACAGTACCGGCCACTGGCCACTAGTGAATTTTCCCAGTTTTGCCCTTTATAAGAGAGATTATGAATTCAATTAGTCTCTCTGTATGCCTTTCAGTTCTTCTGTCTTTCTGTTGTGTGATAACGTAGGCAAAGAACATTGAATGTCATATGAAACAATAAGTACGTACACAGTTGGAAAGTATTAATCAATGCGTACCACATGTTTTTCCGCTCGTTTAATTATCTTTTCTTTTTAATTAATTAAAATCACAGATAAAATTATATTTATGCTCCATCTAGGACAAACAAATAAGAAATATATTCTCTGAAAATGAATCACTACGAATGAATTCGTACTGTGATAGCGAGACGAGGAAACTCAGTGATTCAGACACTAGTTTAATTAAATAATTAAGATGATTTTTCATTCTTTTTCTCGGAGTCTTTTTGACTTTAGAACATTATGATGTAAATGTTAATGTGCAGAAGACCCAGTGGCAGAAAGTTTTGATGCTGTCTGCGACAGACTTTTAAAATTTCATAATCTGTCTGCAAAATTTGTGTGCATCAGGGGGGAAAATGGCTTACACTCCAAAAGCCTGAAAGCTGATAGGGGGGGGGGGGGGGGGGGGGGGGGGGGCTTAACATCAGTGGTGATCTCGTATAACAATACACGAATACAATTTTACTACAAAACAATATAGTATAAACAATTGTATTCATTCAGCTCATTCAATTAAATATTTTATAGCAATGTTTGACACAGACACAACACAATATACTTTTTTTGTTATTTATAATTATTTATTAGTTTTAAGTTTTGATACAGAAATTTTTATAAGTGAATTGTTATCCGAAAGTTGCGGACATTTTTTTTTCTCAGTGCAGACAAAAACTGTCCACAAGCCGTTTTACTGTGTCCGCGACTATGTCGCCGTGTCCCGGTGTTTCTGACACTGGGGCAGAAGGTATTTTTGAAATATGTTAAATCATGTTGATGTTAAGGCGGTAGATAAACGGTAAAAATAGACAAAAATATAGGAATTAACATATATTTTCCTGCTAAAATTCACTGGAATAAAAAATTAAAAAAAAAATTTAAAAAAAAATTTAAAGTTTCAGTGATGAAAAAATAAATGCAGTTAACTCTTGGTTAACCGTTATTCAAATAACAGAAAAATTTGGGAAATTCTTTTTTCCCCCACTTCGAAAAAATTGTTTTAAAATTTTTTCCACCATTTTAAGAAGTGTACATTTTTTTTATTTTCAAATAATCACAATGCCGGATTTATTATTAAACAAAATCAATGTTCATATTTATAAAGGGAAATCATAAAAAAGAAAGAACGTAAAAAGCTGTCTCCTATTTGGATAGAGTCTTTTGCTGAACAGAAAGCGGTGCCTGTTCGGTATTGTCAGCACAAGCAAAATTCAGGTGAAATGCTGAGGGGGTGGTATTTCACGGCATACAAATTTACAAATGCACGCTCTTCTATGAAGATTCAGCATGACAATGAAACGGACAATTACGAGCGCAATTAATGATGCTCATCTCAGGCTGAGTGTGAGATACTCTGAAGCGATT
The DNA here is from genome assembly GCA_963930645.1 of Salticus scenicus. NCBI lineage: Eukaryota > Metazoa > Arthropoda > Arachnida > Araneae > Salticidae > Salticus > Salticus scenicus. The sequence goes on along the minus strand of OZ005660.1, from coordinate 204,295,029 downwards.
GTGTAACTCGCAAAGAGAAAATCTCTGAATGTTTTGATAAAAGATAGGAAGATGAGGAATTGAGAGGGGTGGGTATAGTGCGTATTTCAAATTAGTCTTCTCTTGTGGAGGAAATGAGAAAGTAGACTGAGATTTGTAGGCAAATATTTGGCAAAGTTTTTTTTTAAAGAAAACATTTAAAATTGTAAATAAAAAAGCCCGAGAAAATTTTCGTTATCTAACGTCCTTTAATTTGTGTATTGAGCGAGTGCGCCATACGACCACACACCCCTTAATCCGCCCCTGCTGCTCATTGAGTAATTCATCCATTTTTTAGTTGCATTGGGTAATATATTAATTGCTTTGAAGCCTGTGGTTATCTTTTTTTAAACTTATCTAGAATTTGATTCGGGGGGGGGCAGAATTGAGTAGGTAAGTCATTTAAAACGTTTTTTAATTCTAAATATTTGTTAAGAGAATATTTAAAGAAGTGTATTTTATTAAAAAATAGCTAAAAAAAAAAGGGGTATAAGTTCAAGATTGCAATTATTATTATTATTTATTTATTTTTATATGAAATAATTTTTGTTGTTCCAGTATCTGCATATCTGTCACAGGGTTGGGTTTCTTCCAGACAGTGTTAGAAATAAGAATTTTGAAACTAGGCGTCAGAATGACGCCTGGATTAAATTTTTTGGGCGTCAAAATGAGAAATCTAGGTGTCATCTATAATTAAATATGTATATTAATAAAATAATAATAAAGCATCAATTTGTAAATAATATATGCAAAATTGTAATTACATTCATTACATATTTTTTATATATTGACAATATTAAACGTACATATTTAAAATCACAAATTCATTCTTCATTCAGAAGATACATCATTCCATTACAGTTTAATAAAATTTTCTGGGCAGAAATCTTCCAATTTTGGGCCTTTTTAACTTAATCATTAACAAATTGTCAACTACTTTCATAGAGATACGATTTCAGGGTTAGAAATAAGCGGTCGTTAGTCGTATTTTGCGACCAGTTTTTACATTTTGACGCCTAGAATTCCAATCATAGGTGCCATATTTGACGCCCTGGATTTTTTCCTCATCATATCGAATAATTTTCCCAATCCCATCAGACAGCAAACAAGTCTATTTCACCTAACCTAATAAAAACCTAATAAAAACTGATGTAAGAAATCATTTCTCTATGAAAGTAGCTGACGATTTGTTAATGATTAAATTAAACAGCCCTAAATTTAAAGATTTCTGCCCAGAAAATGCTATTAAATTGTGGTGGAATGATGTATCTTCTGGGCGAAGAATGAATTTGTGATTTTAAATATGTACGTTTAATATTGTCAATGTAATTACATTCGTTACATAATAATCTTGCATATATTATTTACAAGTTGATGCTTTATTATTATTTTTTTAATATACATATTTAATTATAGATGGCACCTAGATTTTTAATTTGGACGCCCAAAAAATTTAATCCAGGCGTTATTTTGACGCCTAGTTTCAAAATTCTTATTTCTAACACTGTACGATTTCTTAAATCAGTTTTTATTAGGTTCAGCTGACTGAAATAGACTTGTTTGCAGTCTGATGGGATTGGGAAAATTTTAGATATGATGAGGAAAAAATTCAGGTGTCAAATATGGCACCTATGATTGGAATTCTAGGAGACAAAATGAAAAAACTGGTCGCAAAATACGACTAACGACTGCTTATTTCTAACCCTGCTTCCAGGACAGTGGAAAAAACTGAAGAAACCAACCAGAAGACAAAACAGATGTTCAAAATTAAAATTTATGAACTAAATAAACTCAAAGCATAAATACGTCAATATAATCCAATTGATATTAAAAATATTTTTAGAAAAATAAGTTATCTGATAAACTCTAAATATGGACAGGTGATGCATTTTTACTTTTCAATGCTAAAATTTTTAGAACTTTTTGCACAGATACTATCTTATATTATTATACGTTGAAACAGTACAAGTAATAATAATTACGGAATTTTTAGCCATAATATTTGCACTTTTTTTTTTAAGGACACAATTTTTTGTATTAACTTCAAGCTGGTACCCAATGAACTGTATCAATGAGTAAGATACTTTTAAAATCTCCTGCAAGTTCTTTAAGATTTAAAAAAAAAAAAAAAAAAAAAAAATCTATAGTTTGTATTTATTTATTTTAAGTTGAAAAATAAATTGCACTTACTGAACTGCTAAAAAACTTTTAATTTGTTTTACAGTCAACTCCCTCTAACCCGTAAAAGTTTTGTCCAGAGGTTTTGCAGATTAGAGATCATTGCCTTTGTTTACAGTTTTCTTTTGCAGATACAAAATCAGTTATTAACTCATAAATAGACATCAAAATGGAAAGAAATTCTAATAAATTTTAGAATATTTCTTCAATATAAATAAAACCAATCTATCATATTCATATATTATGATAAATAATGTAAGCATATTTAAATAAAAGATACCAATAAAATGCAAACAAACATATTTTAAAAATACGAAACAAAATATTTTTAAAAGTACGGAAATAATATTCATCGATGATTATTTTTCATTTTAGTAAACTATGATGTAATAGTGGTTTGTTTTAAATTTTTCATATACTTTCCAGACATTCCTTATCTTTGGCTTGACTTAGCACTAGTCCGTATGAATTACAGGATAATAAATACAAGAATGTTAACCCCCCCCCCCCCCAAATAGTGTTTCAAAGCAAGGATTAAGTTAAAAATTTGATTAAAAAAAAGTAAACATATGAGAAATGTTGGCGAATTTTTTTTTAAATATGAGATGTAAATTTCTTCTACATTAAAAAATCAATTGTGAATTAGAAGGATTTGCAAATTAGAAGGAGTTGAATCGTTGAATGTACTGTATGACTATAAGGAAAATAAAGTTTTTAATGACATTTTGTAATTACAGTAATTATTGCAGAATGGTTCTTGTAATTAAGTGGATGTTTGTTAAGAGCTGTTTTTATCAGAAAATATAAGCAAGCGATCCAAACTATTTATTACCAGCTAAGGAAATAAAATTGTCTAAATTAGAGGTGCACAACCTGCGGCCAACTAGCCATGAATTTGCGGCCCGCCAAAGGCTTGCATTACTTTACATTTTAGCTTGCATTAATCATCAGCAGGAGAGAAAAAATGAAAAACACAGAAAGAAAAAATATTTTATTTATTACATTTGCAAAACTGGCATTTATAAAAAACTTTTTTTTTTTGGGGGGGGGGGGGATGAAAACGTTGGTTTATTTACATATTTCTGTTTGAGAGCTAAGTTTTCCCATTTTATTTCTCAATAATGTAACCCACTAGTATGTTCCTTAATTTTTTACTGGAAAAATCATGGTCTAATCTATTGGTAAGTGATTGTATCTTTATCTACTTGAGAAGACTAAAATATGAAAAATGTAACAATCAGTAAGTAAAAGCTCCCCCCTTTTTTTTTTTTTTAAATCTTTCTCTTATGTGTTAAAATTAATGATAAAGAAGCGTAAATTTATAATATTAATTAATTTCTATTAAAAAACTTCAAATGTGCAGTGAATCGAATTTACTTCTGTCTGGTGACAGTGACATTAAAAAGAAATATAAGAAGGGTGGATTATTATTTTGTAAAACTGATAAAAAGACCGATCTCGATAATGATGGCGATCATTTATGATTTATGGAATTGCAAACAGGAGTAGAGCAGCGGCTAAAAGAACTTGTAGGGAACAAACCAAGTTTCTCAGTGGTCGGTCATGTACTGGGGTTATATTTCCAAAAACATAAGACATACCACAGATTTTCAGCAGTAGATTCAATTGTTCCAGGTGAGGTAACTATTATGAGAGTTTAGCTGATTGCTAACAGGGACATAACTACAGACGCTATCAGAAGGGGGGCACAGGAAGGAGGCTAAGGCTGATTTCCTAATTTGTTTAAAGGGTTAAAAGCAAATTTACTTAATTCAGAAATATCCAAGTTACAATACAAGTGTCCCTTTCCTTGACTATACCTTTGGTTGTTATAATAGTTTAGCAGCCAAATACTCATTAAATTCATTAAGATTTTTTCAAACCATGTTCTCTCTGTTACGCTAGAATGACAATTAACCTTTACCTTACGGGCGGGATTTCCGCAATCCCAAGCAAAAATGTATTTAAGAATATGGAGTTGGTATTATTATCGTCTCAAACATTTCTTCCCCTGAAGCATAGGGTGCTGCTTGGAATTCCGAAATATCCACTTACCTACACTTAAATCTGCTTGTTTTGGTACCCTTCTATTTGCCTTTACATTTGTGCTAGTTGTTTTTGAGACTCCCAATATAACTTTTTTTTCTCTCCCTCTGCAAAGCATATATTTTATTTACTTTATCCTTTTTTGTATTTTATATGATAATGATTTAAATCATGTTTAATTCTTTTGCTTACTATTCAATAACTTAATGATTATTACACTTCGACCCAGGAGCAGAATTATATCCGATGTTCTGCAACGAGACATTAAAATTTGCAGATGTTCTGCAGGTATTTTGTCCAAATTTGTCAAAGCACAGTAAAATGCAAAATAAGCATAAAAATAATACTTATTAGTAAAGTATTTATTACACATTTATAATAAAACATGATTTAAAATTTTATAATCTAAAACTGAGGAATACACCCAGAATTTGCAATTTTTTCAATGGCTTTCGGCATTAATATTGTCACATTAATGTGGATATACTACTTACAAAATGTTTATAAATTTTGTCTATACATTGAAACAATGACTGTTTCCAGCAATTTTCTAGTATGCTAACAGATTTACAGGTCAGTTGAATATATCTAGGTTTTATTAATTTTAGAATGTTAGCTGTATCAACATCATCCAGTTAGGGGATAGATGAAATGTTCTGCAAAAACCTCAATTGTTCTGCAACATGCGTCGCAGTTTTCAGCACTTTCTGCTCCTGGGCACTTCGAGATTCACTTGACTCGCTGATTGAAAAAATTTTATATATATGTATATATATTTTTTAAGAAACATTATTTAAACACACACATATATATATTATACAGCGAATACGTCTGAACAATTTCAATCTTTTATATTGCTTTATCTGTGGCCCTTTATGTCCCACTCAACAGCGAGAGTGGCCCACCAGCCAAAAAGGTTGTGCACCCTTAGTCTAAATTATAAAACATTACACTGGGTTTAAATTGAAATTGTTTTTTTTTTTTAACTAATATTTTGGAATGTGGTCATCAGATACCTAAGATCACTTCAGCAAAAATCTCAGAATTATTAAGTAAATATATGTTAATTAAATTTTCATAGGTATAAAACTGCTCGGCAAAAAAAAATATTTTTCAAAATCTGATACCATTCTTGCTGATTCTTATGTAAAATGACCCCCTGAATCCGAATAAAACTCCCATTTTGCCCAGTCACGTGCCGTTTTCTAAATACACCAGCCCCTCCCTCATTTCCTTTCCCTGTTCAATAATTTTTTGACCATGAATTTGATTTGAAGAATAAAAAATAATTAATTTAACACCTAAAAATAAAAATATATAAAGTTTAAAAAATAACATTAAAAACAGATTTAAGATATGTAATGCATAATTTCAGTGGCAAATCTCCCCCCCCCCCCCCCAAAATTTTTCCCTTGTCGCAAATGTCCATGTTTCAGAATCTTCCAACTCTGTAGCCCTTCAGATAAAGGGCAAAACTGGGAAAATTCATTAGTGGCCAGTGGCCGGTACTGTCAGTTTCGTTAGTGGCCACTTTTCACATGATAAGACTATTTCTTTCAGTCTGCAAAAAGCATTGTTACCATTTTGCGGTATAATCACCACAAGAAAAATATGAAAATAAGAAATACATACAATAATAAAATTAACACAGGGACACTGAAATTGTAATTTGTAATTACGCTCTTTTTAAAAATCCTAAATTGCACATCCTAAATTAAAATCTGCTTAGGGCTGTAATAATAACAGCAAAAGTTTTCATCTTTCAGATAATTCAGTAGTACTTTTTTTTTTTAAATTTATTTAAGTGAAATAAGCCATTATCATTCACAGTTCATATTGATATTTTCTAGTAAATGAATCAGCTGATTCATCATCATCACAACCTTTTACATGGTCATGTGTAAATACAGTTAGCAGTTTTATTATTGTTTCTTATTTCTAAAAAACACACTTTTTTAAATGATTTTATTTCAATAGAGTTGAAATATTTCCTCTTAAAAAGTATAGATATGGAAACTTAGCTGCTTCATTAAAAATAATTTACTTAGCTGCCAAATTTGTAGCTTTAAAAATAGGGATATTTCTACTTTAAAATGGGAAGGAAAAGGAAGATTTCTACTCAAAAGAAAGCAAATAGTACAAAAATTTTTGAAAAATACACATTTAAGCCAAATCAAATTTTGATACACACATTTATCAAATATCTTAAATGGGTTAAATATACACTGAATACTATGGAGAAAATAATGGAAAAAGATTGTGCTTTGCAGTACATTTGATCATTAACTGCTAGTTGAAATGGAGTGCACATGTGTGTGTGTGGGGGGGGGAGGGGGGTGATACATCCATATACTTCTTTATAGGTTCTAGAATCTAATCAAGAAAGTTTAAAATGAATATTTACATCTATGTTATGGATGGAGAACGATTGTAAATCACAAGGCTTCAGTGGAGCATGTGATTGCCAATCGTTGGAGGGTAGGAGGGGGGGGGGGGATTACAAGAATTATGAGTAAGAGATATTAAACAATTCTACTTCTTTACAGATTCTAGAATCTAATAAAGTAAGTTTAAAATAGATATTTATATTTTTGCAGCAAATGGAGAATGATTAGAAATTATAAAGCTTTCTATAAGCTGTGTGATCATCACAGATACTTAGGGAAAGGGAAAGGGGGGGGGGTCCACAAAATTATATGGGTGAAATATATTAAACAATTCTACTTCTTTATAGGTTGTAGAATATAACAAAGCAAGTTTAAAATGAACATTGACATTTATGCCATGGATGGAAAAAGATTGAAAATCACAAGGCTTCGATTGCCTATCGTCGCTCGATTTTTAGAATCTTTTAATGATCACAAAAAGTGGCGACTTTAGTGGCGATCGATGCATAACTTTTAATCGCCATCTTTTTTTATTTAGTCGCCACGTGGCCGGTGGCGACTGTTAATTTTGCCCTTTACCTTCAGAAGATATTTAACAGTTAAAATAATCCTCCCCCTCCTAAAAATCAAATTTATAGCCATAAAATCACCGAAAAATGATAAAAATAGGGGGCCATTCCTAAAAAAACAGTGGGTTATTATAGGGCAAAATGGACGTCATATTTGGATTCAGGAGGTCATTTTACATAAGAATATGCTGAAATAATGTCAGAGGCAATTTTCATGCCGAGCAGTGTAATTAAAGTTATTTAAAGTCGGGGTTTTAAAAAACCCGGGTTTTTATTTTTAAAAAGCCCATTCCGAGTGGGTTTTTGGGGTTTAATGGGCTTTTTTGGGTTTAATTGGTTTTTTTTATATTAAACGTAGAATAACACTGTTGGATTTGAATTTTAAGTTTATTTCAAAAGAGAACAGTTTTAGACTAAAAGAAAACTTATTACAAAATAATAGTTATTAATTAAAAATTAAACAACCTTCATATTCTTAATATTGGTTTGACCTAAACTGTAAGATGAATTCTTATTTTATTCTATTCAGTATTTTATCACAATTTTGAATTTAATTTTTTATTAAGTTATTTTGTGTAAAATTAAAACTAGTAACAAAAGCGAAATATTTTAAACCTATCACAAACGATTTTCATATTACAAATAATTTTGTATTTTTATATGGTTAAAATAAAAAAAAGTGCAAATATTTTTTTAATTTTTGTTAATATTGATAACTGACATTTGATTCATATTTGAAAACATAATAAAAGGAATACAAAACAAAATTATCACTGCCTACTTTTTACACTTACATGTCAGGAGTGCCTCCAGCTTTTAATTTTTGAAGCTCATTTTTGTGAAAAATGAAAATTTTTTGTGAATTTTTTTTTCTGCAAGAAAAAAATTGTGTAACACCTTCCATTTTATTAGTTGTTCTACATAAATGGTTATTATCAAGTTAATAGCGTTTCATTGAACCAAACCAAGTTATAGGTAAACATTAAAAATAATTCTGGAACACTAAAAATTTTTATAGAAAGGTCATTTTTATAAAACTAAATCTTTTAAAAAGGCAGTTTTAATAAATTTGAAGTTTTCGAGGGGCAAAAAAAGAAGCCTATTTTTTGCCTGTATCGAACCTTACACGGTCAAATATATATATTAGTTATGTTTAATATTTGTTGTTAAATCCTTAGAATTTTAGGCAAAGTATTACTTTTATTTTATTTTTTCATCATGACTTACAAATACAAAAATGTCTTCAGGGGTCGATCCAGGTTTTAAAATTTGGGTCCCTTTTTTGTGAAAAACAAAATATTTTTGTGAAATATGAAATATTTTTGTGAAAAAGTAAAATATTGTGTAAAATTTATCGTTTTTACAACCACTTTATGTAATGTTTAATATCAAGTTAATATAGTTTTGTTGAGAAATTTAAGGCATTAATTAAAAATAATACTGAAAAACATGAAAACATTTAATAAAAGGATCATTTTTATAAAAAAAAAAATCTTGTGAAGGTACTCGTTTTATGAATTTGACTTTTGTGAAGGATCCCTTTTCATGGATTTCAATTTTGTGAAGGGTCCCTTTTTACTATGGGGAATTTTGTGAAGGGGCCGCAAAAGGGACCCAAATTTTGCCTGGATCGACCCCTGGTCTTGCAATATTGTTCATTTTAGTTCCCCATCATACTATAAGCATGGGCAACTTAGGTAATCGTGAAAATTTTCGACCTCGGTTTTTTGACTTTTTTTACACGTTTTCAGGTGAGGAATCCGAAAATGACAAAATTTCTATGGTGTCTGTCTGTAGGGTGTCTCTTAGTCTGTTAGTGTGTAAGTCCGTTAGTTTGTTAGTCTGTGTACACGATATCTCAAGAACAAATTGTCGCAGAGAGGTCAGATCAGTTTTAAAATATTACTTTCGACACTGGCAAGAACCCTATTTATTTGGAACATTCGAATTTAAAAACTTCGTAAGTTATAAGAAATAACATGGGAGAATAGGACAAAAATTCACTTAAACGTGCATTAAATGGAAACTTTTTACTGTAAAAATGTCAGACCAGTTTTAAAATATCAGTTTTGATGCCGGAAGGAACATCAGTAACTATAAATATGCTACAGTATAGGACCCATTATCCGGAACCCATGGGACCTGAAGAATTCTGGATTTCGGAATTTTCTGGATTTTGGGTCCTTTTCCCATAATTGCTTTCCCTTAATTATAAAACTTAACTCAGTAATTGACAGGTACTAATTTACTTCTAGGAGCAACTACTTCACATACAGACAGACATTTAAAAGAAATATTTGAATTATATTCTAGAGCTCTTAAAACATGCAAATAAATCAAAAACTGGAAGTCAAGATTTTTTGCAAATCTGATACTTTTTTCTGTTAAATTTAGCAGGAAGAAAAAAATAACTATAATGTGTATATATATACAAACATTAGTGCCACTTGCCATGAGTACCATGGTTGCTTCTTTATCAATGCTGCTAAACATGAATACTGTCTCAATCATAAGAGCAGAATGCTAAAAAAAAAAAAAAAAAGATTTTTCTTTAAAAATTTCCATTTCTTTTTTCTTTCTTCTTCTTCTTTTTTTTTTTTTTTTTTTTTTTTTAAGATCTTAATGAGAAGTGAAAAATCATTGAAAATCTATCATGAAATAAATTAGATTTTTTTTTTTTTATGTGGCTTGCTGTGAATTCCAGGGTTTTCCTGGACCACAAACATCCCTCACCATATGAAAGAAAGAAATTCTGTTTTAATTTCTAAATTTTCATAATACTACCTAATAAAACACAAAATAATTCATTTTAGGGTGATTTTCTTTCTTTCTTTTTTTCTGATTTTAGATATAAAATGTATTTTAATCATTAAAAAAAAAATAAAAAAAAATAATAAAATAATCTGAAATGATTCTGGATTTCGGGTCTTCCGGATTTTGGAATTCCGGATAATGGGTCCTATACTGTACTTTGAAAATTTCGCAAGTTATTGGAAATTTACGAATTTCTTAACATGGCAGTATAGGGCAAAATTTCACATAAACGTCAATTTTGAGAGATATTTTCATCGTAAAGATATCAGACTACTTTTGAAATATTATTTAGGACACTGGTATGAATATTAATGACTATGAATTTTCCAATATAAAAATTTCGTAAGTTATTGGAAATTTACGAATTTCTTAACATGGCAGCATAGAGCAAAATTTCACATAAACGTCAATCTTGAGGGATATTTTCATCGTAAAGATGTCAAACCACTTTCGAAATATTATTTAGGATACTGGCATGAATATCATAGACTATGATTTTTCCAATTTAAAAAAATTCGTAAGTTATTTGGAATTTACGATTTACTTAACATGCCAGAATAAGGTAAAATTGAGCATAAACTTTCATTTTGAGGCTCATAAATACATTAGACAACTTCAAAATTACATTTATGATATTTGTTTGAACATGATTGAATACAAATATTCTAATAGGAAAATTTCGTAAATTATTCGTAATTTACGATTTTACCAACATAGCGAAATTGTAAATTTTACATATAAATATGAATTTTGAGGATTATTGCATTGGAAATAGTAGCATGAAAACTAAACAACGGAATTGACCCTGATAAAATAAATTAATAGATTAGAATAAGATAAATATATCGAAGTGAACGGTGGATAGCCTATTAGGCGGGGTTTTCATTCTGTCACTGTATCAAGCTTTTGTCAAATTCATTTCTTTTAACATGATTATATCTCTCAAACTAGAAATTTATGAGAACTTAAATATGATGGGGAACTGAGCAGAGTCCACCTATGCCAACTAGTTTTGTCATCTTTCATTTTTTTAAATTGTTCTGTTCAAAAGAGATATTGTAGATAGATGGCTAAAATGAAAGGAATTTTTCTAACAAAGTTGAAAAAAAATTACATAAATTTCAAACTGGCATATATTTTTCACTAATATGATATGCTATGTTATGTAGATATAATAATAATTATTATTATATTATATAATAATTACCTATACTTATACATATAATTATTATCCTACATAATATTTAATATTAATATATATAATAATGTCAAGTAAGAAAATATAAGTAAAAAAATAATAAATTATTTTTTAAAAGTGGAAAATTTTATCAGATTTAAAAAACTCAATAAAACCCACTTGTGTGTGGGTTTTATTAAGTGGGTAAACTAAAAAAAATCTGCCCAGGTTTTTTTGGGGTTTGTGGGCAGGTCCGAAACCCTGCTTAAAGTTGTTTATAAGATAAATGCACCCACTGTATCTTACAAATCTGCAATTTATAGGATAAATTTTTAAGAAAGCAGTTTCTATTTCTTATGGCCAGTTTTTTCCACCTTGGAAGAAATTTGTCAACCCTGATCTGTCGAGAACTCAAAATCAAATAAATTTTGAAAAAGATAAAGTGATAAGAACTTGCGCAATTCCTTCAGCAATTTAAATTGAGATTCTGAATATTGAAGCATCATCAGTCACCAGCAAAGGTTAAGAAAAAAAAAAAAGTTATTAAACTTATATTTTTAACGATTATTTGATTTTTTACAACTGCTTGATTTGCACATTTGAAATTAAAAAAAAAAAAAGTAATCCGTAAAATGTAAACAATGTAAGTTCTCACTTAAATTTGAAAAATCCCACTTTTTTTTTTTTTTTTTTTTTTTTTTGGGGGGGGGGGGGGGGGGGGGTAGAGTGGGAAAATTCCACTCAATATATATATATATATATATATATATATATTTTTTTTTTTTTTTTTTTCTAGTACGAACCCTGATGTTTTAAATGCATTATTCATCTGAAATTGTGACTAATGATGAAATAAATGCTAAATAGAACACATTTATTCTTATTCTAAAACACAGTAAATCATTTTTAAATATAACATCATACATTGTTTATTTAAGTATAATTTTACTAATTTAAATATACTATTCATAAGTCATTCCATGTCAAATCAACACACCTAAAAACCTGACCCCTCCTCCCCCCCTCAGCTCAGATATTTATGAAATTGGGCTCATTTATTTGTCTTACAGAGAAATGAATGTATACCAATTAATAAGTCTATCTCTTTTAGTTTTTTATATACAGGACTGCAAAAGTGGGAAATAAGTGTAAATTTTCAAAATTCTTGTGTTACAAATGTTCTTGTATCTTTTCCCCTAATTGTCTCAGAGATATAACATTGGTATTGTTATAAAGCTTTCAATACAGACTTTCAAATGATATATCACATGCACATATTAAAATTTTTCATTTCAAGATCAAACAATTTGATCTTCAATATCTCAACATTTTTTTTATTTTTATTTTAAAAATTATATGTTATTCTTACGTTTATTGTCTATAATTACTGTGAGTTTCAACTTGGGACTGCCATGGGACACGGAGTTATAAATTAATATGTAACCCCTCCATCAGTATTTTCATACTAACAACGTAAGTTTTACTCATATTTTGTTCCCAAATCAACTTAGAGATATAAAATTGGTATCATTAGAAAGCTTATAATACAGGCCTTTAAATTATATATCACATGTATATGTACAGTTGAAGATCTTTAATCCGCACACCTTGGTTCTAGAACTTGTGCGGATTATGGATTTTTGCAAATTATAGATCATTGATGCCATTTCATCGCTATATCAATTAGTATAAGGTACATAAAACTATAAACTTTATTTAATGAAGCTAGAATTAGAATTGTTTGTTTTTATACAATGTAATGAAGGTAATACTAATATTAATATATAAAACAATAAAATTTATTTAATGAAGTAGAAGCAATGTATAATTTAAACCCTTAAATGAGTAATTCATTAAAAAACTACTCCTACTTCTGGATTGTGATTAACAGTATGCAGCCAGATACTTGCAATGTGCAGTTTTTAATGACTGCATTGTAGATCTTATCAAATGCAGGTATTTGTATCTGAAACAAATGTTGGTATAAATTTTTCCTTAAATAGTTGTGTATTTTTGAAATACCACCCTAAAAAGAACATTTACACTAACAGTCTTTAAACATCTGTGAAAATACACAATCCCACCAACGCATATGATGTCATTTTTTTTCAACCAATGAGCAATGCTGTTACTGGCAAGAGTTAGAAAACTGTATTTGCATGTGTTTTGTTTGATCACTAACTAATTGAATATTATTCAGACGATGTTCAGATTCGCTAAAAAAGTATAAAGGCAATAAAAGTATATATATTTTTTTTTCCTTTAAAAATTATGTACATCTAAATTAAATTTTACACTCATTTTTTTTTTTTCATTTTAGTATGTGAATTGAATTAACACATTTTCTCATATTCATACAAAATATCGGATTTTCGTTACTGCAAAATCTTTTGTTTACATTTGTAAAGTGAGTGTGGATTATAGACAATTGCGAATTATGGGTATGCGGTAAAGGGCAAAATTAACGGTCGCCACCGGCCACGTGGCGACTAAATAAAAAAAGATGGCGATTAAAAATTATGCATCGTTCGCCACTTTTTATGATCATTAAAATAATCTAAAAATCGAGCGACGATAAGCAATCGAAGCCTTGTGATTTCCAATCTTTTTCCATCCATGGCATAAATGTCAATGTTCATTTTAAACTTGCTTTATTCTATTCTACAACCTATAAAGAAGTAGAATTGTTTAATATGTCTCACTCATATAATTTTTTGGACTCCCCCCCCCTCCCCCTAACGATTTGTGATCACACAGCTTATAAAAAGCTTTATAATTTCTAATCATTCTCCATTTGCTGCAAAAATATAAATATATATTTTAAACTTACTTTTATTAGATTCTAGAATCTGTAAAGAAGTAGAATTGTTTAATATCTCTTACTCATAATTCTTGTAATCCCGCCCCCCCCCCCCCTCCAACGATTGGCAATCACATGCTCCACTGAAGTCTTGTGGTTTACAATCTTTCTCTATCCATAACATAAATGTAAATATTCATTTTAAACTTTCTTGATTAGATTCTAGAACCTATAAAAGAAGAATATAGATGTACCCTTCCCCCCCCCCCCCCACACACACACACATGTGAGCTCCATTTCCACAAGCAGTTGATGATCAAATGCCCTGCAAAGCACAGTCTTTTTCCATTAATACTCCATAGTATTTAGTGTATATTTAACCCCTTTAAGATAGTTGACAAATGTGTGTATCAAAATTTGATTTGGCTTAAATGTGTATTTGTCAAAAAATTTTTGTATTTGCTTTCTTTTGTGTAGAAATCTTCCTTTTCCCTTCCCATTTTAAAGTAGAAATCTCCCTATTTTTAAAGCTACAAATTTGGCAGCTAATTAAATTATTTTTAATGAAGCAGCTAAGTTTCCATATCTATACTTTTTAAGAGGAAGTATTTTAACTCTATTGAAATAAAATCATTTAAAAAAGTGTCTTTAGAAATAAGAAAAAATAATAAAACTTACTGCTAACTGTATTTACACATGACCATGTAAAAGGTTGTGATGATGAATCAGCTGATTCATTTACTAGAAAATATCAATGTGAACTAGGAATGATAACAGCTTATTTCACTTAAATAAATTGAAAAAAAAAAGTACTACTGAATTATCTGAAAGATAATAACTTTTGCTGTTATTATTACAGCCCTAAGCAGATTTTAATTTAGGATGTGCAATTTAGGATTTTTAAAAAGAGCGTAATTACAAATTACAATTTCAGTGTCCCTGTGTTAATTTTATTATTATATGTATTTCTTATTTTCATATTTTTCTTGTGGTAATTATACCGCAAAATGGTGACAATGATTTTTGCAGTCTGAAAGAAATAGTCTTATGTGAAAAGTGGCCACTAACTTAAAAAAGTGGCTACTAATGAAACTGACAGTACCGGCCACTGGCCACTAATGAATTTTCCCAGTTTTGCCCTTTAGTATGCGGATTATAGATCCTCAACTGTATATATTTTTTAAGTTTTTCATTTTCAGGTGAAAGATTTTGACCTTAGACTTTCAATATCTCAAAAAGTACACATTTAAATTTATTTTAAAAATATAATTATTTAATAATAAAAATATAAGTGTTTAATCTATAAATGTTTAATTTTATATTTTATTCTTACGTTTATTATCTATAATTATTCATTATTGTAAGTTTCAGTATGGGACGGCCATTATTTTGTAAAACTTAGGTTCGGTTAGTATGAATATACTGATGGAGGGTCACATTTTAATTTATAACTCGGTATCCCTTGGCTGTGCCGTGTTGAAACTTACAATAATTATAGATAATAAATGTAAGACTAAGAATAACATAATTTTTAAAAGAAGAGAATAAATAAATGTATTTTGAGATGTTGAAGGTCAAAGGTCAAAATGTTTGACCTTAAAAATGAAAATTTTTAAAAACACATACACGTGAGGTATCATTTAAAAGCTTGTATTATAAGCTTTTTAATGATACCAATCTTATATCTCTAAGTTAATTAGGGGACAAAATATGGATAAAACTTAAGTCATGTTAGTATGAAAATACTGATTTAGGGTTGCGTAAAAATAACAATTTTTTAAAGAAAAATAGAAAAACGGTTATTGAGACATTGAAGGTCAAAGCAGGGTTGGTTTTTTGACGTCAAAAACTGGTTTTTGACGTGACGGGTGTCAAAAACTGGTTTAAACTGTCAAAAACTGGTTTAAACCGTCAAAAACCACATAAGAAAAATAGAAACAATTATCTAAACTAATTTTATGCATATTTTTAAATTGCAATGTACTATGCATTAACATTGATTATATATAATGTAAATAAATATATATATCCCCCCCCCCCCAAAAAAAAAAAAAAAAAAAAAAAAATGTGTTAGGAAACATGTCAATGCATAGTCTTAAGAAGAGTGTGACCATTATCAATATTTTTATGTGAATTATTTTAGAGCTATGAAAATTTGTATACATTGATTAAAATTATACAGGGTTCCCACTCTTAAAAAAGAAAAAAATTCAAGGACTTTTCAAGTACTTTTCAAGGCCCATTTGAAATTTTTCAAGGACTATAGGGGAAAATCGCAGAATGCTAGGCATATACACAAAACTTTAGTAAGTACTTTCATCATCATTATTATTATTTTTATAATAAGAATAAACTTTGCTTGTTTTCACAATACATTTTTGATGGTTTGACCAAATTAACTTTTACAAGAGTCAAAATATGATTAATTCAGGATTTGGAATTGGGATCATTATGATTATTCAAAAGTTTTTAGATTTGGGTCCTGGTCTGGTCACTTTCTGCTCAAAATTAATAACCAGTCCATCAAACAGGTATGAGATTGGTAAAAACGACAAATTAGTTGAAACTTTATGCAAAAGCAAGACAATGAAATGAGAAATTTCTGACAAAATCATTATATTAGACAACATTGTGCAATGGAGATGGAGATAGTTTAGCCTTGACAGAATTTGCGCTAAGCCTGTCTGTTGAAGTTGAAAATTCAAGGATTTTCAAGGACTTTGCATGAAATTCAAGTACTTTCAAGGGCCCTTGAAAAAGAAAATGAAATTCAAGTACTTCTTAAGGACTTTCAAGGACCGTGGGAACCCTGTTATAGTACAGTGAAACCTCTCAAATTGGACACCCCTCTAAGTTGGACGCTTTTTCTCGGAACGGAATGTATCCGTTAACATTATGTCTAACCCCTATAAGTTGGACACTTTTTCTTGGAACCGTAGGTGTCCAACTTAGAGAGGTTTTACTGTAATACAATTAATTATACTAAAAATTCTTTAAAACTAACTAAATTAAAAAAGAATATCAAATTCTTTTTTTTTTTTTTTTTTTTTTGAAAATTTTTAAATTTTTTTTTCTGCAGTTTTTTATTATTTTATTATTCCTTTCACTTTAACATCATTATGGTTTAAAAATATATACTAAAGTATAGGTTTGTTATGTATTTGTGCATTCAATGAAATATTATTTTTTAAAATTATATAGAATGCTGAAATTTTAATGAAAATTTTTAGCATTTAAACATTTTCTTTCTTTTTTTTAATTAACCTATCAAAAAATTAATAAAATAATATTCAGATATTTTAGAATATATTGTTAAACTATAACAGCGTAAAATCGAGGCATAAGATTAAAAAAATTAGTTGGCACAGAGTATTTTTTAAAAGTAAAGAAATTTTATTTTATTTTTTTAGAAATACAATTTGAGAAACTTTAATGAATTTAATATTATTGCATTTCACTGCATTTAAATGTAAATTTTTATATCTTTAAGACTGTAATTTACAAAAAATATATTATGTCCATTTCCTTAAAAATATTTAGTTTAAAATTGCATTGTGTAATTCATATTAAAAATTTAGTTCAACTAGTCATGCAATACCTTAGAAATTTTTAATCCTGCAACATTAAAACATGCTATTGATTATAACCTAAAATAAAAAGACATTTATTATTCACTAGCACAGTAATTTCATTCATTGGGATAAATTACTTACAGCATCTTTTAATTATCAATCAGTGTGCATTTACTAGAACTTCCTTTTTGAAAATAAGACTTTGTAAAATTTCGGACAACTTAAAATGCAATACGTAAGTAGTTCACATTAGAATATACAAATTTTTATATATAAATTTTTGTATTTTGTAAAGGTAATAAATATCAAATTTTTGTACTTAAATAGAAGTCATTGGCATTCATAAGAAGCACATAATACTGTTCTAAAAAAATTTAACATTGGGAGATATGTAAACTAAGCTTTTTTTTAAGACTACAGTTTTTTACTTTTCTGTAATAAATATGACTTTTTAATTGTTTAAAGTATGCCAAGAGGCGCAAACTTTGAGGTTTTTGACAGAGGTTTTTGACACAGGGTTTTTGACGTGACAGTTTAAACTGTGGTTTAAACCGTCAAAAACTGTCATGCGTCAAAAACTTGCCAACCCTGGGTCAAAGGTCAAATTGTTTGACCTTGAAATGAAAATTTTTAAAAATATGTGCATGCGATATCATTTGAAAGCCTGTATTGAAAGCTTTTTCTAACGATAGCAACTCATATCTGATACAATTAGGAAACAAGATATAAGAACATTTGTAATTGTAACACAAGAATTTTGAAAATTTGCATTTTTTATCCACTTTTGCAGCCCTGTATATCAAAAAATAAAAGAGATAGGGACTTATTAATTGGTATATATTCATTTCTCTGTAAGACAAATAAATGAGTCCAATTTCATAAATATCTGAGGGAGTCAGGTCAAATTTGTTGATTTGACACGGAATGACTCTTGTTTTATTTTTTTTAAGTATACTATGATGGGGAAAGCAGGGTTGGATTTTTGACGTCAAAAAGTGGTTTTCGACATGACATGTCAAAACTCAAAAACGTGTCATAAACTGTCAAAAACCTTAGGTAATAATCTCATTAAAAGTATTTTATTGTAAATCAAGGTACAAAACGGAGTAAATCATAATTTATATACAGTCAAACCTCGTTAACGAGAATTACTTTTAGCATTAACTGTTTCCCTGATCTCCATCAAAATGGAAATAAGTTTAGTTACTGACAGCATGAACTTTTGCTAACATGAACACATTTTTTTATCCCCCTTGAGATTCCCGTTAACGAGGTTCGGCTGTATATTAAATAAAAATTAATGATTTTTGGTATTTTAAGTGTGATTTTTGCCTGCGAATATTTTAAATTTGAATAAAAATTCGAGGCAGTTACTGTCCGTTTTCGTAAACCATGTCTACCTCTCGCGGAACGATCCTACTCGGAAAAGGGGTGATGCGTTGAATGAGATGGGCTCTTAGCCAAATGCGCTTTTCGTTCTACACGTGTTCGTTTTCTTTTTATGAGTCTTCAATATTTATTTTACCTTTTTACGCGAATTTAAAGTTTAATTTTTAATTTTAATTAACAATATTTTATTTAATGTAATTTATATGACAATATGCGCGAAAAATAAAAGGTGTAAAATAATCATGATAAAAAAATCTAATGATTTGATTTAAATACGATTTTCTGTAAATTTCTGTAAAATAGAGATCCAAAAATATGGTATTTTTATTTTAGCAGTATAATTTAAAAGAAAAAAATATATTACTTTTACTACAGGTAAAGTCTACTGTAAACGTTGTTCTTTTTCTCTTCTTTTATTAATGAATTATGTAAATTTTACCTAATTTAAGTCATTTTTAATTAATTTACTACTATAATCAGTGCATGAAACAAGTGTTCAGGTATGACAGATATAGTACGAATTTAGAGATCAAGTAAGCAAATAATTTTAACTGAAAAAAAAAAAGAAGAAGAAGAAAGAAAACAGGCATTTACTTTTAAGTTTACGGATTTTATTTTGCATCGAAGAATAAAACTGATCTTCTACACTTATTTAAAAATTACAAGAGGGAAAAATCAGCATTTTACCTTTATACGAATATAACGAAGAAGTATCGCCTCAAAATTCAATAATGTCCTGAAAAGAAAAAAAAAGAAAAAAGAAACCGCAACTTATCTCTCCCTCGTAAAATGTAAACATTCTCTCATCTTCTACGCTTCTACCCTATTTTAACAAAATCAATGCAGACCTCACGCATGCGCATAGGTGAGCAGGGTCACAGCTAACGAAAACAAACAATACATGTATTTATTTATTTAGTAGAGAGAGATTTTATGAAACTGTATGGTTTTTTTTTTTTTTTTTTTTTTTAGTGAAATTCTTACCAACATTAACATATTTTAGTGAAATGCTACAAAAAGTAAAGGCAGCTTAAATCGATAAGACACTAATAAAATTTCCCAGTTTTGCCATTTAAGTGCAGTTTCTAAGTCATTTCGAGCGGCGCTATTCATATTCCTTTGATGTGGTCAAGCAGTTGGACCTGGCTCAACGAGGTTGTTTCAAAGGGGAAAGTGCCTGGTTCTATCTAGCCCCCAGCTGAGATAAATCTGATAAAAAAGGGCTACAACTGAAGACATTTGGCTCTTTGTGTCGGAAGCATGATTAATTACTTTTTGAACCTTGGTCTAGCGCTCGCAGTGGAAACTGGCCTTTAAGCTTCAGGCAGGAATTCTGGGAATAATTACAGCAATTTTAAAAAGAATGATCCCTGTAAAATAAAAATAACCCAAATAAATAAAACAAAATTTCTGCTACATAGCTATCCTCTCTTCTTCCTGCTCTATAGGGTTCACATTACAGGTTAGAAAGTGAGATTGTGAGACGAGAATTCCACAGTATTTTCAAAAATCCATTCAGAAATGTGTCATGTGAGAAATTTTATCTCATTTTTATCTAGTTTTCATCCATTTTTAACACCCTTTTATTAGCTACACCTGTATGTATGTAACCGCTCTGGGAGCAAACAAAAAATCTATATTCTAAAAAGAGATTTTCCCTACGTGAACGCCGTGGCTGTGAGGTAAAGCACCGCGCTACAAACTTAAAGGTCTATCGTTCGAGCCCAGTCAGGGGAGATTTTTTTTAAAATGTATGTAAATATTATGGTGTATCACTCGCACAATTTTCTCTTACCCTGCATTTTAATACTAAGATATTTTGTGCTTTTTAGTTCACATTTCTATAAAAGAAGTGTGTTCTTTAATTTTTTAAAACTATAATATTATTTAGTTTTTGTTCAGGGTTGGCATGGTATTTACCAGGGGTGCAGAAAATGTTCAAACCTCGGAAATTTCCCCCAATTACAGTATAAATTTCCCTCAATAATGCAAAAATCTACTTTGCTATACAAAGTCACTTGTTCTATGTAATAAAAAAGAGAATAAGTATACAGTTACAGTGTAACATAAAAATATCGCTGTTAGTGTATAAGCACTTCAAAGTAGCAAATTGTTATTTTTTATTTACATTTTTATTTTCTCTTAAAAAAAATATTCAAAATTTCCCCAGTCAGTTTAAATTTCCGTTTTTAATAATGTGTAAACTGATATTCATCTTTTTCTACTGTTTCTGACATTTCAGCATTTTGCTAAAGCTTTTTTTCTAAAGAAAATTTTTACTCAGCTTAAACCCTGGCCAAAACAGAAAACAAAAATGGCAATAAAAAAGCCAAATAGTTTTTAATTGAAATGACCAATAGAGGGAAAAGAACATTAATGATTATATAAATTATTAATTAATAATTTATTATATTAATTATTATAGCACTTTATTGTATTCTTTTTTCTTTATATCGCTATAAGATTTGTAACATTTAAAATTCATTTTCTAAACTAACACAAATGTTTTGAATTTCTTTAAAAAAATACAAAATATAAGTACATTATTAATTATTTTTTTTTTTTTTTTTTTTTACATAAGGCAGTTACATAATTCAATTGCACAGATTATCATTAGAATCTGGCAAACCTTTAGTGCATCTACCGCAGGGTTGGAAAAACCCGGGGGTTTTCAGTTTTCTTTTTTTTTTTTTTAATCGGAGTTAATCAGGGTTTTTCCAGAGTATTTTCTGTTTTAAATCAGAGAATTTAGGAATATTTTCTTTCTTCCCTTCTTTCAACATTGAGTGTATCAAGCATAAATCAATTTAAAAAATTAAATGTTAATTATTCATTAAAATCAAAATTTTAAAAAAGTCTTTATGATTAAGTTATAAAGGAATTTTTAAAAACTAAATATTTGTACTTTAACCCTTGCTTTCCCAAGATAAAGGCGTTACTGCACTTTTGGCAAAAATCACCAGCATTGCACCTTTTTGTATCGTTTAGAATAGAG
Source organism: Salticus scenicus (assembly GCA_963930645.1). Lineage (NCBI taxonomy): Eukaryota > Metazoa > Arthropoda > Arachnida > Araneae > Salticidae > Salticus > Salticus scenicus. The sequence continues at coordinate 204,273,084 of OZ005660.1, read as the reverse complement.
GTGCACAACCTGCGGCCCGGGGTCCACATGCGACCCAGTAGCTATCAATTTGCAGCCCGCAGAAGATCTGACATTTTAGGCTGCATTAATAATCAGTAAGAGAGAGAAAGAAAAAAAATTTTATTTGTTGCATTTACAAAAATTTTTTTGGGAAGGGAGGGAATGAAAATGTTCGTTTTTAAACATATTTCTGTCTGAGAGCTAAATTTTCCATTCTATTTCTTTATTATGTAACGCACAGTATGTTCCTTAATTTTTTGTTGAAAAAATTATGGAATAATCTATTGGTAAGTAGTCATATCTTTATCTATCTGAGATTGAAAACTGAAAAATGTAACAATCAGTAAGTAAAAGCTCACTCTCACCCCCTTTTTATGCATAGAGATTCACTTGACTCATTGATTGAAAATATTTTATTAAACGATTGGTTAAAGACAAGTAACATATGATGCAACCTGCACGCAGGCACCTGACAATGATAGTATGTTCCTGTATATATACCAGGGTTCGTAAATATCATGATATTTTCGAAAATATCAAAAATATCCGATATTTTGATATATATCCGATATTTTTAAAATTGTCAACTTATGATAAATATTTTCAGATTTAATGCAACTTAAACACCTATACATATTGCCCATTATATAAAAACTAATATAAAACATTATTCTAATATAAAATATTACTTTTTATATATACAATTATAAAAAATATAATTTTTTTTCTTTTTTTTTTTAAACACTAACAAAATTTTAAGTTAAACAATTTCTCTTTCAAAACACAAATTATAAAACTATCTCAAATCTCAAGAATGTTTTATTTCTATTACAAAACTAAGTACAAAATGAAATTTATTTACTTTTGTTCAAAAATTTAAACAAAAATGTAAGATTTTCTGCTTTTTCAGTTCCTAGCCTGTTGCACAATTTAGAATGAACAAAACCAAAGCTAGAGAAAATTCTCTCTAAGGATGCTGTTGTTGGTGAAGCAGTAAAAAATTGATTAACTAACTTAGAAATTTTTTCTTTTAGTGGCTGTTCAATATTAATATCATCCCATCAAATCAATGGCTCTACAGCTAAGAAATCGTCTTCAAACAAAGTTCGGAAAGGGGGATTTTTTTGCTAAAAAAGTCATTGCTAGAGGCAAGAGTTTGTTGTCTGTAGAACGCAAAAAATCTAATGCTCTCTGGTTTTGTTCTTCAGTTAATTTTCTTCCACAATATTGATGGTCTAACGTATTTGCCGCTAAGTGTGCTGGTGAAAGAGCCATTTCTTCTTTTGCTGATAATTTTTCTTGCACTTCTTTTATTCCTTTCAGCTCCTCTCAAGTTAATCCAAATTTATACACATTGTGCAAGTTTTAGACAAAAAATATAAATATGATGAATAATGCTATTTTCAAAATACTTCACATAAATGAAAATATCAAAAATATCGAAAATTCCGATATTTTTAAAATAAATATCGGATATATATCGATTGATATATATCCCGAACCCTGATATATACAGCAAATAATTCTTTTTATATTATCTCGTTTATGGCCCAACCTGTCCAGCAAGAGTGGCCCTCCAGCCAAAAAGGTTGTGCACCCCTAGTTTAGAAGTTGCGACGTTCCACTGGTTATGTTAGCTATCTCTGGCAAATTAGCATCCTTTTTGAATGAGGCGGGCTTAACTAAATTTCAACTACAAAATGGGGTAAAAATGACATTCCATCTTGGGTAAGCGGGGGTTAAATATTTGAAAATTCTATTATTTGCCCTCTAATACAGAAAATTGGAATTTAATAAAAGTGTTGCTTTATTAAATTTTTCACATTTAATAGACGTTCATAAAATATTTTCAATTATTGTCCATCTATATTACTTAACAGTATTCAGTGATGTCGTTTAGGTTTCAAAATCCTGGATCCCTGGGACTCATGAGTTCCAAAAATCCGGGTCCTTTTTTCAAAAAAAAAGGGTCCCCCACATAAATGAATTTATATAAAGATATAAATTAAAAAATTTTTTATCTTATTGTAGAAGAAAAACAGTTTCTTATGAATTTTTAACTAGCTCTTCTTGAGACTGTCTTAAAACTAATATTATGTAGAAGGCAGGGTTAGAAATAAGCGGTCGTTAGTCACATTTTGCAACCAGTTTTTTCATTCCTGACGCCTAGAATTCCAATCATAGATGCCATATTTGACGCCTGGATTTTTTCCTCATCATACCTAATAATTTTCCCAATCCCATCAGACTGTAAACAAGTCTATTTCGGTCAATTGAACCTTATAAAAACTGATTCAAGAAATCATCTATGAAAGTAGTTGACGATTTGTTAATGATTAAATTAAACAGCTCTAAATTGGAAGATCTCTGCCCAGAAAATGCTATTAAATTGTGGTGGAATGAAGTATCTTCTAGGCAAAGAATGAATTTGCGATTTTAAATGTGTACGTTAAATATTGTCAATGTAATTACATTCATACATTACCAGAGGTTAATCCAGAACAAATTTAGTGCCGCATTGAGGCACTTTCACAAAGTCAATTTTCAGCAAAAAGGTACCTTCACGAAGTCAATTCTCAGCAATATAACTGCACACTAAAATATTTTATAAGCTTCACTGCATCGAACACAGAAAAATACCCTCAATTTGAATATTTACTGGAGACAATGATAAATATCTAAGTAAACACCTACTTACCTTACATATAAAAAACAACTTAACTCGCCCATATATATATTTTTACAATTGGGTCATTCCATGTCAATTCAACCACACCATGACACCCATAGTCTCAGATTTTGACGAAACTTGGTGTATTTGTTCCTTTTATGGATTTAAATAAGGAAAAAATTTTTTTTTGCTTTATCTTAAATGGTTTAGGTTTTACAGCTTGTTAAAGATTTGGGAATTTCATGTTATTTTTCGATGAGGCGGAAGAATTGCAATTTGTTCTTTTATAAAGAACAATTTTTTTCTTCCATATATTACCAACCAATGTTGATGAAATTTTTTATGAGTATGCTTTAATATATAAGAAATACAGGAAAAAATAAATTAAACTAGCAAGTATTTGCACATGGCCAGGAAAAAATCCTGAAATGTTATTTTGAAAAATTTTTTAATGAAATACAGAGTTCCACTCCAAATGGATTATCATCATGAGGGAAAAGGATAATCAAAAATTTTTTTTATTATTATTGCTCTAAAAGATGTATTCTACAACATGAAAAAATAAAATAAATGGCTTTTTGCATCCTTCATTATTTTCTCTGACTTCAAATTTAAAATTTCCATTTCCCGCATTTTCTTGAAATCGCTAAATTAGAAGTTCAAATTTTAGTAAAATTATACAAAAATTTGAACCAAGATGTTATTTAATAAGTACAAATTTTGAATAAACATCATAAAATACAAGAATTTTCAGCAATTGTTTTGAGTTTAAAAAAAAAACCACGATCCTTCGTCAAGAAAACAAAGTACGCACGAGTACTGCAACGAAAGCAGAAAATGTTATTTGTCAACTAATTTCAGTTTAAAAGATTTTAATATATATATATAATAATGATGTTGATGATGATCTATTTATTAAGCATAGTAGAAGCCAAGCAACAGATACAAGATCACTGAAACACCAATGACCAATAAGATTAAAAAGAAATTTTATCAGTGGATGAAATACACTAATGTAAAGAAACCAGTTTTATTAATTATCAGCCTGCAAAACAAACGAATCAATAAAGTAACACAACAAATCTTAACTTAAAACCATAAACTTTATCAAAATTTATGAAAAAATAATTTAAGAAACATAAGATAGGAAGGAAGGAGGCAGGCGGCAAGACTTGTGACTTGCCTGTAGGGTTAAACTAGTTTCACGCCGGCAACACTCACCCAGCCTGCCACGATCAGAATAGGAGTCATATGGATTGAAAAAGCAAAATTTCAAAGCAGATGAATAACAATGAAACCACGAAGCAACAATGAAATTCACTGATCAATTACATTGTGTTTAATAGTATAATTAGAATTTTAAGGATAGTTGACAACTCAAAAAGGAAGAATCTGAAATTGTACTGGAAAAAGAAAGCTTGCATAGTAATACAAAGTAAATGCAACAAGCCTTCTGCTTTTTTTAAACACACTTTGGTGATGAAGAAGACAAATAGTTTTTAATTCACAACTTAATTCTGTCCAATTTTAAGAGAGTTAAATCAGTTCCAAATAGTTTATCAAGAGTTTGCAAGGTTTTTTTCCTAACATGGTATAATAAATGACAATCACTTTGAGTCATTTCCCCCGCACTGCACTTCTCATTTTTCTAACATACTATAACATAAAAAAAAATAATTAACAATAATTCTTTTCAAAATAGTATAGCCTCAATAATGCATGTTACATATACAATAGCTTGTGACTGACTAATTACATGATGCCAAGTTTTGTTTCTGCTACTGAGCAAGCTCACTTGTTTAACCCTTTAACGTTCACTACTTAATTTATTTTAAAAATTACTAAACTAATTTTAAAAATGGCTTTTTGACACGTAGCTGATCGTAAATATTTAAAAAATAACAAAATTAGCATTGTTCCTTTTTGAGAATTTTTGGTTTGAAACATCTATAAGTTAACCTTATTAAATTCAAATAATATTTAATTTAATAAATAAAACACTTTGTAAGTAAAAATTATTGACTATGAAAACTCATAAAAGTTGTTTCAGGTGAAAATAATAGTCCAGCTCTTCATTAAATGATAAAAACTAGACATGAGTGCATCATGAAACCAGCAGTTCGCACCCACACACACTAAGAAACGTCAAGTGACTTATGCATTTAGCTTCCTTTGAAGCATTATTTGTTAAATTTTGGAATCTACAAAGTCTGTTATCTACAAAGCAGAAAAGGAACAAAAGTTTAAAACCTGATTAAAACAAGGGAGAAATAATAAAAAATCTACTGCATAAAAATTGTTAAATTATGTCAAATGTTTGATTTTGCTGCGAAACCAATGATCGTTAAAGGGTTAAGCATGTCAAACAAAATTTGACTTATTCAGACATCTAAACATGTACCTACACAGTAGACAGAATATCACTTAATTGTATTGTTGCAACTTGAATGGTTTGGTTGTTTACAATAAGATTAACATTTGAAATAGCAATGAGTAGTAAAATGATTAGAATTTAGATCTTGTTTTTAAAACAAAATTAAATTTTAATGCAAATTTCTATTAATTAGAACATTTAATATTAATTTAGAAACTTTTTTGTTTGTTTTGAAATTTCAGTTTAGATATAATTTTGTTGATTCAATTTAATAGCATTTATGTATGTATCTTTCTGTACATGTTGAATTAACATTCTTAAAAACTACTTTGTTGTTTTAATCATACACCACCTAATTATGTAATTCAATTTTTCATTTTATTTCAAAAACCTTTAAACTGAAATTTGTTGATAAATAACATTTTAGTTCAAAGTTTTATATAATTTTACTAAAATAGGAACTTCTAATTTGGCGATTTCTAGAAAATGAGGGAATTGGAAATTTTAAATTTGAAGTCAGAGAAAGTAATGAAGGATGCAAAAAGCCATTTATTTTATTTTTTCATGTTTTAGAATACATCTTTTAGAGCAATAATAAAAAAAATTTTTTTTGATTATCCTTTTCCCTCATGATGATAATCCATTTGGAATGGAACTCTGTATTTCATTAAAAAAAATTTCAAAATAACATTTCAGGAATTTTTCCTGGCCATGTGCAAATACTTGCTAGTTTAATTTATTTTTTCCTGTATTTCTTATATATTAAAGCATACTCATAAAAAATCTCATCAACATTAGTTGGTAAATAAGGGAGATAAAAATTATTCTTTATGAAAGAACAAATTGCGTTTTCTCTGCCTGATCGAAAAAAAACATGAAATTCACAAATCTTTAACTAGCTGTAAAACCTAAACTATTTAAGATAGAGCAAAAATATTTTTTTCCTCATTTAAATCCATGAAAGGAACAAATACACCAAGTTTCGTCAAAATCTGAGATTATGGGTGTCAAATCATCTTTTTTTTGGTTGATTTGACATGGAATGACCCAATTGTTTCATTTTATTTTTTAAATGTATTTTAAAATTTTAAAAACTGCTTTACATATTTTAGTTAATTGTTCTGAAGTATCATTAATTTTCACAAACTTACTTGATGTTTTCACAAATTATTTTATAAATTCACAAATGGGGTACCATTTTTAAAAAGCTGGATTAATCCCCCGATTACATAAATATTTTTTATATAATCTTGCATATATTATTTACAAGTTGATGCTTTATTATTATTATTATTTTATATATATATATACAGGGTTAGAAATAAGCAGTCGTTAGTCGTATTTTGCGACCAGTTTTTTCATTTTGACGCCTAGAATTCCAATCATAGATGCCATATTTGACGCCTGGATTTTTACCTCATCATATCTAATAATTTTCCCAATCCCACCAGACTGTAAACAAGTCTATTTCAGTCAGCTGAACCTAATAAAAACTGATTTAAGAAATCGTATCTCTATGATGAAAGTAGTTGACGATTTGTTAATGATTAAGTTAAAAGGCCCTAAATTGGAACATTTCTGCCCAGAAAATTCTATTAAACTGTAGTGGAATGATGTATCTTCTGAATGAAGAATTAATTTGTGATTTTAAATATGTATGTTTAATATTGTCAATGTAATTACATTCATTACATAAATATTTTTTATATAATCTTGCATATATTATTTTCAAGTTGATGCTTTATTATTATTTTTTTTTAATATACATATTTAATTATAGATGGCACTTAGATTTTTCATTTTGATGCCCAAAAAATTTAATCCAGGCGTCATTTTGACGCCTAGTTTCAAAATTCTTATTTCTAACACTGTATATATATATATATATACATACATATTTAATTATAGATGGCACCTAGATTTTTCATTTTGACGCCTAGTTTCAAAATTCTTTTTTTTTAACACTGGTAGAAGGTCAAGCGGTTGCTGTTAAGAAACAATTGAAAACATTTCACTCAATGTGCTCTGGAAGAAGTAAAAAAGAGAGAGGGGAGAGAGAAGGAAAATATGGTATAATATAACTAATTATTATTATTTTAAACTAGAAACATTTTAAAGTCCTTGGAATTATCAGCATTAAGAGAACAAACTATTTATTTTTTTCTTTTTGAGGAAGGAGGAGTTTTGAGATGAGCAGATTGATTGCAAAATTTAGTTACACATTTCACTCAAATACAGTAAAGAATTCATTATCCAGCAATTGCGGGACCAACCTGATTCCGGTTATCAAAATTTTCTGGATATCTTCTCCAGCCAAATATGGAAATATCACTTCTACAAAAGCTACCCCCATTCCCCTACCCTTCTTTAACCACAAAATAACTACCAATGAACTGTACTGATAACTTAAATAATGAATTAGAGAAAAGGTAAAAGAAGTGTTCTTACTTATCTCTGTAAAATAAATCAATAATAACTTCTGACATTAGCAAAAATATTCAATTTTTTGCTTAACGCAGCAAACACTTTTTTTATTATTATTATTATTATTATTTTTAGGTTTTCTCAATAATAAAGCTTCTTGAATTTTAAGTTCCTGTAATCATGTTCGTACATGCGTTTCTTTTGTTTTTGTTTTCTTTCAACGAACTTAGAACGCAGCTGGATGATGCAGTTCAATGCATCAGCACTTTAACCGGTAACTTTTTTGTATTGGAACTTTGTTTTCACGTTTCAGAACTTTGTGTTTGTTTTCCCGCCGGCCACTCGTGTGTGCATGCTGAATTGGCAAATCGTATTGGAATTAGGAATGTTTATGATTTTTTGAAAGAATGATTTTGCGACCATTTTTTGTATTTCATTTTTTGGATAAGCTTCGACAGAATGCACGCATTGGCGATTTGTTACCCGATTATGCTGTTCGGTGTATTGTGCACTTTTTACTGATGATCTTTTTGCATCAGAACTTCGTTTTGTCGTCTCGGAGTCGGAACTTTGTTTCTGATTTCTCACCGGCCACTCTTTTCTGTTTATTGTATAGGATTAGATTGGATTTGGGAATAAGGCCGATTGTAGTTCCTAGGCCTGAGGAGAAGTGTCCTCCGCGGAGGCCTTTCTAAAGGGTCCTTGTCCATATTTATGAAAGTTTCAGAGAAAACTGATATCTATCAGTTGTCCTCGCACATAAAAATTAATTTTATGAATATAAATGCTTATATTTTATATATATATAGTTGTTAACTTACCTTTGATTTGAATTTAAAAGTTTTCTCTATTTAAACTCGGTCAGCCATCTTTTACTTACATCGCGCCATTACTAACGACGTTCTGTTTACTTTGTTGCTGTTGCCAAATTTGCTCTGCATAATTTTCTTAATTTTTGCTGTTGCCACTTCTATTAAAATAGTTATGATAAATTGTATTTTTGACTTTGACTGTTGAGTGGCAATGGTAATGCATTGTTTATATGTAGATTTTTGACTTGGCAGTCAGTATAAAAAGATCGCGATGTATGTGTTAAAGGGCAGTTATCGGCAGTGTTTAGCTATGGCCTGCTAGTCTTCAATTAGATATGAAGCAGTAGTTTATGAGTAGTGTGAGTAGCTTTAAGCTGTTGATGGCCAAGTAACGATGTATGTGCTTATAGTATCGTTCCAGCTAAGCTAGTAATGCTCTTTTGCTATTGCACTTTTTTAAGAAATGATGGCTGCCGTTGTTAAGTTGTTAATATTTTACACATGTTAAGTTTCTGTTTGTTAAATTGTTCCTTGTTAAAGGTTAAATTTTCCGTCGTTCATGGATGATGGAGGTTTTGAATAAAATGATAATTGACGTCCTTTTGAGACGAGTTTGTTACATTTGATAGTTTAATTAATGTTAAATTTGTTTAGACGCTTTTTAAGCGTCATTTGTTTAAGTTTGAAATTTTTTTTAAAAGGTTAATTAAAAGTTAAATGAAAGTTTCTAAATTGAAGTGTATAGTGGATGAACGCAATTGTTTTCATTTCAATTTTGTGTTATTTCGTCTTGCTTCACTTTCGCTGATCAACCAGGCGATCGCGGAAGTATATTTCTTCATCGTATTTTCCCGCTGATCAACCAGGCGATCGCGGAGGCTCTGCGACGTTTCTTGAAGTATATTGTCATCTGCTTTTTCATTGTGTTTATCAATATGCCTAGCTCAACACCTGTAAAAGGTAATCTTGTTCTTGTTAAATCTCTTGTTAAATCTAATTTCTTGATAAATTTGAAATCTTAATATATCATTATATCTTGTTGAATAAAGTTGTTTTATTTGTTAAAAACTTTGGTCTTTAATGTGTTATAATAGTTGAACACTGGTCGGGTTATTTCTATTGAAGCCCTTAAAATTTAAATCTTAATGTTTCCACTGTATTTAATCTGCTTAATAGAAATGATTTGAAACATAGACTTTTAGTTTATAATATTTGGTTATGGGCCAGTTTTTTTTGGGGGTGTCATTTTTTAAACTTGACCAGTTGTTCTTTTTTTGTTTTCTGTATAATTGATAATTAAGTAACTATTAAAAAAAAAAAAAAATGGCTTATAATATTGTACCTCAAATTACCAAGTTAAATGCCACTAACTACTCTGGTTGGAAGTGTGATATTAAATTTTTACTTATGGATAAAAATGCTTATGATATCGTCATTGGTAACGAAACTAAGCCCAAAGTCAGTGAAACTGTATCTGAGGAGGCAGTACAAGACTTTAAAAGAAGGCAGAATGCTGCCATGTCAATTTTATATTTGAATATTGATAATGAATTTAAAAGTTTAATAAGTGAATGTACTGACCCCTCAGAAGCGTGGAAAATTTTAAAGGTTAACTTCCAGCCAGATAGTAGAAGTTATCATATGAAATTGTTTTCTGAAGTTATGACATGTTTTTTAGAACCTGGCGAATCTATTGGTGTTTTTGCAGCTAGAATATCTAAAATTGCTGATCAGTTAAAATCCATTAATAAACCTATTGCTGACGAATACTTATGTTTTCAGGTTTTGAGATACCTACCTGATAAATTTGATCAGGTTGTTCAACAAATTCTTCGCTGGCCTGATAAGGACTTTAACTTTAAAAATATTATTGTTGAGTTATGTGCCGAGGAAACGCGCCTTCAACTTAGAAATCTTGATAAAAGTAGAACAGAATGTTCTATTGAGGCCCAAAATGTAAAATTTAAACGTAGGCCTGTTTTTACTTGTTGGAGGTGCGGAAAAAAAGGCCATGTTATTAAAGATTGTAAAGTTAAGTTAAATAATGATCTAGCTGCAAAAGAAAAGGAAAAACCACTCAGAAGTAATTTTTCTAAGAGGGGTGGCTCTAATCAACAGTCAAAACGTGATAAAACTCCTAAAGCTCAAAATTTCATTGCTGAAGCAAATTTAAGTAGTTTTGATAGAGAGGGCAGCTGGGCTTATGATACAGCGGCCTCTCATCACTTCTGCAAAGATAAATCTTTCTTTTGTAATTTTTCTGAAATTTCTGGTGATGAGTTACACGTGGCTGTTGATGGCGTCACTTTTCCCATTACTGGTAAAGGTGAAGTAGAACTGAATTTTAATGGGACTGTTATTAAACTTTGGAACGTCTTGTATTCGCCGAACTTGCGGAAAAATCTTTTGAGTGGTTCTAGATTCGACCAGGGTGGTGCTAAATTTATTGGTAAGGCCGGCAAAATAAACGTGGTCGACAAGTATGGTGATTTTCTTTTCTCTGCTAAACTCCATGACGGGATTTATTATACATTTCCAAAAGTAATTAAAAATAAGCACAGTGTTAAATTGAATGGGGGGCAAAATTCTAATGAAAATTTAAATGATAATACTGAAATTTCAGCTTTTCCTGTAATAAAACCTGTTAATATAAAAGACTTTGATACCTGGCACCTTCGTTTTGATCATCTAAGTCCTGACTTAATTTTTAATACTATCCGTAATTCTGCTGTAAAAGGTCTGCCCAATTTAAAATCAGTTGATAATTTTTTTTGTGATCCCTGTCATGTGAGTAAGCAAAATCGTATTTCTTTCAAACCCTTAAGTCATTCTTCTTCCAAAAAACCTTTAGATAGACTTTTTATGGATACTTGGGGTCCAATTAAAATTCCTGGCAAAAAGGGTGAACGTTTTTTCTTGTCTATAATAGATGATTTTTCTGGTAGGTCATCCGTTTACCCCCTCCAGGAAAAATCCATGTGTTTTGATGTTTTTAAGAGACATGTTTTGAGGGCCGAAAGGTTTTTGGGAACCAAGTTGAAGTCGATCAGAACTGACAATGGCAAAGAGTTTGATAATGATTCTTTTAAGGGTTTTTGTAGAGAAAATGGAATAAATCATGAGCTGACCAACTTTTACACACCAGAAGAAAATGGAGTTTGTGAGCGGTTCAACCAAACCATCATGAACTGTGTTCGGGCTATGCTAAAATCCAGTGGCTTGTCTGATGATTTCTGGCCTGAAGCCTGTTTACACTTTAATTATACGTGGAACCGGATTTGTCACGGTGGGAACTCTAAAACTCCATTTGAACTCTATTCAGGAAATAAACCTTCTGTTCGACATTTAAGACCATTCGGTACGTTGACATATGTGGGTGTTCCAAAGGTTAGACGTAAGCACAAGTTAGACTCCAAATCAAAACGTGGTGTCCTTGTGGGCTATGCCTTGCGTACCCGTGGTTACAGGGTCTGGTTAGAAGACGAGAAGAAGGTTGTGGAAACCATTAATGTTTCTTTTGTTGAAAGCGGTGATGTTCTACGCAGTGGAGCGGTGATGGGCGACTCTTCTTTTGAGTTGGTGCTTGTCCCAGAGGAACAACCACGGCCCGTTGACCGGTACCTTCTTCCTGGTCCGGAGCCTGGTACCTCTGGGGTCTTGCCCAGCGAGACTGAAGTTGTCGTCCCAGCCGTCTCTCCTGTTTCTCCTGCTCCTCAAGTTACTCCGCAGACTGCTTCTCCTAACTGGATGACCAATCCCGTGTGGTACAGGAAGGTTGTGCCTCGACCTCAGGGAGAAAAGGTCGATATTTACTATTATCCTGATGGAGAGGGTAAAAGGTGTTGTCAAAGGTCACCTAATGATGTCAAAAAGTTTTGTAATTTAAATAATATTGTTTTTAACCCTGCTGATTTTGATTTTTCCAAGTTTAATAAGTTTACTGGTGTTGTTAATCCTGGTGTTATACCTTCCGCGTCCAGCACGGCTAGTTGACTAGATGTGGTGGTCCCGAGAACGTATAAACAGGCTTTAAAATCTGCACAATCTGATGAATGGCATGGGGCTATGTTGGAAGAGTTAGAATGTATGGCCACGAGAGGTGTCTGGCATCTTGTGAGACTCCCTGAGAACAAGACTGCGTTGGGAAACCGCTGGGTTTACACAGTAAAGCGTGACGAGTCTGGCAACATTGTCAGATACAAGGCCAGGTTGGTCGCGCAAGGTTTCAACCAGATCCAGGGCGAATCGTACGATGAGACCTTCTCGCCTGTGATAAACTTTTCTGTTGTTAGATTTTTTTTCTCTCTTTTAGTCTCATGTTATGGTTGGTTTAATGTACAGTGCGATGTTAAGTGTGCCTATCTGTACGCTCCCTTAGAGGATGAAATTTACATGAGGCAACCAGTTGGCTTTACTGAAAAAGGTAAAGAAGACTGGGTCTGTAAGCTGGATAGAGCACTGTACGGATTACACCAGTCAGGCAGATTATGGTTTTATGAATTAAATAAAGTATTGTTGGAACTTGGTTTTAATAAATTTGAAAATTGTAACTGTGCTTATTCATATTATGATTTTTCTGTTTTATTGGTTTATGTTGACGACATCGTTGTTTTTGCCAGGACTGAATCTCAAGCTAATGACATTTTAAGTTTGCTGAAATCAAAGTTTGATTTGAAAATTTTGGGTATCACACGCAAGTTATTAGGTGTGGAGTTTGAGTATACAGATACAGGAGTTTTGATCCACCAAAATCAATATATTGACGAAGTCATTAAGAGGTTTCAAAATCACCGTGTACCTATCTCCTCCTTACCTATTGTTAAAGGTATCAAATTTTCAAAAAGTGATTGTCCTGTTATTCAAGAAGACATCGATGAAGCTTCTCATTTACCTTACAGAAATCTCTTAGGTTGTATTTCTTTCATTTCAAACCGTACTAGACCTGATATCGCATATGCTACCAACATTTTCTCACAGTTCCAACAAAATCCAGGTATTAAACATTGGCAGGGCCTACTTAAACTTCTTGGATATATAAAATTCACCAGTCAATATAAGCTCCATCTTAAATGCACACAGGTTAAATTAATTTCTTATTCTGACGCTGACTTCGCCGCTAATAGGGACGACTATGTTTCTATGGGTGGCCAGTTAATTCTTTTGGATAGTGCTGCTGTTTCTTGGCGTACTAATAAACAGAAAGGGATTACCATATCAACGATGGAGTCAGAATTTGTTTCTATGTGTGATTGTGTTCGTGAGCAGGACTGGTTTTATAATATTTTATGTGAATGTTCTGGCTTAAATCTTATAGAAAATAATTTTGAAATACCTACCCTATATGCTGATAATCAGGCTGCAATACGTTTTACAAAGTCCAGGATTGAGAGTTTCCATACACGTCATGTTAATATTAAACTATTTTTTATAAGGGATTGGTTTGATGAGGGCAAATTCCATATTGAATATATTTCCTCTAAATTGAATCTTGCCGACCAGTTTACGAAGCCGTTGACAAAAAGTGATTTGTTAAAATTTATAAAAGTGATCTTTATATAAATCTTTCGTGTTTGAATAAATTTCTTCGCTCTGTAGATGCTTTTCATGATTTTTTATATTATGTTATCATGGTGTGAATGTGTGTGTTAAATCGTGAGGCGCCTTGCGTATTTGTTCATTGTATATATATATTCATTTTTCATATATTGCATATATGTTCATTTCTTGTATATATACCTCATATTTACTTTTTCATGTTTGAATATTGCATCATATAATTAATGTTGTATATAATGTATATTTTTCATATCACTTTTTCTTTAGTGTATCTGCGGAGTGGGGAGTTGTTTTTCATCACTTGAAATTTTTTTGTCAATGGTTATCTAGTAATTAGTTTATTACATCACTTGTGACATTTCGTATGGACTATGTGGAATCTCATGATGGTATTTTGTTAAATTTTTTTTATATGCTGTGGTGGGGGGCAATTGATATCTATCAGTTGTCCTCGCACATAAAAATTAATTTTATGAATATAAATGCTTATATTTTATATATATATAGTTGTTAACTTACCTTTGATTTGAATTTAAAAGTTTTCTCTATTTAAACTCGGTCAGCCATCTTTTACTTACATCGCGCCATTACTAACGACGTTCTGTTTACTTTGTTGCTGTTGCCAAATTTGCTCTGCATAATTTTCTTAATTTTTGCTGTTGCCACTTCTATTAAAATAGTTATGATAAATTGTATTTTTGACTTTGACTGTTGAGTGGCAATGGTAATGCATTGTTTATATGTAGATTTTTGACTTGGCAGTCAGTATAAAAAGATCGCGATGTATGTGTTAAAGGGCAGTTATCGGCAGTGTTTAGCTATGGCCTGCTAGTCTTCAATTAGATATGAAGCAGTAGTTTATGAGTAGTGTGAGTAGCTTTAAGCTGTTGATGGCCAAGTAACGATGTATGTGCTTATAGTATCGTTCCAGCTAAGCTAGTAATGCTCTTTTGCTATTGCACTTTTTTAAGAAATGATGGCTGCCGTTGTTAAGTTGTTAATATTTTACACATGTTAAGTTTCTGTTTGTTAAATTGTTCCTTGTTAAAGGTTAAATTTTCCGTCGTTCATGGATGATGGAGGTTTTGAATAAAATGATAATTGACGTCCTTTTGAGACGAGTTTGTTACATTTGATAGTTTAATTAATGTTAAATTTGTTTAGACGCTTTTTAAGCGTCATTTGTTTAAGTTTGAAATTTTTTTTAAAAGGTTAATTAAAAGTTAAATGAAAGTTTCTAAATTGAAGTGTATAGTGGATGAACGCAATTGTTTTCATTTCAATTTTGTGTTATTTCGTCTTGCTTCACTTTCGCTGATCAACCAGGCGATCGCGGAAGTATATTTCTTCATCGTATTTTCCCGCTGATCAACCAGGCGATCGCGGAGGCTCTGCGACGTTTCTTGAAGTATATTGTCATCTGCTTTTTCATTGTGTTTATCAATATGCCTAGCTCAACACCTGTAAAAGGTAATCTTGTTCTTGTTAAATCTCTTGTTAAATCTAATTTCTTGATAAATTTGAAATCTTAATATATCATTATATCTTGTTGAATAAAGTTGTTTTATTTGTTAAAAACTTTGGTCTTTAATGTGTTATAATAGTTGAACACTGGTCGGGTTATTTCTATTGAAGCCCTTAAAATTTAAATCTTAATGTTTCCACTGTATTTAATCTGCTTAATAGAAATGATTTGAAACATAGACTTTTAGTTTATAATAAAAACCACAGAAAACTCCAAACGATATATATAAAATATATGCCAGTTTGAAATTTTATAATTATTTTTCAACTTCATTAGAATTAGAAAAATTCCTTTCATTTCAACCACCTATCATCTGCAATATCTCTTTGGAACGAAACTATTTTGAAAAAAGAAAGATGAGAATAAACGAACGAAATATCAAGCCATTCTTGTATTTGTAAATCATGATTAAAAAAAAAAAAAAAAAAAGAGAGAAAAGAAAGTAGTACTTTGCCTAAAATTTTAAAGATTTAACGACAAATATTAACATAACTAGCAAATATAATGTATTGACATAGTAAGTTTCAATACAAGCAAAAAATGGGGTTCTTTTGCTGCCCCACACCGCAGGAGCAGAATTACATCCGATGTTCTGCAACGAGACATTAAAATTTGCAGATGTTCTGCGGGTATTTTGTCCAAATTTGTCAAAGCACAGTAAAATGCAAAATAAGCATAAAAATAATACTTATTAGTAGGGATGAAACGGATATCCGGTAACTATCCGGTATCCGGCCTATCCGGCTGAGTTTTAAATATCCGGCGGGGTACCGGATACCAGCACACCGGATACGGATATCCGGCAATTTCAAGCCGGATATCCGACGGATATCCGAGGGAGAAAATTCAAGCTTAAACTCCCATCAGATGAAAATTTTGCGACAATTTTTTAATTTTTTTTAGATCAATTGTAGCTTGTAAAGGATTTTTTTTTTTTTTTTTTTTAAGTTGGCTTCTGCTAAAATCGATTTTGGACTCATTAGCAAACAAATTTAGCTAAAAGTAGCTTCAGGTATAAGAAATATAGAAGCCCTATTTTAATTTTGTACAGAGCTAGGTTTTTCTTCCAGAGTGATCTATAACATTCCCCCTAATCTTCCCCATAACAATAAAAAGAGCTGTTCATTGTTGTTCCTGAACAAATGATATTTATTCTCTGCAGTTGCAGTGTATATATAACTCTGTTTTCATGTCTTTTGCTAATATGTTGTTAGATTGTTTAGTAATATTGTTAGTCTTGGATGTTAAAGTTGTTAGATTGTTTCGAGAATGAGTCAAATAATGTGCATTTATTGACTAGAACCTGTTTATTTACAATCCAGTTTTCCATACACAATAAAGCTGTTGTTTTTGTGACCATATATTTATACTAGCAGAAACCTGGCATTACTTGCACCATCTATCTATTTGATTTGGATTTTTTAAAAAACCCTCCAATTTATATAAATTTGCATTTTTGATGGAATATCTTACTAAAGCACCTGAATTTAGAATTCCCTGTTGCGTTGCATAGATATATCCCAAAAAATTAAAATTACTTCAAATAAAAGTACATATTTAAATTTTCAGAAAGTCTGTACTTTCACTTTCATATTGCTCATAAGAAAAAAAAAAAAAAAATTTCAGTTATTTAAAGTTTTTGATTTTGTACTGCAGAAAAACTTCACTTACTTAAAGAATTTTAATAACTAATGTAAAATTTTCTTTCTTATCTGTACAGAATATAAAAATATAAAATAAGTAAAAAGTATAAATTCATTTTGAATTATTACTTTCTTCTATATTAAATAGAAGGAAGTATTGGATTCGTGAAAATTTTCAACTTCCAGTTTTCGGTGGATTTACGCAGTTTGAGGGAACCAAAACACAATTTGACCATTTTTGGAAAATGTCTATCTGACAAAAATTTTGTGCAGTTCAAGAGTTAATGCACATAATTTCATATAAATTTATACATAGTTGCATCGTACCAAATATATATATATACGTGCCCATCAACTTTTGGTGCAAATCACTCAACAGATGGCGCTGCTATACTGTGATTTCTCCCATTTAAAGGAAGACTGTATCTCAGCTTATACTGTGTATAATTAAAAAAATAAACTAAGTGTGTCACAGGGAGGGCTATTATTATGAAACATGTTTACTCAATTTCTGTGTATAACAGCCAATAGGTGATGCTGCTATGCTGCAATTTTCCCGTGAATGGGGAAGTTATATCTCAGATTCATTCGTGTATAATTGCTAAAAATTTAGTATGGGAAAGGGTCATTTTTATAAAACATCATGTTGATTCAATTTTGGTGCATATTGGTCGATAGGTGGCTGTATTATGTTACAATTTACTCTGTGAATAGGAAGGCTAAATCTCAACATCTATAAAATTTAAGAGATAAACAAGATAAAAATAATATGAGAATAAAAGTTGGCTTAATTTGGGTGTATATCGACCAACAGGTGGCGCAGCTGTTCCTCACCTTCTGTGATTCTCCACATGGCTACATCTCAAAATTTTTTGATTAAAATTGCACTAAACTCAATATCTAAAATCTTTATTGTAAGCATCTATGATTATGTTTCTTCTGCATGTTAAACAGCATGTAGTGTTGTTATATAGAGAGATATAGAAGAAAGTTTTGTGATGACCATAACATACTAGTTTGAAGCTTTTAGTTTATTTTTTTTTTTCTTCTTTCTTTTATGTTTTCTTATAAATGTCTCAAAAGAAAGTATTGGATTCATAAAAATTTTCAACTTCTGGTTTTTGATGAATTTACACATTTTAAGAAGTCCAGAACCTGGTTTGACCAATTTTTTAAAAATGTCTGTGTGTGTGTGTGACAAAAATTCTGTTCAACTGTACCTCCGGAACTACTGCGTACTACAATTACATATAAATTTGCACCATGACATAAATCTGTGCCTACCAACTTTTGGTGCAAATGGCTCAACAGGTGGTGCTGCCATACTGCGATTTCTGCAACTTAGAGGAAGGCTATATCTCAGAAACTATTGCACAGAATTTCATATAAATATATATGTACATGTAACTTGGCATATATTAGTGCCTATCAAATTTTGGTGCCAATTGCTCTACAGGTGGTGCTGTTATACAGTGCTTTCTGCAATTTAGGGAAGACTATATTTTAGGTTCTATTTCATGTAACTACACAAAACTTCATGTTGGAAAGGCATTATGAGAAATTATGCTGGTTCAGTTTGGGTGCCTGTTAGCCAGTAGGTGGCTCTGCAATACAGAAATTTCCCCCAAAAGGGGAAGGCTATATCTCTTATTCTATTGTGTATAATTGCATAGAACTTGGTATGTGAGAAAACCAGCCATTGTAAAGCACTATTGCGATTTATTTTAGGTGTATATCGGCCAACAGGTGGCAATACTGCACTACAATTTACCCAATGAATAGGCTAAGTTAATCCGAACTTCTATGACATATGTGCATGAAACTTGATATATAAGACAACCATTATGAAAGCAAATGTTGACCTTATTTATGTGTATATCAGCCGACAGGTGGAGCTTCTTTTATGATTTTTCACAAGCATATATCTCAGCATCTATTGATTAAAATTGCATAAACTCCTTTTGTAAAATATTTATTGTGAGAAGCTAGGGTTAAACTTTTATATGATTTAAACCGTAAGTGGCGCTGTTATATAGAATTATGTAGAAGAAAATTTTGTAATGGCCAGGGCCACAACATATTAGTTTTCATGTGAAAATAAACCTTCAACTGTGATTATATTAGTAAAATATTTTATTTCATTTTTTTTAATAATAGTATTGTAAAAAATATGTAAATAAGTTTTAGTTTTGTAATTCTGAACAAAACCTATCTTTTTGTGATAGTGCTTTTCAACAAAAATTGCAAGTGTAGGTGTAGGAATGAGTATGTTAGGCTTAAAGTTTTATTCTTCATGGCAATATTGCACAAATAAATAGAATATTAAATAAATATGTTTAAATAAATTATATTTAAAATGTTTTTAAAAGAATAGTATATGAAATATGTTTATATTTTATTGTTTTAAAATAAAGAAAAAAAAAAGAAATATACAACACAACAAAAAACAAAACTAATGCCGGATATCCGTATCCGGCAGGCAGAAGAGCTCCGGATATCCGATATCCGGCAAAAATCACTATCCGTTTCATCCCTACTTATTAGTAAAGTATTTATTACACATTTATAATAAAACATGATTTAAAATTTTTATAATCTAAAACTGAGGAATACACCCAGAATTTGCAATTTTTTCAATGGCTTTTGGCATTAATAGTGGGTGATTTCACAGTATTTGTAGCCTGATATGCCTATTTTTTTTTTCATAAAATTCAGTAGTATTATATATCAAATTAAAGATAATTTAATGTAGTTTATGAAAATTGAATTACTTTTAACAAATAATAAGATGGAACTTATCAAATTCATAAAATGTGAAAAAAATAGAATATAAAAGTTGCAGACATGACAAACTAAAAAAAAAAAAAAAAAAATTTTTACCATTTAAAACAGTCGATACTTAAAATTAAACATGATATATTAAGGCATATATTGTAATTGGAAATTAGCAACTGAAAACACTGCATATTTATCATTTATATTATAGTATTGGAAAGTTTTATAAGCATATATGTGTGTTTCAACAAAAAAAAAATTAATTTTTATTGCATTTTTGCTATTAATTGGTTTATTTTCTTAAAAATGTCATTTCCTCTATCTGTTTACTATTTTATAACACTATAATTTTAAAAAAATAATCATTTTTGTTATTTATTATATATATTTATAAATTTAAATCAGTCATGTCTGCAACGTTTCAGACACGACAAGTTGCAGACATGACAACAAATGTACTATATTTTGCAAACCTCCAAGAAAAAGTTTATTTTAATAAGAACAACATGTACCACAAACTAAATATTTTCCCAAATAATCAGTCTGTTGCCATTTATAATAACATAATTTAAAATATATTAAAGTGTTGCCATGTAAATGCTGTTTTATAAATGTTTTTAATAAAATTTATCAAACAAAACACAAATTATTATTATGGCAATACTTGGAGATGTTTTAAATTATGTTTTTATAAATGGCAACAGTATGACTATTTTCTAAATTATTTAGTTTGTGGCACATGTTTATTTGCACATATTTTTCCTATCCAGCTGCAGTTTTTCACAGCTGTTTTTTCACTGCAGTTTAAGTGTGTATATATATATATTTTAAATATAGTATTGTTCTGAACGTTAGTGAAATTCAACTACTTATTACTGCAAGTAATGAAAAATAAATTTTGCTATAAAATTTTCTTCAAAAATTCACCATGCCATTAACAAGTACAGAACGATCCCGTGTTAGGAGACAGAAGTTGAAAGCAGATGCAGAGAAATACGAAGCTATAAAAGCAGAAGAAAGCAGAAAAAAGAAGGAATACAGGCATTCTAAAGTTCTTACTGAAAAGCAAAAGGAACACATACGAGCAAAAAATAAAGAGGCACAAAGAAAATGCAGGAAGAAAAAGGCACAGGCAGAAAAAACGAACGTGAGTTCACCCGGCTACTTAAGTAGACAATCTTTGGGAAAGGCTGTAAAGAAAATAAATAATGCTCTGCCAAAATCTCCGAACAAGAAACTTCATGTGTTAACAGATGTTATATCAAAAATGTCTCCCTTGAAAAGAAAGAAAATAATCGAAAGTTCAGTTAAACAGAAAAGACATCAAGAACAAATTTTACAAATGGATCTTAAAACTTATTGAAAGTCAAGAAGTGATAAATTGCCAGAAGAAACTGAAACAAAAGTGAAACAGTTTTTTGTTAGAGATGATATTAGCCGAATGTGTCCAGGAAAAAAAGAAGTAATATCAGTAAAAACACCTACAGGGAGAGAAATACACCAAAGACGTTACCTAGTGATGAGCATTGGAGAAGCACATGAGCTGTTTTTAAAAGAAAATTCTGATTTAAACATTGGTATGACTAAGTTTCATGAGCTTCGTCCCAAGTATGTCCTCCCATTTGGAAAAAAAGACCAGGAAGTGTGTATGTGTATATACCATGAAAACATCAGTATGATTCTTTCAGGAATAGCAGCCATCTGCCCTGATCTTCCAAAAAACCCAGAAATAATTGCAAAGGAAAGTGTTTGTGATTTTGATGATGATCATATCAGTTGTATTGATAGAGCTTGTAGCATGTGTGGTGTTGAAAAATATTTAGACGTCAAAATATCGGAGGATAAGTTAGACTACACAGTCAAATATTATCAATGGACACAGAATGAACTTGGTTTCACTGTTAAAAGAGAAATTGTTACCGATTTGGGTTGTGCTAAGGAAGAAATTGGAGCTCAATTACAGACATTTACAAGGCACATTTACAATGCATCGAAACAACACTTCGAATTCAGATATTTAAAAGAAAATCTTCCAGATAATGAAGTCGTAATGCATATCGATTTCGCTGAAAACTATGCAATAAAACACGATAGGGAAATCATGAGTGCACATTGGGCATCTGATAGTGTAACAATATACACTTGTGTTGCCTATTTTAAGGATGAAAACAATTCTCTAAATCACCAATCTTTTGCAATTATCTCTGATGACTTATCACATAGTAAAGATTCAGTGAAAGTTTTTAATGAAGAAATCTTGTCACAATTAAAACAAAGGATAAGCATGATAAAAAAAGTTCACTATTGGTCAGATGGTGCTGCCAGCCAATTTAAAAACAGATTTATGTTTGCTAATTTAGTTTATCATAAAGAGGAACTAAAAATAGAGGCTAACTGGTCATTCTTCGAAACAGCACATGGTAAAGGTGCTGTCGATGGCATAGGTGGATCTGTAAAGAATAAAGTTTGGAGATCTGTTCTGCAAGGAGAGGTTGTTGTTGATGCTAAGTCTTTTTTGATGTAGTTTGCAAAATTTCTGATGGAACAATCAAAATAGTTTTCATAAGCAAAGAAATTGTTGAGCGAGAGACACTAAAGTTAAAAGAACGTTTTAGTTTGTGCAAATCTATACCAAATACAAGGGCACTTCATTTTATTCGTCCAAAAACATCCAACTCAGTGGAATTCTCTTTAAATTCTCCATTTTCAAGTCCCCAAATCATGCATCAGGCCACAGTATTTCCCAAAATAACACCAAAGCATGCTGCTACATCACTTCATCCGACATCAACTTCAACTTCTGAAATGGCTTTTGAAGAAGGCCAATGGATAGCAGTACTTTTTGACGACCACTGGTGGCCTGGTCAAGTAATATCAATGAATGAGAAAAACATCAAACTTAAGCATCATTTCAAACCTGTTGCTGAAAATAAGTTCAAATACTTAGAGAAGCCACACTTCGAAACAATCTCGGTAGATTCGTATTTATCCACTTTGTCATGTGACCCATCACCTGATAATTCGGCACGTTTTTTTTCCTATGATGTAGAAATTGCTTTAATGATAAATAATTTAATTAATAAATTATAATATATAATAGAATATATGTTACTTGTGTTTATTTTTAAAATAGTTGAACATCTTTTTTTTTTTAATAATAACTTAAGTTTAAAAAAGAAAAACATATAAAAATGAGTCAACAGTGACAATTTATTTAATATTTAAACTACCTAAAAGTCAAATTTGATGTTTTAATGCAATATCCCTGACTTAGAGGTTATTATAAGCAGAAAACCAAAAGGTAAACATTCTGTCATGTCTGCAACATCATGTCCGCAACACACTGATTATTTTTAATTAGGTAATTTTCTGCTAAATCATTTTAATTTTTTTTTTAATCTTCTGTTTTCATTTACATAAATATACACTGAAATCTTAGCATGAGAGAAATTTTAATTTATCTCATAAAATTCACAGAATTTTGAATATATTTACAACTTATTTGAAAATAAGATTTTTCTGTGTCATGTCTGCAACATTACAATTTTTTTTTTTTTTAAATAAGTTTAAATTCATTTTAATATTTAAATATGCTCTGCTTTAAGAATAGTAATGTATACTGATTTTAAAAAATGTAAAACCATTTACCTAATTGATTTTTTTGTTTAGTTATGATTAATCAAAACTTGCAAATGTCATGTCCGCAACATGCACAATACTGTGAAATCACCCTAGTGTCACATTAATGTGGATATGTTACATACAAAATGTTTATAAATTTTGTCTATACATTGAAACAATGACTGTTTCCAGCAATTTTCTAGTATGCTAACAGATTTACAGGTCAGTTGAACATATCTAGGTTTTATTAATTTTAGAATGTTAGCTATATCAACATTATCCAGTTAGGGATAGATGAAATGTTCTGCAAAAGCCTCAATTGTTCTGCGACGGGCGTCGCAGTTTTAAGTACTTTCTGCTCCTGGGCCCCACTCTACCTCAAATTCATCGAAATAGCCTTTTTAAATGATTTGGTTTTATAAAAATGATCTTTATAAAAATTTTCCAGGTTTCCAGGATTATTTTTAATGATGACCTATAACTTCAATGAAACATGAAATACAACTTGATAATAAACATTTACACAGAACAACTGATAAAATGGAAGGTGTTACACATATTCTTTTTTCTTTTCACAAAAATAGAAAATTCGCAGAAATATTGTTTTCACAAAAATGGCCCCCAAAAATAAAAACTCCTGACACGTAAGTGTAAAATGCAGGCAGTGATAACCTTTGTTTTTGATTCCTTTATTAAAGAAAGTTTCCAAATATGAATAAAATATGTCAGTATCAATATTAATAAGTAATTTTTTAAAAAATTCATACTCTTTTTTACTTTAATCATATAAAAATGCATAATTATTTATAATATGAAAATCGTACAGGGAAAGGTTCAAATGTTTTTCTTTTGTAACTAGTTTTAATTTTACACAAAATAACTTAATACTAAAAAATTAAATTAAAAATTGTGATAAACATAAAATACTGAGTAGAATGAAATAAGAATTCATTTAATTTTTAATTAATTATAATTAAGTATTTAGTAATAAGTTTTCATTTAGTTTAAAACTCTTCTCTTCTTAAATAAGCTTAAAATTTAAACCCAAAACCAAAAGTACTATTCTATGTTTAACTTAAAAAAAAAAAAAAAAAAAACCACCTGGGTTAGGTTTTAAAAAAAAGGTTTTTTTAAAACCCTAAAATACATAGTACATACATTGATTGATAAATTTCAAAACAAATCAAGCAATTCCCACCTGCATTTCTGATGAAAACAAAGTTTCTAATTTATTTGCCTACTTAAATTTGAAAAATCCCTTGCATTTTATTTTTCTTGTGTAAACCCCATCCATGCTCTTTATATTTACCAGGTGGTTGACAACTAAAAAAAAAAAAAAATTATAATGCAGTTTAGGTGTTTAAAATTGTAAAATATTTCCATTACTATAGGTTTTCAACCTTTCTGGACAGCTTTGGACAGTATTAAACAATTTTAGACACTTCTGGGCAGTGAACAAACTACAGGGGCGTAACCAGAGGCATTATCTGCAGGGTGCTGAGACTGACTTCCAAGTTTATTTTAATGGTCAAAAATAAAAATTTACTTAATTCAGAATATCTTAGGGAACACGAGCTCTCATAGCTCCTTCGCTTTGTCTATCTCGTCCATCTTATTGTTGTACACTAAACCAGTTTTGGGTTCTGAAAACCAATCTGTCTACATTTAACACGTAAAGAACTAACATTTTATATTTTGTACCTTAAAAAATAGTTTCCATTAATTATAAAAAATATAACACATGTATAAAAAATTAAAGCAAATAGAACATTCCAAATAAAATACACTAAGTAAAATATGCCAAATTATAACGATCTAAAAACAAAAAAATATGTTAATAATGTACACATTGTTTTACTAAGTATAAAATTTACTTAATCGAGCTTCCTTTCATATTACTCTGTTTAAATTTAATGTACTTACACTATAAAATCCTCAGTTCTTCATACGATAAAGATCTATTATTACTAAAATTACAGCAACTTACTTCAAGTGCACTCATTGGTCATTTAATTATAGACATCTACTTTACTTATCACAAGAACTTAGAAAAATAACAATTATAAATAACATAATTGCATATCAAAAATTCTTATGAACAATTTATTACTCATTCAAGCAAAAGAAATGAGGCAAACAATATTCTCAATAAAAATAAAAAAAGAATTAAAATCTAAGAAGAAAAACATTGTGAATAATTTTAACTTTAAAATCAAAATCTTAACACAAAAGTGAATTTGTTTGACGAAAAGTAAGTACATATAACAAGCAAATTAAAATTATAATCCAAATAAGAACTTACTCTCTGGTCTCATTTTCTGAAGCAGTTTCTTCATCATCGTCATCATCTGAATCAGATTCGTATTCTTCTTCAGATGAGTCTGTCAAATAAGGATCAGCTGTTTTAAGTGCATTTTTGAATGTACTTAGAAGAAGTCCACTAGTTTGTTTGATATCCTCACAATCCTCAGGATTGAAACTTGGTGGGACGTCTTCACTAGTACCAGGTAGGCTACTCGTTACATTAATTTTGGTTCCAGTTGTATCCTGACTTTGTACAAATCTAACTAATTCTGACGTAGACATGTGCCTCATCGCTTCATTATGTCGACTTTCAGCTTGAACATTTTGCAAGTGCTTAAATGATTTTGCATGTCTCGATGGACGCTGACAAGGAATCTGAAAGTTTCTTTGGTAATGGTCAACAAGGCTACTTAATTGCTTCCTTATATGAGCACTTAAATACTTAGTTTCTATGCGTGTTGAGCCAGAAACGCCAGCACTAATATTTGGTGATTTTTCTGCTAACATAGACTTAGGCAAATCCAGTTCCTGACTGGATGAAGAACAACAAGGACTTTTTTCGTGCCTTACTGGTATTAAAAGGTTAGAACCAAACCTGTAGTCTCTTATCACTGGGCATTTGACTTTCTTATCACAAATCAGTGATAATTTTGTTGCATTAGTTTTTATGCATGTTGAGCTCTTTAAAAAGGGATATTGATGTAGGGTGTTACAGGGTGTCTTAGATAGATTAGCAGAATATGTATGTTTTAAAATTGATAAGTCTGAACCCGTCATACTGGTCAAAATAGAATTTGATTCTTGTTTAGAAAGTAAAGGCTCTGATAAATTTATTTCACAGCCTAATGGTACGTTTGATTTTGGCTGTTCTAAAACTGAATTTCCTGATTCAGGCTGTAACACCACTGTTGACTGCTGTGGCTCAATAACTTCAGCATTTTCTGTCGTATCTATTGCACATGTTCCTGGAACACAGCGTGGCAATTCAGATGCTGAAGTTTCTGGATGTTCTAAAGATTTGTTATCACTAATTAAATCTAAAATACCTGTTAATGTAACAGATGAATTAGATGTATCCATTGCCTCAATTGCATCTGCACCAGCAGATAAAAAAGGCTCCGAATTATTTTCTTGCACTGAAGTATTTTCAACAGCTGTTTTTGATTCAGTATTCTGAATTCTATCCTCAGATGTCCTACCGTGATTACATGACATCGGATCATTTTCAACCAAAGAGGTATCACAATCAGAATTTGGGACATTTGTTAATGAAGGTGTTATAGGCATAGGAGAATCAGCTGAATCTGAATAATTTAAGGAATCATCCATAACATTTATTGGACCACTACTTTGATTTTCTTTTGAAAATCCTTTCAATTTCCTTTGCAAACCTAGAGACGTATTGGCTTTAGCTAAACCCATATTTCTTAGATTAGATGTATTTTTATTCATTGTATATTTCAATTTTATTTTACCTGCATAGGCAGTAATAGCCTTTGTACTTTGCCATGTCTTGTATTTTGCCAGAGTCCTTCCTTTAATTAAAAGTAAGGACTTCCACGAATCATTACCGACAGTTCGGCATTTACATAAAATACCTGAGCCACTCTTTTGTGTTCGCCAACATGCTCGATGCATGAAGGGCCTTTTGTTGTGGCTGCAATCGGAGTAACAAGCACACTTCTGGCGATTATCACTCAATCTATCAGTAATGTTGTACGTATCCGATGTTTTGGCTAAACAAAATGATTCAGACAGCACGACAGGAAGACAATCTGCTTGCCTATCCGCCTTCGTAAGGGCGGGGGCCATAACGGCTAAGCAACATACCCTAAGCGAAGCCGGCGACAACATGCAAATATTGATTCCATTACAGGCCGATTGAAATTCATTACTCAAGGGCACTGTCGCATCCACATTGCAACAGGCAACTTTGAAAAAACAGATCTGAAAATATTACCTTATCCAAACAGATTTCCATGCCATACTTTGTACACAAAGACAATTTTTTCACATACGCCAACGCCTTGAAATGGCGCGTTTTCGAAGATGCAGCCACGTGATCTTGCTCTAAAATCTTATTATTTTCACATAATAATATCATTAATCCAACAAAGCTGAGGTTCACAATAATTACATTCACATAAAAACAAAGTGGCGACACATTTCAGTACACTACAAAACAGTACAAACTGGATTTGCGCTTAACCGCGGCACAAAGGATGTAGCAGTGCAGGTAAAAAAATAAATAATAAAAATGATCACCACGTGATACCGACGCACTGTTGTACCGTTTTCGATGATCAACGTAAGGAAAAGCAGAATGTAGCTCACAATAATCCACAGAGAAGAAAATCCATGATATTATCCAAAAATGTTGAAGATCACTCCAAATACTAAGTTATGTACACAAAAATCCACAAATAGATAACATTTAAAAGGTAAAATATCGATGAAAGAACATATCATCCACAATGGCTGCCGCAATACCCTTGGATTTTAAAAAACAGAGTCAACTTCGCTTTCTTGTCGCTGTCCCGCGTATGACGTCGTGAAATCGCTGCATGTGATTGGCTGCTATGGACTACAGGATTATTTGCCAACTGTAACAACAGCAAATGTTAACTAACAAATCAAATTCTATTTAATAAAACGATTAAACGCGGTTAATCTGTTTTATCAAGAAAAATAATCGTTTTTATATATATAATTTTAAAAAGTTATATAAAACTATCTTTCAAGTATCCGAATAATTTACCACCTAAAAAATTTTTCTGAAAGTTCAATAAAGTGTAAAAATGAAAGAAATGTCTATGTTTAATAATATTATTTGATAAAAATGGAAATCAAAATTTTATTTATACTCGAAATTCCACATTATTCATCTTTCGTTTAAAAATTATAATAATTAAATAATGTGATTGTCACTTTACAAAATATATAAATACTGTTTTCAGTTATACGGGTGGATAGGGAAATCAGTAACAATTGTGCTCTGGATAAGGAACAATTTGTAAATGTTAATCAAAGTTAAAAATTATATTTTAACAGCTTACATTGCTACAGCTTTTGGAAATTTTTACCATTATTTCGAGAGTGACTCAACACTTAGGCGCATTAAGCAAAATCTAGACATGCCTCTTGATGGAAACCATGCATTGAAACTAAGTTAATTCACTATCTTCAACTCTAAATTTTATCGATTTGTGAAAATTTTTTGAGTTACACATCATTTATAGCACTCAATATTATTTACAAAAGCTTGAACCCTCTCCGAAAATTTTTTCTGGCTAAGGCCTTGATCATTAACAGCCTTATTCACCAAATTTTAACACTGATGTTAACCCGGGAATACGCTAGGTTATCTCAAAATCGGTATTCACCACGCAAAATAACCCTCTTTTTTTAATCCTCCTAAATTGGTGGGTTAACTCTGGTGTTAAATGGGCATGTTACAGTTACAGGGAAAACACTCTTGTTTACTTTTTTAATGCATTGCGTTTTTATTGACCAATCAGCGAGACTTTTACAGATAACTCTGGGGTCAACTGATCCACGGATGGTGAATACGAAAACTTTCTAACCCAGGGTTAAGGGAGTGTTAACTCTAACACAAGTGTTACGTGAACCATGGGTTAACACTGATTTGGTGAATAAGGCCGTCAATGTTACTTCATTTTCAGTATTTTAATGACGACCGAGCTTAATTAATTCGTACACTGCCGGGTGAAAAGGTACATTAATATAACTTAGTAAGATTTTATCCGAACTTCTCCAGAAATTTTTTTATTTTACCACCCTACAGTCGGCAACAAAATTATTGAAGTACTAACAATAATTCGTATTTAAAAGATGTGCACCTAATACTGTTTTTTTAATTAAATATTTGTCGAGTCATGATCTTAGTCTTTGTGCTGTTTATAAGAAAGTAAGTTGATGATAAAAATTAGCGACCAAACAAAAAAAAAAAAAAAAAAAAAAGAAAAAGAAATGAAAAATATGGATGTGTACGTGTCATGTGTGCTTCAATAATTTTACTATCTGCGATAGTTTCAAATAAGAGCTGTTTGTGGTATGATTCAAATATCAAATTTTGATGCGTACTGTGTATTTACCTAAAAGATATAGAAATTCGTAATATGTGTTAATAGATGAATAAAGTTGCTTGAAAAATCGGCTCTGTAGTACCAGTCTTGTATTAATGAATTTAACAAGTTTAACTACTTGATAAAATACTTCATTTAGTTTAGGCATTGTCTTCAAAACAAGCTTACATTGGTATCTACAAAAAACATCAAAAGATCAGAGCGCTTGGAGCCGAAGAAGTGGTTCTTTACCTTTGATATAAAAATTTTGAAGAAATATTAAAAAAAGATTCTACCCAGGCTTCTCACTTGGACTGGGCCAGTGAAAGTTATTTCATGGAAACTAATATGAGTTTATTCCGTCTAATGCCTGTACCATGGCTCTTTGCAACTTCCTCCACGACAACGCGACTACCAGGTCCAACCACTGCTTCGAAGCTGAGGTTTGGCATGACATTAAAGCTGCTTACAATTCTGTTCAGCTTGATATTCTTATCTACAAACTCGCATCACTTCGTATCAAGGGAAAAACTGGCCTCTGGGTCGTCTCCTTTCTCTAACCTCAATCGATTCTGGTGCAGGTACGCTAGAAAGGTTTCTCTCCTAGGTTGTTAGTCCCAGCTCCAAAGGTGTGCCCAAGGGCTCCCTTTCCTGTTTATTATTTACCTTATTGATATCGTGGAGACTCTCGAGGACGATGTTCACATGACCATTTACGCCGATGTTTTCTTAAATATGCCCTTGGCCCTGACGAAGATAGATCTCGTTGTAAACTATAGGATATCCTTAGTAAGGGCAAAACGTAGTTATGCTTCATGCATGTTAACTATTGTTCCTGATAAATGTTTCGTCATCAATTTCACTCGCTGGTCTTTCAACGGGAAGACCAGAGACGCTGGTCTTTTCAAAAAACTGATGGACTTCCGACATCCTTTGGAGCTCCCCTATCAAGATTGGGGGTATATGGTTTCCCCGCTACTTCACCTTCTCCCACCACTTCACTACCCTGCAGTTGAAAGCTCTCCGTCTTCTAAATTATGTGAAAGTGGTCGACGGCCGTTTTTATGGCATTAATAGCAATTATTTGCTCAATATTTTCAATGCTCTTATTCACAGCCTCTTAGAACATGGTAGCGTCCCCTTTTTCGATTTCCATACAACCACTCTCCGGAAGGTCGAGGTTATTTATAATGACATCCTTAGCGGCCGTATTCACCATTAACTTCAACTCCCGGTTTAACGCAAAAAATATGAAAAGCGTCTAAAGACAGGGTATAGTTTCCCAACAACATTTGGCACGCTGCTTCTGCCATCTAGCGTCGTAGGTTTTATATATTCTGTGATTGGTTGTTTTCAGCTAAAGAATCTGAAAATAATAATGCCGCTAGGTGGCTGAAACAATGTGTCAAATTTTTTTGAAAAGTTGTACCCTGACTTTAAACGCTTTTCAAGTTTTCGAGTTCAACCGAGAGTTGAGGTTATTAGTGAATAGAGCCATTGGGCTCCTTCGATGGACTTCTCATTCGGATCCTCCGTTAAGATGCTTCTGTTCCAAGTATCACTAGCCGCCTTTCCCTTCTCACTAAAGAATTTCTTCTTTGATTACTAGCTTCTCCTCATGGTTTCCTTATGTCCGTTTTTTCGATTTTTAATTAAGAGAAAATATTTATACACTGGTAAGAAAATATCATGTATTGTATGCCAATCGTGTGTTTTTTGAACAAACGTCCACTATTTTTGTTTAGTGTCCAATTTCTCTTTATTCAGGATCTCTGTTCAGCTCTCCTCGCCCACAGTACTTGATTATTTCCGTCTCTTTTCCTCCTCTCGCTCATCCATACTCGCAAAGTACGCGGTCAAATGAAAACTGCCGTCTAAATGATGAATGAAAAATTCCGTCCCCAATGATCAGAGCGACGAGCTCGCCAATAAAGTTCTATATTTTAATTCCTCTCCTTCCTGGGTCTCTCCGAAAACCTGCATACGCATGTTAGGAAAGCCCACTGAGATGAAGAACAACTGGAGGAAATGCTAGAAATGTTTTTGCGTGCCGTTTTTAGAAGGTTTGTCTTCCGAGCGTTGCACGGCAGAAAGCATTTGATATCTTTATATTTCAAAGTAAAATTGAGTAAAGGTTGTCTGTTCGAACAACCATATGCTAAACATGATATTACAATTCTAAATTTTAATTCTTTGAAAAGTATAATAGTAATAGACGACCCGACAAATGTTGCCTGCAGTGCAAGGTTTGACTCTGTACGGCAAATGATTGCAGTAAAACTGGCACGCACGAACACTGTGTAAAGGTATTGGAAGCATTTGCTCCAGTTGGTCTTCAACTCAGTGGGATATCCTAGTCCACTGAAAACGATTACTCTGGGTCTGGATAAACAGCGATTACACGACCTTCATTCCTTTTTACCTTTGATCAGGAACTGTCTCAATTGGACCATTTCTCGGATGATGGACGTTATTATGGCACATTGGACAGCCAAAATAATAATCACGCAGTAGAGCTATATTGGCTGAAACTTTTTTTCATCCCTCTTAGTTGGTTTTGATATGACTCTGAAACTCCAGATCTCGATCATATTCTGCATCACCGTCATTGTCTGAATTTCCCCAGGTGCAAAGTACTGACTGCTCTGAATGTTAGGATTCCTGCTATTTATGAAAATATTATGTCTCGAGCATTTAATTCCTACTACGATATTCTACATCTTATAATTCAGTTTTCCAAACATGTGTTCTCCGATCTAAATTAAATCATCCGAAGGCTTTTGCTTTTATTCTTGCTGGATTTTTCGAGCTACTGCTGCTCCTAGGGGCATAATAACTAGCTCAATTTTCCACTACCTACCTGCCTACGTATTTGTGAATTGTTATTGTATATTTTATAACACAGAACACTTGAGACAAAAGTCATTGTAATTAGAAGTCTTAAAGCAGTCAAACAAATAAATAAAAACAAATATTATGAATTTATGCAATAATTGAATTATTTGAGACAAATGCCATTATAATTATAGATCACAAAGCTGTCAATTAAATACCAAATTCAGGTACTCATACAATGATACGATCATAATTTTAACGTATTCAAATACGAGAATCAGTAAGCTTGAAAATTTGTTACATGATAATATTTACCCTATTCTATTTATAAATAAGCCACGCAAAGCTTAAAACGTACACCTTACCACTTTTATCAGCTGATCAGTGAAATATAGGTTCCTTGCACTTGACGTCACTCCTACATCTGGAGCCACAACTAAGGATCCTAAAAAAAGGGGCTCTAGCCACAACTAGAGATGCAAAAAACCCGGGAATTTAAAACCAAGGGAAAAAACCCTAATGGAAGTACAGAACAAACTTTCGTATAAATGTGAACAATAAGAATTATTTTAAAAAATCATTGTGGAATAAAAAAGAATGATTTATAACAGTAATAGTCAACTTGGGGGGGGGGGGAATTGTATGTGTAGAAGCATCATTTCTCTCATACCCTTTCCTCAGGGGAGCTGTAAATTTTCAAAATGAGTATTTAAAAAAAGAAAAACTCGATAATATTAAAAAAAAAAAAAAAAAAAAAAAAAACTTTAGCATTTATTTATAAAAAAAAAAAAAAAAGCTCCTTTGGCGAAATTTAAAATTTGGCACCGAAGTAACTCGGACATTTCTCGCAAAGGTCTTTGCTAGCGCAGTTATGATATCCGCATTTTAATTTGTTAAAAACAATTTACAACAAAAAAGTTACCATATCAATGGCATCCTTAAATTACCAACTCAAAAATCAAACTTAATAATCTTGTTTTTTTTTTTTTTTTTTCATTTTCCACGCGCTCTTTTTATTTTCTAATTGAAAATTATTTAAAAAAAAAAAAAAAACTTTTTCGATAGTGTTTGTTTCGATACTGATTTTTTAAATTTTCTTTTCTTTTCTTTTTCTTTCAAAAAACAAACAAACAAACAATCAAAAAAAAAAAAAGATTTTGATGAAATTCTGGCAAAAGCAGAATTTAGTTTAGGACGAAAAACTATTAGTTATTTTTTTTTTCCAAATTATAATACCGCTTTCAAATTATTCAATTATATTTTCGATAAATTTTAGTTTTCAACAAATGCCCAACTATCGTAAAACTGGTATCGTAAAAATTCGCAGATTGAGACTAATAGTCCTCAGTCCTAATAAATGGTTTAACCATAGCCTCCTAAACTAGTTTGGGAGGCTATCCGCGATTGTAATGAAAAGCTCGCCCTCTGGTGGGCTAAGGGGAAATTACAATTAACATGAATAGCTTTCGGCTTTCATCGAGACGCCATTGCTTGCCGATGTTTAGCTTCACATTTATTTATTGAATAAAAATGAATAAATCCGGTAAAAAATATAGCACATACTGTTGTGTGCCACAGTGTGACTCCAAGAAATCCAAAATTAAGCTTCCCTTTATTTCCAAATGACAATTATAAAATTTATGTTGCTTCGGCTAATGGAAGTAAAGAATTAAACAGATGATTCGAAACTAATATTTGTTCAGCTTCAGTTAAAAATCTACTTCCGATCGAACTTTGAATAAACTGAAATATTTTTTCCATAAGCAATCAATTTTCCATGATGTAATGGCGGAGAAATTATAGCACGAACATTAAGTAGTAACACAAATAGAACAATAATAAATACACGTGGTTATTTTATTTACTAACAACAAAAGCTGAAAAAGCGCCATCTATCGATCATTACAAACGCGGAGGATTTAATACACACACACATACATATTCTTTTTCAACACATAATTAAAAAAAAAAAAAAAAAAAAAAAAAAATCTTCGGATGTTGTCTATATAAGACGCAAAATTTCTTTCGACGTTTAATGCATACTTTTTTTAGATGAAAACCGTTAGCATTTATCACGGAAAATTTTTTGCATCCATCTGTATTGTTGTTCATGTAATATCATCGGGGAGTGCCTTTGCCCTCTGTATATATTCTTTATTATTAGTACATAAAATTTTACATGATTTTTCGAATGCTCATAAAATAACTATATAATAAGTTAAATTTTATTAGATTATGGTTAATTGCTCAACGTACTTCTCTTTTTCACCCTCCTCCCCTCTCTCTTCATTAACATTTTTGAATTCATATATTTTCATTTGGTTACAGTTATATAAATGCTTCATAATGCATGTCATTTCGGAGTCTAACGTTGCGTTCTCTCATTGAAATTCTCGATACAGAAAACTGTTTGACCAATTAGTTCCGCCAAAAGAACATGTCCTGTTTCACTGCTTCCGAATATAACTTTAATAAGCAAAAACACAAGTTGAAAAAAAATAAGCACATATATATATATATATATATTTTTACTTGTTTAATAAACAATAGTGAAGGAAAGTTTTTATTATTATTATTATTATTATTATTTTTAAACAATTATTATTATTATTATTATTATTATTTTTAAACAATTATTATTATTATTATTATTAAACTTATATCTTAAATATGGAATCCGCGTTTGTAATGATCGATAGATGGCGCTTTTTCAGTTTTTGTTGTTAGTAAATATTATAGCCACGTGTATTTATTATTGTTCTTTTTGTTATTCTACTTAATATTCGTACTATAATTTCTCCGCCATTACATCATGGAAAATTGATTGCTTTTGGAAAAAAAATAATTCAGTTTATTCAAAGTTCGATCGGAAGTAGATTTTTAACTGAAGTTGAACCAATATTAGCTTCAAATCATCTGATTAATTCTTTACTTCCATTAGCCGAAGCAACTGAAATTTTAAATTTGTCATTTGGAAATAAATGGAAGCTTAATTCTGGATTTCTTGGTCCTTTGGAGTTACACTGTAGCACACAACAGTATGTGTTATCTTTTTTACCGGATTTATTCATTTTTATTCAATAAATATATGTGAAACTAAACATCGGCATGCAATGGCGGCTTAATGAAAGCCGAATTAATGCATGTTTATTGTAATTTCCTCTTAGCCCACCAGAGGGCGAGCATTTCATTACAATCGCGGATAAACACATGGCAGAAAATTATTTAAAAAAAAAAGTTTTCATTTTCTTTTGGCAGACGATATTCTTCAGATTATAAAATACAACAATTCTTTACCTGTAAAAATAAATAAATACAAATAATGAAAAAAAGTGAAGAACAAAATCAATTTTTTATTCGTGCATTTGCATGTAAATATTATACAAAAAGGTATCATATTAATTATTTAAGAGTAAGTTGAACATCGATTATGCACAAAATCCACCAGCCGGCAAACGAAAAAAGGTTTTCTAATCTTCTCTCTCTCTCTCTCTTTTTTTTTCAAATATTCAAATCAAATATTTAAAAAAAAAAAAAAAAAAAGAAAGAAAGAAAGAAAATAAAATTTTACATGCATAAAATTGTGTCAAGTTATCTCTGCTCATTTCTTTTGCATATACTACAATAAAAATGTTATTATTAATTTATAAAGAATTTTGAATTTGTGTTTCACCTAAGCGGGAGAGCTATCCGCGTTTGTAATGATCGATAGACGGCGCTTTGTGAACACTGCAGTTGTTAGTAAACATTAGCCACGTGTGTTCCAATAGTGTTCTTGTTATTCTACTTAATATTCGTACTATAATTTCTCCGCCATTACATTATGGAAAATTGATTGCTTTTGGAAAAAATACTTCAGTTTATTCAAAGTTCGATTCGGAAGTAGATTTTAAATGAAGTTGAACAAATATTAGTTTCAAATCATCTGATTAATTCTTTACTTCCATTAGCCGAAGCAACTGAAATTTTAAATTCGTCATTTGGAAATAAATGGAAGCTCAATTCTGGATTTCTTGATGCTTTGGATTTACACTGTGGCACACAAAAGTATGTGTTATCTTTTTTACCGTATTTATTCATTTTTATTCAATAAATATATGTGAAACTAAACATCGGCTACCAATGGCGGCTATATGGAATTCGAATTAAACCATGTTTATTGTAATTTCACCGTAGCCCACCAGAGGGCGAGCATTTCATTACAATCGCGGATCCCACCCGTAAAGGATAAAAATTGTGATGGCATGTCTCCGGACCACCTCTTGGGGGTGAGTCCCAGACCGTCGCCAATTGTCCATTGCGCAGCACTAGTGCGACGTAAAGCCCATCCAACCAACCAACCAACCCATATGGGTTTTTGTAAACTGCATTTTAACCATAGATATAGTAATAAGACATAGATTTATCAGTGAGAGGGAAAAAGTGAGGCCTTTTTTTTCGGGAAAAGTCACTCTAATGGCTGCCTTTCCCCGAGTAAATCACACACAGGAATACACACGGATAATTTAGTAAATAAAATTTATGAATAATTTATTTACTAAAGGTGAATGAAAAACTCCAGATACAGTTTCAAATTCATTTTTCTTTTTATTCTTTTTTTTTTTTTTTCACTACTCTCTAATGGCTGGTTTTAGAACGTTTTTTCGGCATCAAAATTTTTTGCTCGATAACATGGGGATGATAGATCTACGTATATGATTTTAACTAAACGTTTTATTCTACGTAATACTGATATATCACCTCTTTTTATGTAAACATTAATATCTAAAAGCGTTTAGTTAAAAATGCAATATACAAAAGCCACGCCCTTTTGTGTGTTTTACGATTAAAAATGAACCAAAACCATCCGATTCTTAAAGGGTTAAAATGACATTTGCTGTCATGGATTCCTATGCAATTTTTAATTCTTATGACGTTCCCTATCTCCCTTAAAAATATGGACGTTTAGTTTTGAATCACCTTGTACATTCAACTTTCAATGAAATAAAATTTTATAAAATTTAAAATTAACTGTAAACATTTCAATATTTATATTTTATAATGCATTTATAGACAGGGTGATTATAGGTAATTAAAGTTACAATTTCGAAACGCTATAATTTTAAAACTACCCATCATAGAGATTTGATATTTTACCAGAGCAATCGTAAGGCAATGAAATTTTGTTTGGCAAAAGAAAAAGAAAAAATAGTTCCAAAATGTGCCGTTAATTGTCTGTAAAGTATTTTTTTTCATGAAGCTCCTTTTTTTTTTTGTCTTTTCACCATGACTGTTTCCGCTGTAAACAGGAATTCTTGTCTTTTTGCTAAAAAAAAATGTAGTACCCTTGAAGTCTATTGTTTCCTGCTATTCCATTGTGTTGCTAACAACATTCCTGTGTTTAATGAGTCCGTTTAGGCGTCACTCCTGACAGCGCCATCCATAGGAATATGCTGAAACTACTTTTTTCCTCCCCCAAACAAAACTTCATTGCCTCACAATTGCTCTGGTAAAGTATCAAATCGCTCTGATGTGTAGTTTTAAAATTATAGCGTTTTGAAATCGTAACTTTAATTATAATCACCTTGTATTTATTATTTTACAATTGTGTTCTATGTTTCGATTAATTCCAAATTAAGACTTTTTTTTTTTTTTTAGTGCTAGAGGCCTATTTCAGTCGGTACAGTTGTCGAATTTTTATACGTCACTCTTAATAGTGCTAAGGGCCTATTTCAGTCGGTTTATTGAATGGGGATTTATTGAATAAAGTCCCCCCAAGGCCCAACTTTGACATGAGTCCCCCCCCAGGCCCAACTTTGACATGAGTCCCCCCCAAGGTACCCCTATTTCAGCCGGTACAGCGTTGTCGAATTTTTATACGTCACTCTTAATAGTGCTAAGGGCCTATTTCAGTCGGTTTATTGAATGGGGATTTATTGAATGAAGTCCCACCAAGGCACAACTTTGACATGAGTCCCCCCCAGGCACAACTTTGACATGAGTCCCCCCCAAGGTACCCCTATTTCAGTCGGTACAGCGTTGTCGAATTTTTATACGTCACTCTTAATAGTGCTAAGGGCCTATTTCAGTCGGTTTATTGAATGGGGATTTATTGAATGAAGTCCCCCCAAGGCCCAACTTTGACTTGAGTCCCCCCCCAGGCCCAACTTTGACATGAGTCCCCCCCCAAGGCCCAACTTTGACATGAGTCCCCCCCCCAGGCCCAACTTTGACATGAGTCCCCCCCAAGGTACAACTTTGACATGAGTCCCCCTAAGGCCCAACTTTGACATGAGTCCCCCCCCCAAGGTACAACTTTGACATGAGTCCCCCCCAAGGCACACCTCCCCCTCATTGGGAAAAAGAGAAAAAACGTTGTTTTGCGGCTATAAGACAGTTTGGACTTCCAACGTTATTTGTTACAATATCTGCAGCTGAAACACATTGGTTTGATTTAATGAAAACTTTATCATGGAATTTAGATCGTCACGAATTAACTAAAGAAGAATTTGTCGATATTAACAAGTTTAGCAGTAGGCCTCTGGCACTAAATTAAAATCTGTCAATGTCAGATTTTTATG
The DNA here is from genome assembly GCA_963930645.1 of Salticus scenicus. Classification (NCBI taxonomy): domain Eukaryota; kingdom Metazoa; phylum Arthropoda; class Arachnida; order Araneae; family Salticidae; genus Salticus; species Salticus scenicus. The sequence goes on along the minus strand of OZ005660.1, from coordinate 204,233,899 downwards.
TTTTAAATAATGAAATAATGTCGTGTCTGTATAATTTTTTTTTTTTTTTTTTTTACGCATTTACAAAGCTAAATTTTATCTTTAAATATTCATTAAATAAGTTTGTTTTCTTATTTAGATTCTAAACAAAAAACACCGAAAATTATTTTCATTTTTTCTATAAATGAAAAAAAGTTTTCAGTAATTGCTGTCATAGTTGTCATTTTATGCCGATTTTCAGAACATGATGGACAAAAGATGGACATCAACCAGCACTCGACTATCATAAAAAAAAAGTGTCATATTTATTTAGAAGGTAAATAAATAAATAAAGCACGAATAAGTATATTTATTGAAGTAAAAAATCAATTTATAAAAGGATTCATAAATAATCGTTTATATCGATTTACATCTATCTTTTTTTTTTTTTTTTTTTTTTTTTAAATAGTTAATGTATAATCGATACATATAATATAGTCGATAGAAAGTTTACATCGAATTGTCAAGTAAGTAGAATAAAGTATAGCTTACTAAACATATTATCGAGAGTATGTTATTATATAAGAATACAGATGTAGTACATTCAGCAATGTTATCGAAAGATGCATTGTATATGATTGCCGATTCACGTATTACACAACATGAAAAACATAGAAAATGTATTATACGCATTAGGGTGGCGGAATATTTTCTTTTAAATTGAATTAGCAGTTGAAAAAAAAAAAAAATCTTGTGTGAAACTTGCACAGCTTTATTTTACCCTGCATTTCAGTACTATAATAATTATAAGATAAAAAACTTTTTATGAAGCATGTTTTTAAATTTTCTGTTGAATCATAGCTATAGAACTAACTACATTAGCACTTTATCAATGCGCATTGTTACGAAATTGTAAATAATTGCATTTATTTTTGTATAAATTCTTTCAAAGTGGCTTAGTAAGTTGATAAAATGTCAATTTTCTGCATTTCCAGCTCTTTTTCGCGTTAAAATAGCTTAATTTTTCCTTTAAAACGCATTGAAAAAGCTCCAATAGTCAGGTAATGGATTTGGCGCCAAATTTGGCGAGAAAAATCCTTATTATCGATATACCAAAGATGGACGTTCTAACGTGATTGGTTAAGGAGTTACGAGAAATTTTCCGAACATTCTGGGTTCGGTAGAGATGTATAAAAGTAGCTCCAGCGCGCCAAACCCAGATCAGTTCTCAGTCAGTTTCGTCAATGCTTGCACTTGCAGTGCTATTGAAAGAGTTCTGAGTCTCTTTGAATGAGATTTGCTTTATGTGTTATTGCTTTACAGTTTGTACTGTGGATTTGCTGTTGACAGCTGTTTCTTTAAGCTGTGTTTATTGGTGGAATTGAAGCTGATACTCAGTTTATAGACCTGTATCTTTCTGGAACTTTCTGTAAATAAAGCTCCTGAATTTTTGCAAGTTTCGCCTCTCATTCTCGGACAACTTACGAACCCCCCAAGTACGCAACAGTATGAAATCTTTAAATTGATAATGACGTCCATTTTTGTGAGATGCATAATTTAACTTTTTATAATTTTTTAATGCTCACGTTCAATTAAATGTATTTATTTTTATGTCGAAAGAAAATGAACTCGTAATTTTTCTTTCTTTCTTTCTTTTTTTTTTTTTTTTTTTTTTTTTTTGGCAACAATTAAATTATAGATAATATTTTAATGGCTATTTATAAGGTATTAGAAGTTTATTATTTTCATATTTTAATTAATTATAAGAAAACTATTCGAAAATCAGACTTCGAAATATTGCGTTGTCATCGGGTTGTGAGCTATTGCGAAAGTTTCAAATGTCTAGCTAGTAGAGAAGTTAGTTAAAATTTGGTTGCAAGATTTGCACTGAACAAACAAACATACATACATACAAAAAACAAACAAACAAGAACAGAAGTTAATAAATACATGGTAAAAACAGATTGCAGTTTAAGAAGTAAGATAATAAATACTGTATGTAAACTTAGGATAAAAATAATTCAAACTAGTTTTATTAAGAGTTTTATTTGGCATGAGGAGAGCTACCGCATCTCTCAACCAGACGTTTGAATATAGTACCTACAGCTATATAAAATTCAAGGCAGTTATTAAATTAAAAAAAAAATATATATATATATTGAAAATTATTCAGACAACACTCATTCGTATCACACCTTGAAACTTATCAATCTTGGTCAAACTTTTCATGTAACAACCTGACATGAACTTCATAATACAGCACTTGAATTACTTTCAATCATTTGTTTTTATGTTATACCCTGATAACACTACACTGAAAAAATTTTTTTTTTTTTTTTAGCCCTGATACCATTCCTGCTGACTCTTATGCAAAATGACCTCCTGAATCCGAGTAGGACCCCCATTTTGCCCCATCATCCACCGTTTTCTCGGGACGTCACCTCCTCCTCCAATTTTTATCACTCTTCGGTAATTTTATGACCATGAATTTGATTTGGAGAATGGAAAAGGATTATTTTAACTCTTAAAAATAAAAAAAATATATAATGTATAATAAGTGATAATAATAATTAATTAATTAAATATAATAAATATAACTTAAAATTTCAGTGACAAATCCCCCTCCCTTAAATCTTTCCCTTGCTCAGTGATGCCAGATTGGGGATTTTGTCCCCATTTTGGGGATTTTTGAGGCTTCTGTGGACATTTTTGGGGACCAAATGTTTGTGGGGACTTTTTTGGGGAATTCTAAAATTTTTGGGGACAAATCTGGGGAGTTCTTCAACTTTCTGTCAATGTTGGCAACGTAATGATTTATCCCTACGACTAGAGACTTTCAATAGCTTTATTGTTATTAGGGGATTTTTTTAAAAAATTTCCTTCATTTGGGGAAAAATCTGAGCTCAAATCATAGAAAAATCTGCTTGATATTTTTTTTTTTTTTTTGAATTTTTTTTTATTTTTCCTTTTTAGTAGAAATCAAGCTGGGGATTTTTTCGAAAAACACCCTCTGATTTGGGGAAATTTGAAGACCTGTTTGGGGAAATAATTTTCGACCATCTGGCATCACTGCCCTTGCTGCAAATGTTCATGTTATAGAATTTTTCACCTGTTTAGGCCCTCAGAAGATATTTAACAGTTAAAATATTTCTTTTCTACACTATAAATCAAATTTATAGCCATAAAATTACCGAAAAGTGGTAAAAATAGAGGGGGCGTCCCCAAAAAACGGTGGGTGATAGGGCAAAAGGGCCGTCCTATTCGGATTCAGGAGGTCATTTTACATTAGAATTTGTAAAAATGGTGTTGGGGGCAATTTTCATGCGGAACTGTGTAATTAATAGCACAAAGATAAATTGTTAAAAAGGTTAGTTTAGTATTTTGGGATCCAGAAACGCGTATTTATACAAAAAACAAGCACTGAAAATTTAACTTATAAAGGTCTTTATTTTCAGTTATGTCTATGTGTATAAGGAATCAATTTTTATTCTCGAGCAGTTATTCTGGGCATGGTAAAAGGTAAAATATACTAAGGCACTTCTGCCAATGAGGAATTTGCACGCATGAGGGATTTGAACAAAATTCTATTTTTCTGATAGTTTTAGGCCCATAAATTTCAAAAAGTTTATTAAAAACGCAAAAAAAGTTCTCATTAATTTTAAAAATAACTTTAAAAATAACCAAAAATCACGTGACTTCAAAACGCTGCCTGACGTCACACTTTATGATGCTGCAATGTTTACATTTTGTTAGCCTAGTTAGCAAGCAGCAATTCATTTTAACTTACGTAATTATCAATCGTTTATGCGATTTCTGAGCATTTCTTTTTCATCTTATAATCATTTAATATCATTATCACCATTTTCCATTATCATTATTTTCAATTGTTTTCTTTTCATGGCGGTTGACCAGTGTTTTCGTTTAACAGGATCCTGTAGAACGCTAAAGAATAGCTTTTGAGAAAAACTATCCGTTGTGTTAGTGCAGAGTGGTACAATACAATATTTATACTACCATCTTTTAATATCCGTTGCTATTATAACATACAAAACCTATTTCACTGATTCAAGAATCAAAGCAAAGCACGAAATCGAATGTAAACAACGATTACTCCCGTTTGTTGTCATAAAGAGTGACGCCACGATACATTATACTGCGTTTTCTCGATAGAGTAAATAGTGCGATGTTAAAATTGTTATAAATCCGTAATTAGATTTCAAAAAAAAAAAAAAAAAAAAAAAAAAATGTATGTATTTATTTTCTTACCTTTTCATTTTCTATCATATAAGAACAAAATCAGAAAACGGGTAAATTCTCAATCCGCGTTTGTAATGATCGATAGATGGCGCTTTTTCAGCTTTTGTTGTTAGTAAATATAATAGCCACGTGTATTTATTATTGTTCTTTTTGTTATTCTACTTAATATTCGTACTATAATTTCTCCGCCATTACATCATGGAAAATTGATTGCTTTTGGAAAAAAATATTTCAGTTTATTCAAAGTTCGATCGGAAGTAGATTTTTAACAGAAGTTGAACAAATATTAGTTTCAAATCATCTGGTTAATTCTTTACTTCCATTAGCCGAAGCAACCGAAATTTTAAATTTGTCATTTGGAAATAAATGGAAGCTTAATTCTGGATTTCTTCATTCTTTGGAGTTACACTGGAGCACACAACAGTATGTGTTATCTTTTTTACCGGATTTATTCATTTTTATTCAATAAATATATGTGAAACTAAACATGGACAAGCAATGGCGGCTGGATGGAAGCCGAATTAAAGCATGTTAATTGTAATTTCACCTTAGCCCACCAGAGGGCGAGCATTTCATTACAATCGCGGAATGTATTCTATAGAAAAGAATATTTTCGTTTAATTATTGGTAGCCCTGTATGTCTTCTATAAATTATGTGCACACCGCATTGTGAACTTAATTATCTTAAATATAGTCTTAATAACACACATCACAACCTGAAATACACTTCCGGCAATTTCCGGCCCCAATATATCCAAATACTTTGTGTAGCCCTGTGAGCGAATGATGAATGATTTTCGTACCATATTCTACACGAAACATATGCTTTTATACATATAAAAATATATATGTTCATTTCATTTAGTTTTAGTGCAGCCTATAGACTGTACCTACCAAAATTTTTCCATAGACATATGTGTTGTATTTTAATTCTCTTGGATATCCCTGTACACGAATCATTTGCTTCTCTACGAAAAATTTACTGTAGCATACCTATATGACGCAAATTTAGAATACCGAGTTTGGACTTCCTGGTATACTATTTGTTCTTGAGATATGCTGATAACAGACAAACAGACATGCACGCACACACACACACAGAGAACAACCTCTAAAACTGTGATTTTCAGATTCAGGGGACCTCAAAAATTTGTAAATATAACAAAACTCATTTTCAGAAGTTTGAGCCAAAAAACAATACTTTATTTACTATAAATATGGGTAAGAAAAAGTAATATTAATCAGCATATATAGTTACCCTCATCCGCGGCTGATTCTGTCACAACTTATGCTTAAGATTAGGCTTAAGAGATTTCCTTGGACTAAGTCTCCCAATTTTTAACATTTAGTCAATTTAAAAAAAATCTAATTGTCCGATCGATAAGCTTAAAACCAACAGATTCAGAAAAGTTGCGCCTTTCATTTGGTACCTTATTTGTAACGAATATATAATTAGATTTCTTAAAATTAATTAAAATATGAAAATAAAAGCTTTAAAATACATTTAAAATTTTAATTGTTGCCATTTTTTTTCCAGCATAAAATGTAATATGCTTTCCCGTAAAAAATAAATAAATAAATAAATAAATAAATAATATATATAAAAAAAAATCAAATAAAAATAAATAAATAAATTTGCTCATGCATATGAAAAAAAAAAATGACGTCTATAAATAATAATTTTAAAGGTAACGAAGAGATAAATAAAGTGAGAAAATTTCGCACGGGCTTGCTAGCAAATGAAGTATTTAAAGTGAGAAATAAATAAAATAAAACGATTATTTTTCAATGGGCGCCTTAGTCGCCCTACAACAAACTAGTAATAATAATAATAATAAAAACCTTTATTAGGTGCTTTTAGATTATATCTTAGCCTAAACCTAGAGGCGGATCTATTCATTCTAAAAATCGCTGAAGTCTGCGTTGCCGTAAATTCTTTCTCGTATGTATAAGACATAAGATTCTTAGAGAATATATTCAGTAATAACTTTAATGGGAGAGTGAAGCCATGAAAAGGACAGTCAAGATTGCTACACGAAAGATTTAGAAAATGCTCTTTTATTTTTCTATTCATTACTTTTTTTTTTGTTTTATACCTAAGTAGGTGATTGACATCGACTTAAATGCAGAATAATATGTCTCTTTAAAATATATGTCATTGTTCAATATCATCATTTGTGTGAATATTTTATTTATTTATTTATTTAATTTTTGTTTTGTTTTTTCCTTACCTATATATAGAGATAGAGTGTTTTGGGAGTTAGGCCGATTGACTGCACTAGGGTTCTAGGCCTGAGAAGGGGAGGGTCCCCTCCATGGGGGTCTTTCTATCCTAGCCGTATTTACATAAGTTTCGGAGAAAACCACGGAAAACTCTGAACGGCTAGGTTATCTAATGCGACCTGCGATCGAACCTGGCACCTCACGTCTACCAGCTTTGAGCGAAGAACTGCTCGGCCGCTGGTAGGCCATATATAGAGTAAGTATTGTTCTTAGATCAAATTTTTAAAAGTGAAATTTTGCTGTAGTTACACGTTTTGAAGTTCCCTTAATACAATAATCAGGTCTTCAACTGTTGGTTTGGGTGTTTGTGTGTCTGTCTGGTTGTGTCCGTGTCCGTGTGTGAGTTTGTTATCAGTATAGAGTGACTTGGGACAATTATGGCACGCGGCAATTACGGCAATGGGCTATAATTTCTATGTATTTCAGTCTTATAACTAAATTGTGTAGAATGTCTTATTTTAGCAGAACATCTACACAAAGCAAGCATAATTTTTAAAAAACATTGAATTTAGTAGCTGTTATAAGCAATAAATAGCAATAATAAGCAATAATAAATTCATTACATATTGCTTTGCATTAATTTTTTAGCAAAGAAAAAAAAAAAAATGATGTAGGTGTTTTTACCATGATCTAAAGCACAATAAAAAAAATAATAATAAAATTAATTATTACAATAATTGGTATGAATTACCAAGGGTGCTAAAATTGCCCCATTTTATTATGCTCTGGGACATTTATGGCAGATAAACTGGGGCAATTATGGCAGCGTTCTCTTTTTCAAGAATATAAAAACTGAAGAATATAAATTGTATCAATAGTTATTGAGATCCAGTTTGAGGTCAGCTCAATTTATGTCTTTGTAAACACTTATAATATGGGGGGGTTGAAGGGTAAAATAGATAGTTAAAAACATTACTTGTATTTCTTTAACAGCTTCTTGTGCTGTATGGCGTTTTTGTTCATAACTTCCTAATAAATGGAGCTAGAAAACATTTTAAAACATCCTTTTAAACAATTAAAAGAGTCTTATACCATGATTGCTATAGGATCAGCACAATATAAATACAGGAGAAACTAAGGGACTTTGCTATAATTGCCCCAGGGTTGGGGCAATTCAAGCAGTTGGGTGTTCAAAAAAAAAAAAAATATTCTTTAACTCCTCTTACAGGAGTTAGAGATTTTCTTCTTAATTCATACAAATAATAAAGAAATAACATAGAACTGCTATGGTATTTGTGAAAATGAAAAAAAATGTACACAATATTTTTTAATATAAGCAGTTAAAGTTAAGGTTTACGTTTACCTGCCATAATTGTCCCCACTTCACCCTAAAACTCAAGAACAAACAGAAGCAGTGAGCTCGAACTTAGTATTCTAAATCTGTATCATATAGGGTGGGGAAACTACTTGAAAAGTTCAATTGAAAACGGACATATGGTTCGTGTACAAGGACAATCAAAACAATTCAAACACATACATTACGTGTGTGGGAGAAATTTATCGCAGAAACAGTAATTTTTAGGGTAATAGAAAGCAGCATTCGTGGCACATGATTTTTTTTTTTATTATGATTATTTCATTTTATGTAAATACAAACAAGTTATATCGTAATTTGCTGCGTATAATACACAAATTAGATAAATTAGTTTTTCTCTAGCAAATTTAATTTTAACGGACGAAGTTACAGTCGGTAACAAAAGTATCCGAACACTAGCAAAAATTCCCATATATATATAAAAAAGTAATGTTAATACTTTTTTTTTTTTTTTTTTTTTAATCCTTGTCAAATCCTGTTCTTAGTCAGTCTAAGAGCATGATTCGACAAGGATTTATTTAACAAAACAGTATTAACTCTACTTTTTTTTATGTAGGACTTTTTGCTAATGTTCGGATACTTTTGTTACCGACTGTACATTTATAGAAGGAATTTCTTTGTACATTTTTAGATAACTTTACCTGTTAATTAAATTTTATGGTTTAAAATCGATTTATCTGACCGTAAAAAATTATGGTAATTCCAAAATTTCCAAAATATCACACCATTATTATTATTATTATTATTTTATTTATTTATTTATTTTTTTCTTAAAAGCAATAATAAAACAAATTTAAAGTTCTATGTTCTCCAATCACATTGGAAAATGATTAATTTCCAACATAAAAACCCTTTTGAAATCATTTTAAACCCTTTTAATGTCCATATATTTAGTTAAGAGTTATTTCTGTTTGTAAAAATAATATTTATTTATTTATTTATTTTTATTAAACGGAGTTTTAAACAAAAATTAGAAGTTTACATATTCTATCACTTAAGGGGACTTAGCACATTTCACGGCAGCACTCAAGTAGGTTTTATATAAAAAAGCTTATATTTCCTTTTACTATTTATAAATTGTACTATGTTAAGTTTGTTCAATAAAATATATTTTTAGGCAACAATTCTTATGGTTTTATACGTATTTTTTTTTTACAGATTTGAACTTTTTAAATTGCGTTTTCTCACTCTGCCTTTTTTCACGAATTCATGATTTTCAAAATACTAAAGCTTCTACAAATATTTAAGAAAAGACTTAATACATATATTTATACTTTTTTTTTATATCTAATAGAACCTACTTAAAAGAATTAGGGATGGGTTATGAAATTAGTTAATTAGTTTTAGAGCAAAAAGTTAAAAAGTGCATGTCTATGTAAAAATTTACAAAAAGAAAAAAAAATAAAAATTATATTACATTGCTCGGCATGAAAATTGCCTCTGACACCATTTCAGCATATTCTTATGTAAAATGACCTCCTGAATCCGAATAGGGCTCCCATTTTGCCCTATCACCCACCGTTTTTTAGGAATGGCCCCTATTTCTATCATTTTTCTATGATTTTATGGCTATAAATTTGATTTTTAGGAGGGGGGGGGGAGGATTATTTTAACCGTTAAATATCTTCTGAGGGGCTACAGAGTTGGAAAAATTCTAAAACATGGACATTTGCGACAAGGGAAACATTTTGGAGGAGGGGGGGGGGGGAATTTGCCACTTAAATTATGCATTACATATCTCATTATCTGCTATTAATGTTAATTTTTAAACTTTATATTTTTTTGTTTTTAGGTGTTAAATTAATTATTTTTCATTCTTCAAATCAAATTCATTATCATAAAATTATCGAACAGTAAAATAAATTGAGGGAGGGGGTGGTGTATCTAGGAAACGGAGGTTGACTGGGCAAAATGGGAGTCCTATTCCGATTCAGGAGGTCATTTTACATAAGAATCAGCAAAAATGGTATCAGAGCTCGATTTTTTTTTTTTTTTTTTTTTTTTGCAGAGCAGTGTTATTATTTTTTCTTTTAAAGATATTGAAAAATTCATCCTTTACTCTTTTAAGTAAGTTCTATTAGATGCACACACACACAGTGGCGCCGACTATGTGGGGGCTCGAGGGCTCGAGCCCCCCCAGAAAATTTTCTGTAGGGGCTCAGCCCCCCCAGAAATTTTGAATACTGATTCACTATTAAACAAGAAAATCTTTCCTCTATTTCTATTTAGTTTTTTACCAAAATCATAGCTGTAAAGTAAGGTTGTTGCAATTCAAAATAGACATAAATTGACTAAAAAAAAAAAACAAGAAAGGCTGAATGTCTCTGTATGGGGCACGGGGGGGGGGGGGGAGATCAGAGGAAGATGATTCCCTTTGCTGTGCTATGGGTATCCCAATCACTTATGGTTTGTGCATGAGGAGCAAAAGTTTTCAGAGACATCGATGCAAAGTAATATAACTATTTTCACAAAAGTTACTGCCATATTGTTATTACATTTTTTATTTTAATTTTATTTTATTAATATATTATACGCTTGATGCTACTCTCTTCCCTAAGTTTAAGTGAAAATAATTTTTATAAAGGTTTCTGAGATGTTTAATTCGCCTTTTTTTTTTTTTTTTTTTTTTTTTTTTTTAAATTATTTATATTTGCATTTTATTTATTTGGTTGCTTCTTTTTTCCCTTGGCATTTTTAAATAAAAATGAACTATTTTGGATGTAAGTCATGAATTTATAAACAATAAGAAGTATATAATATTTTCCTCCCACCCCCTTTTTTTTATGAAACTTTTTATTTTAGGAAAATAAACCTTGATAATCTGGTGTGTCACTCATAAAATTAAATTTTATGGCCTATTGGAGCTGTGCCATGTTCAAATTTGTCACTTGATATAGCTGCTCTAATGCAGACTCGGTGACCTTGCCAACATAAATTATGTGAGAAGTGCCGAACTGTTTATCAGCCAGGGTAGTTCAGTGGTTAGAGCATCCGCGCGTTAAGCGGAACGGCCCGGGTTCGATTCCCGATTCTGGTATTTTTCACATAGTTGGTAAAATGTCAGCCTTCTACTCCATTCTATCAAACTTTAATTAACGATAGTTTATGAAATTTTAACATTTTAAGTAAAAATGAAGAGTAAGAACAAATATTGTTTTTAAAACTTAAAGAGAAGATATAGCAGAAATTATTTCGAGATTCTGTCTTTCCCCTCCAATTTTAACTTAACATAATCACAATATTGTTTTCAAACTGAAGTGACTGATGGCCGTATTATCCCAGCGACCTCCCTGCTACTCTTAATTTTGTTTTATAAATTCGATTTACATAAACTAAATGGCAAATTTTATGATGGCATTTTCAGGACCAGTTTTGGGGCCCTTTGCTACTCAGGACGCCTCTGGCACGTGCCCCTGTGTTAATCAGGCCGTTGTTTGTGTGTGCATAAGCATGGGTGCATTATTATACCAAATTTGATGACCTTGTATTAGAAATATGATCCCCCCCCCCAAAAAAAAAAAACATCCTGGCTACGGCCTTGGTTCGAGCCCCCCCCAGAAAATTTTCAAAGTCGGCGCTGCTGCACACACAAAAAGAAAAAGAAAAAAGAAAAAGTTGTATTTTCTTAAATATCTGTAGCAGGGGAGCGTGGGGCTAGTTGTCACAGGGGTAAGAAGTAACACGCAATTTATGAAATAGTTTGTAACATTTGTGATTAAATATTTTTATAAACATAATTCTTATGACGCGCTTTAAAATGTAACCACAATCGGTGCTCCACAAAAATGGTTAATGAGAGGTTCTGTACACGCGCTTCAATTTAGCTAGTTAGTGGGGAAAAATGTATTTCGTAAATTTTGATTAAAGGTGTCTTTATTTATACTTTATAGAAATGTTTATAGCTATTTATTTAGTCTGTGTGTTGAGTTATAAAATGCATGTTTAATTTTTTTGTATAAATCGTTATACTTTTATAAATAAACAAAATGTCCAAAAATCATGCAATGGGGCAAGTTGAAACAAAAATTTTGGGGCAAGTTGTATCATGTTAGAGGAGTGGCTTCTGGAGATGCCTACAGCCAGAGCTCGAAGTCTCCGCCCATTTTCAGGAAACTTTCAGAAATGAAAAATGTTTGGCTTCTTTGCCAATACTATATTTATACAGAAATATTGTTTGTATTTTTATATTACAGTACCGTGATTATTTAACCACGAATTAGAATCACGATTTAATCGCGAATTAGAGAATATTGCATAAAAATAGTGGTAGAAAAAAAAAGCAGAAACTTCTCATCATTGAGAGTGTTCTGAAAAAAGGGCTGAGAATTTGAGCTCTGCTAAACGCTCTCTGTGGCATAAGAATGGGTGTAATGCTTAATTTGCAAAATGTGTGCACACATTAAATGCATAAGAGGGAACAAAATATAATTTGCTTGAATTGATTTAAACTTTGACTAAGATTGACTTCTATGTTGATTTTCTCTTTAATTTTCTCTTTATTTTACAATAATCCATTTGATATAATTCATTGTTACTATGCCAAGAAGGTTATAATTTAATATTAGTTATTAATTGTCTTTTTATTAAATTAATAAATGATTGATAACAAAAAACGTTTTGAAATATTGTCGTTAGGGTTCTCTTTGTATCTGTTACAATTTGCCCCACGCGTGTTACAATTTGCCCCAAATCCGGAGCAAATTGTAACAGGCAAATAATTTTGAAAAAATATTTTTTGTGTTAAAATTAGCAAAATTAACGAAAGTTTTTTTTTTTTTTTTTTTATGAATATGATAGATGAATATGCATGCTATGGAAAATAGCAATTATAAACAGAAAAACGCAAATACATTTCAAAATATACTTAATTTTCCAAAGAAAAAAAAAAAAAAATGATGTAGGTGTTTTTACCATGATCTAAAGCACAATAAAAAAAATAATAATAAAATTAATTATTACAATAATTGGTATGAATTACCAAGGGTGCTAAAATTGCCCCATTTTATTATGCTCTGGGACATTTATGGCAGATAAACTGGGGCAATTATGGCAGCGTTCTCTTTTTCAAGAATATAAAAACTGAAGAATATAAATTGTATCAATAGTTATTGAGATCCAGTTTGAGGTCAGCTCAATTTATGTCTTTGTAAACACTTATAATATGGGGGGGTTGAAGGGTAAAATAGATAGTTAAAAACATTACTTGTATTTCTTTAACAGCTTCTTGTGCTGTATGGCGTTTTTGTTCATAACTTCCTAATAAATGGAGCTAGAAAACATTTTAAAACATCCTTTTAAACAATTAAAAGAGTCTTATACCATGATTGCTATAGGATCAGCACAATATAAATACAGGAGAAACTAAGGGACTTTGCTATAATTGCCCCAGGGTTGGGGCAATTCAAGCAGTTGGGTGTTCAAAAAAAAAAAAAATATTCTTTAACTCCTCTTACAGGAGTTAGAGATTTTCTTCTTAATTCATACAAATAATAAAGAAATAACATAGAACTGCTATGGTATTTGTGAAAATGAAAAAAAATGTACACAATATTTTTTAATATAAGCAGTTAAAGTTAAGGTTTACGTTTACCTGCCATAATTGTCCCCACTTCACCCTAAAACTCAAGAACAAACAGAAGCAGTGAGCTCGAACTTAGTATTCTAAATCTGTATCATATAGGGTGGGGAAACTACTTGAAAAGTTCAATTGAAAACGGACATATGGTTCGTGTACAAGGACAATCAAAACAATTCAAACACATACATTACGTGTGTGGGAGAAATTTATCGCAGAAACAGTAATTTTTAGGGTAATAGAAAGCAGCATTCGTGGCACATGATTTTTTTTTTTATTATGATTATTTCATTTTATGTAAATACAAACAAGTTATATCGTAATTTGCTGCGTATAATACACAAATTAGATAAATTAGTTTTTCTCTAGCAAATTTAATTTTAACGGACGAAGTTACAGTCGGTAACAAAAGTATCCGAACACTAGCAAAAATTCCCATATATATAAAAAAAAGTAATGTTAATACTTTTTTTTTTTTTTTTTTTTTAATCCTTGTCGAATCCTGTTCTTAGTCAGTCTAAGAGCATGATTCGACAAGGATTTATTTAACAAAACAGTATTAACTCTACTTTTTTTTATGTAGGACTTTTTGCTAATGTTCGGATACTTTTGTTACCGACTGTACATTTATAGAAGGAATTTCTTTGTACATTTTTAGATAACTTTACCTGTTAATTAAATTTTATGGTTTAAAATCGATTTATCTGACCGTAAAAAATTATGGTAATTCCAAAATTTCCAAAATATCACACCATTATTATTATTATTATTATTTTATTTATTTATTTATTTTTTTCTTAAAAGCAATAATAAAACAAATTTAAAGTTCTATGTTCTCCAATCACATTGGAAAATGATTAATTTCCAACATAAAAACCCTTTTGAAATTATTTTAAACCCTTTTAATGTCCATATATTTAGTTAAGAGTTATTTCTGTTTGTAAAAATAATATTTATTTATTTATTTATTTTTATTAAACGGAGTTTTAAACAAAAATTAGAAGTTTACATATTCTATCACTTAAGGGGACTTAGCACATTTCACGGCAGCACTCAAGTAGGTTTTATATAAAAAAGCTTATATTTCCTTTTACTATTTATAAATTGTACTATGTTAAGTTTGTTCAATAAAATATATTTTTAGGCAACAATTCTTATGGTTTTATACGTATTTGTTTTACAGATTTGAACTTTTTAAATTGCGTTTTCTCACTCTGCCTTTTTTCACGAATTCATGATTTTCAAAATACTAAAGCTTCTACAAATATTTAAGAAAAGACTTAATACATATATTTATACTTTTTTTATATCTAATAGAACCTACTTAAAAGAATTAGGGATGGGTTATGAAATTAGCTAATTAGTTTTAGAGCAAAAAGTTAAAAAGTGCATGTCTATGTAAAAATTTACAAAAAGAAAAAAAAAAAAATTATATTACACTGCTCGGCATGAAAATTGCCTCTGTCACCATTTCAGCATATTCTTATGTAAAATGACCTCCTGAATCCGAATAGGACTCCCATTTTGCCCTATCACCCACCGTTTTTTTAGGAATGGCCCCTATTTCTATCATTTTTCGATGATTTTATGGCTATAAATTTGATTTTTAGGAGGGGGGGGGGAGGATTATTTTAACCGTTAAATATCTTCTGAGGGGCTACAGAGTTGGAAAAATTCTAAAACATGGACATTTGCGACAAGGGAAAATTTTTTGGGGGGTGGGGGTGATTTGCCACTGAAATTATGCATTACATATCACATATTTTTTTAATCTGTTATTAATGTTATTTTTTAAACTTTATATTTTTTTGTTTTTAGATGTTAAAATAATTATTTTTCATTCTTCAAATCAAATTCATGGTTATAAAATTATCTAACAGGGAAAGAAATTGAGGGAGGGGGTGGTGTATCTAGAAAACGGAGGGTGACTGGGCAAAATGAGAGTTCTCATTAATTTTAAAAATAACTTTAAAAATAACCAAAAATCACGTGACTTCAAAACGCTGCCTGACGTCACACTTTATGATGCTGCAATGTTTACATTTTGTTAGCCTAGTTAGCAAGCAGCAATTCATTTTAACTTACGTAATTATCAATCGTTTATGCGATTTCTGAGCATTTCTTTTTCATCTTATAATCATTTAATATCATTATCACCATTTTCCATTATCATTATTTTCAATTGTTTTCTTTTCATGGCGGTTGACCAGTGTTTTCGTTTAACAGGATCCTGTAGAACGCTAAAGAATAGCTTTTGAGAAAAACTATCCGTTGTGTTAGTGCAGAGTGGTACAATACAATATTTATACTACCATCTTTTAATATCCGTTGCTATTATAACATACAAAACCTATTTCACTGATTCAAGAATCAAAGCAAAGCACGAAATCGAATGTAAACAACGATTACTCCCGTTTGTTGTCATAAAGAGTGACGCCACGATACATTATACTGCGTTTTCTCGATAGAGTAAATAGTGCGATGTTAAAATTGTTATAAATCCGTAATTAGATTTCAAAAAAAAAAAAAAAAAAAAATGTATGTATTTATTTTCTTACCTTTTCATTTTCTATCATATAAGAACAAAATCAGAAAACGGGTAAATTCTCAATCCGCGTTTGTAATGATCGATAGATAGCGCTTTTTCAGCTTTTGTTGTTAGTAAATATAATAGCCACGTGTATTTATTATTGTTCTTTTTGTTATTCTACTTAATATTCGTACTATAATTTCTCCGCCATTACATCATGGAAAATTGATTGCTTTTGGAAAAAAATATTTCAGTTTATTCAAAGTTCGATCGGAAGTAGATTTTTAACAGAAGTTGAACAAATATTAGTTTCAAATCATCTGGTTAATTCTTTACTTCCATTAGCCGAAGCAACCGAAATTTTAAATTTGTCATTTGGAAATAAATGGAAGCTTAATTCTGGATTTCTTCATTCTTTGGAGTTACACTGGAGCACACAACAGTATGTGTTATCTTTTTTACCGGATTTATTCATTTTTATTCAATAAATATATGTGAAACTAAACATGGACAAGCAATGGCGGCTGGATGGAAGCCGAATTAAAGCATGTTAATTGTAATTTCACCTTAGCCCACCAGAGGGCGAGCATTTCATTACAATCGCGGAATGTATTCTATAGAAAAGAATATTTTCGTTTAATTATTGGTAGCCCTGTATGTCTTCTATAAATTATGTGCACACCGCATTGTGAACTTAATTATCTTAAATATAGTCTTAATAACACACATCACAACCTGAAATACACTTCCGGCAATTTCCGGCCCCAATATATCCAAATACTTTGTGTAGCCCTGTGAGCGAATGATGAATGATTTTCGTACCATATTCTACACGAAACATATGCTTTTATACATATAAAAATATATATGTTCATTTCATTTAGTTTTAGTGCAGCCTATAGACTGTACCTACCAAAATTTTTCCATAGACATATGTGTTGTATTTTAATTCTCTTGGATATCCCTGTACACGAATCATTTGCTTCTCTACGAAAAATTTACTGTAGCATACCTATATGACGCAAATTTAGAATACCGAGTTTGGACTTCCTGGTATACTATTTGTTCTTGAGATATGCTGATAACAGACAAACAGACATGCACGCACACACACACACAGAGAACAACCTCTAAAACTGTGATTTTCAGATTCAGGGGACCTCAAAAATTTGTAAATATAACAAAACTCATTTTCAGAAGTTTGAGCCAAAAAACAATACTTTATTTACTATAAATATGGGTAAGAAAAAGTAATATTAATCAGCATATATAGTTACCCTCATCCGCGGCTGATTCTGTCACAACTTATGCTTAAGATTAGGCTTAAGAGATTTCCTTGGACTAAGTCTCCCAATTTTTAACATTTAGTCAATTTAAAAAAAATCTAATTGTCCGATCGATAAGCTTAAAACCAACAGATTCAGAAAAGTTGCGCCTTTCATTTGGTACCTTATTTGTAACGAATATATAATTAGATTTCTTAAAATTAATTAAAATATGAAAATAAAAGCTTTAAAATACATTTAAAATTTTAATTGTTGCCATTTTTTTTCCAGCATAAAATGTAATATGCTTTCCCGTAAAAAATAAATAAATAAATAAATAAATAAATAATATATATAAAAAAAAATCAAATAAAAATAAATAAATAAATTTGCTCATGCATATGAAAAAAAAAAATGACGTCTATAAATAATAATTTTAAAGGTAACGAAGAGATAAATAAAGTGAGAAAATTTCGCACGGGCTTGCTAGCAAATGAAGTATTTAAAGTGAGAAATAAATAAAATAAAACGATTATTTTTCAATGGGCGCCTTAGTCGCCCTACAACAAACTAGTAATAATAATAATAATAAAAACCTTTATTAGGTGCTTTTAGATTATATCTTAGCCTAAACCTAGAGGCGGATCTATTCATTCTAAAAATCGCTGAAGTCTGCGTTGCCGTAAATTCTTTCTCGTATGTATAAGACATAAGATTCTTAGAGAATATATTCAGTAATAACTTTAATGGGAGAGTGAAGCCATGAAAAGGACAGTCAAGATTGCTACACGAAAGATTTAGAAAATGCTCTTTTATTTTTCTATTCATTACTTTTTTTTTTGTTTTATACCTAAGTAGGTGATTGACATCGACTTAAATGCAGAATAATATGTCTCTTTAAAATATATGTCATTGTTCAATATCATCATTTGTGTGAATATTTTATTTATTTATTTATTTAATTTTTGTTTTGTTTTTTCCTTACCTATATATAGAGATAGAGTGTTTTGGGAGTTAGGCCGATTGACTGCACTAGGGTTCTAGGCCTGAGAAGGGGAGGGTCCCCTCCATGGGGGTCTTTCTATCCTAGCCGTATTTACATAAGTTTCGGAGAAAACCACGGAAAACTCTGAACGGCTAGGTTATCTAATGCGACCTGCGATCGAACCTGGCACCTCACGTCTACCAGCTTTGAGCGAAGAACTGCTCGGCCGCTGGTAGGCCATATATAGAGTAAGTATTGTTCTTAGATCAAATTTTTAAAAGTGAAATTTTGCTGTAGTTACACGTTTTGAAGTTCCCTTAATACAATAATCAGGTCTTCAACTGTTGGTTTGGGTGTTTGTGTGTCTGTCTGATTGTGTCCGTGTCCGTGTGTGAGTTTGTTATCAGTATAGAGTGACTTGGGACAATTATGGCACGCGGCAATTACGGCAATGGGCTATAATTTCTATGTATTTCAGTCTTATAACTAAATTGTGTAGAATGTCTTATTTTAGCAGAACATCTACACAAAGCAAGCATAATTTTTAAAAAACATTGAATTTAGTAGCTGTTATAAGCAATAAATAGCAATAATAAGCAATAATAAATTCATTACATATTGCTTTGCATTAATTTTTTAGCAAAGAAAAAAAAAAAATGATGTAGGTGTTTTTACCATGATCTAAAGCACAATAAAAAAAATAATAATAAAATTAATTATTACAATAATTGGTATGAATTACCAAGGGTGCTAAAATTGCCCCATTTTATTATGCTCTGGGACATTTATGGCAGATAAACTGGGGCAATTATGGCAGCGTTCTCTTTTTCAAGAATATAAAAACTGAAGAATATAAATTGTATCAATAGTTATTGAGATCCAGTTTGAGGTCAGCTCAATTTATGTCTTTGTAAACTCTTATAATATGGGGGGGTTGAAGGGTAAAATAGATAGTTAAAAACATTACTTGTATTTCTTTAACAGCTTCTTGTGCTGTATGGCGTTTTTGTTCATAACTTCCTAATAAATGGAGCTAGAAAACATTTTAAAACATCCTTTTAAACAATTAAAAGAGTCTTATACCATGATTGCTATAGGATCAGCACAATATAAATACAGGAGAAACTAAGGGACTTTGCTATAATTGCCCCAGGGTTGGGGCAATTCAAGCAGTTGGGTGTTCAAAAAAAAAAAAAAATATTCTTTAACTCCTCTTACAGGAGTTAGAGATTTTCTTCTTAATTCATACAAATAATAAAGAAATAACATAGAACTGCTATGGTATTTGTGAAAATGAAAAAAAATGTACACAATATTTTTTAATATAAGCAGTTAAAGTTAAGGTTTACGTTTACCTGCCATAATTGTCCCCACTTCACCCTAAAACTCAAGAACAAACAGAAGCAGTGAGCTCGAACTTAGTATTCTAAATCTGTATCATATAGGGTGGGGAAACTACTTGAAAAGTTCAATTGAAAACGGACATATGGTTCGTGTACAAGGACAATCAAAACAATTCAAACACATACATTACGTGTGTGGGAGAAATTTATCGCAGAAACAGTAATTTTTAGGGTAATAGAAAGCAGCATTCGTGGCACATGATTTTTTTTTTTATTATGATTATTTCATTTTATGTAAATACAAACAAGTTATATCGTAATTTGCTGCGTATAATACACAAATTAGATAAATTAGTTTTTCTCTAGCAAATTTAATTTTAACGGACGAAGTTACAGTCGGTAACAAAAGTATCCGAACACTAGCAAAAATTCCCATATATATAAAAAAAAGTAATGTTAATACTTTTTTTTTTTTTTTTTTTTAATCCTTGTCAAATCCTGTTCTTAGTCAGTCTAAGAGCATGATTCGACAAGGATTTATTTAACAAAACAGTATTAACTCTACTTTTTTTTATGTAGGACTTTTTGCTAATGTTCGGATACTTTTGTTACCGACTGTACATTTATAGAAGGAATTTCTTTGTACATTTTTAGATAACTTTACCTGTTAATTAAATTTTATGGTTTAAAATCGATTTATCTGACCGTAAAAAATTATGGTAATTCCAAAATTTCCAAAATATCACACCATTATTATTATTATTATTATTTTATTTATTTATTTATTTTTTTCTTAAAAGCAATAATAAAACAAATTTAAAGTTCTATGTTCTCCAATCACATTGGAAAATGATTAATTTCCAACATAAAAACCCTTTTGAAATCATTTTAAACCCTTTTAATGTCCATATATTTAGTTAAGAGTTATTTCTGTTTGTAAAAATAATATTTATTTATTTATTTATTTTTATTAAACGGAGTTTTAAACAAAAATTAGAAGTTTACATATTCTATCACTTAAGGGGACTTAGCACATTTCACGGCAGCACTCAAGTAGGTTTTATATAAAAAAGCTTATATTTCCTTTTACTATTTATAAATTGTACTATGTTAAGTTTGTTCAATAAAATATATTTTTAGGCAACAATTCTTATGGTTTTATACGTATTTTTTTTTTACAGATTTGAACTTTTTAAATTGCGTTTTCTCACTCTGCCTTTTTTCACGAATTCATGATTTTCAAAATACTAAAGCTTCTACAAATATTTAAGAAAAGACTTAATACATATATTTATACTTTTTTTTTATATCTAATAGAACCTACTTAAAAGAATTAGGGATGGGTTATGAAATTAGTTAATTAGTTTTAGAGCAAAAAGTTAAAAAGTGCATGTCTATGTAAAAATTTACAAAAAGAAAAAAAAATAAAAATTATATTACATTGCTCGGCATGAAAATTGCCTCTGACACCATTTCAGCATATTCTTATGTAAAATGACCTCCTGAATCCGAATAGGGCTCCCATTTTGCCCTATCACCCACCGTTTTTTAGGAATGGCCCCTATTTCTATCATTTTTCTATGATTTTATGGCTATAAATTTGATTTTTAGGAGGGGGGGGGGAGGATTATTTTAACCGTTAAATATCTTCTGAGGGGCTACAGAGTTGGAAAAATTCTAAAACATGGACATTTGCGACAAGGGAAACATTTTGGAGGAGGGGGGGGGGGAATTTGCCACTTAAATTATGCATTACATATCTCATTATCTGCTATTAATGTTAATTTTTAAACTTTATATTTTTTTGTTTTTAGGTGTTAAATTAATTATTTTTCATTCTTCAAATCAAATTCATTATCATAAAATTATCGAACAGTAAAATAAATTGAGGGAGGGGGTGGTGTATCTAGGAAACGGAGGTTGACTGGGCAAAATGGGAGTCCTATTCCGATTCAGGAGGTCATTTTACATAAGAATCAGCAAAAATGGTATCAGAGCTCGATTTTTTTTTTTTTTTTTTTTTTTTTTTTGCAGAGCAGTGTTATTATTTTTTCTTTTAAAGATATTGAAAAATTCATCCTTTACTCTTTTAAGTAAGTTCTATTAGATGCACACACACACACACACAAAAAGAAAAAGAAAAAAGAAAAAGTTGTATTTTCTTAAATATCTGTAGCAGGGGAGCGTGGGGCTAGTTGTCACAGGGGTAAGAAGTAACACGCAATTTATGAAATAGTTTGTAACATTTGTGATTAAATATTTTTATAAACATAATTCTTATGACGCGCTTTAAAATGTAACCACAATCGGTGCTCCACAAAAATGGTTAATGAGAGGTTCTGTACACGCGCTTCAATTTAGCTAGTTAGTGGGGAAAAATGTATTTCGTAAATTTTGATTAAAGGTGTCTTTATTTATACTTTATAGAAATGTTTATAGCTATTTATTTAGTCTGTGTGTTGAGTTATAAAATGCATGTTTAATTTTTTTGTATAAATCGTTATACTTTTATAAATAAACAAAATGTCCAAAAATCATGCAATGGGGCAAGTTGAAACAAAAATTTTGGGGCAAGTTGTATCATGTTAGAGGAGTGGCTTCTGGAGATGCCTACAGCCAGAGCTCGAAGTCTCCGCCCATTTTCAGGAAACTTTCAGAAATGAAAAATGTTTGGCTTCTTTGCCAATACTATATTTATACAGAAATATTGTTTGTATTTTTATATTACAGTACCGTGATTATTTAACCACGAATTAGAATCACGATTTAATCGCGAATTAGAGAATATTGCATAAAAATAGTGGTAGAAAAAAAAAGCAGAAACTTCTCATCATTGAGAGTGTTCTGAAAAAAGGGCTGAGAATTTGAGCTCTGCTAAACGCTCTCTGTGGCATAAGAATGGGTGTAATGCTTAATTTGCAAAATGTGTGCACACATTAAATGCATAAGAGGGAACAAAATATAATTTGCTTGAATTGATTTAAACTTTGACTAAGATTGACTTCTATGTTGATTTTCTCTTTAATTTTCTCTTTATTTTACAATAATCCATTTGATATAATTCATTGTTACTATGCCAAGAAGGTTATAATTTAATATTAGTTATTAATTGTCTTTTTATTAAATTAATAAATGATTGATAACAAAAAACGTTTTGAAATATTGTCGTTAGGGTTCTCTTTGTATCTGTTACAATTTGCCCCACGCGTGTTACAATTTGCCCCAAATCCGGAGCAAATTGTAACAGGCAAATAATTTTGAAAAAATATTTTTTGTGTTAAAATTAGCAAAATTAACGAAAGTTTTTTTTTTTTTTTTTTATGAATATGATAGATGAATATGCATGCTATGGAAAATAGCAATTATAAACAGAAAAACGCAAATACATTTCAAAATATACTTAATTTTCCAAAAACTGTTACAACCTGCCCCACGCTCCCCTAGTTTAAGCATTTTGAAGGTCATGAATTCATGAAAAAACGTAGAATGAGAAAACGCGATTTAAAGATTTGAAATCTGTAAAAAACATATCCAAAACCACCAAAATTGATGCCTGAATATATATTTTATTGAACAAACCTAATATAGTTCGATTTATAAATATTAAATGGAAATATAAGCTTTTATATGAAAACTATACTTCCGTGCTGCCGTCAAAGGGGCGAAGTCCCCTCAATTATATAATTTTAATACGTATTACTAATATTTTAATTCATAACATTGGTAAATAATTTCTAGTTGTATACTGTTTTAAAATATTTTGAGAAAGAACCATTTCATTTCATTACAAAAGAATTTTTCATTATGGAAATGTTCGATTAACTTTGCTAATAATTGCTTTTGTAATAAAAAGGTCTTATTGTATTCGATGTATTGTCTTATTGTATTCGAAAGTATCGCTTATTGTGTTCGGTAAAATTGTATTCGAATGCATAATTTTTTAGTTTCTTCTATATTCGACAGAAGAAAGTATTGGTTTCGAAAAATTTTCGATCTCAGGCTTTCGATGGATTTGCAGGTTTTGAGAGGCCTAGAACACGATTTAACCATTTTTAGAAAATGTTTGTCTGTGTGTGTGTATGTAACAAAATTTTATGGCAACTGTATCTCAGGAACTACTGTATAGATTTTCATAAAATTTGATATGTAGCTGCACCTTGACCTGAATTAGTGCCTACCAACTTTTGATGGAAATCGCCCAACAAGTGCTTTTTCTAAATTTTGAACTTAGCGGTATAGGGCAGAAATTTCGTATAAATGTGAATAAAGATAATTATTTTTTAATAATCATTATGAAACTAAAAATATTTATTTATAATAGTGATAGTCAGCTGGGATTTTTTTTTTTTTTGTGTATATGTGAGAGCATTGCTTTACCCCTGGATGGGGAAGTCTCCTCCCTCGAGGGCCAAATTTCTATTATGAGCATGTTTCGAAAGACTTAGTCAATACCTGTAAAACGAATGGTTGAACCATCTATGTATCTGTACCTATTTTAAATAAAGTTATCGATTTTTTTTTTTTTTTTTTTTTTTTTTTTAAGATGTTATATAGATAATATATAATAAATAGCGTTATACTTCTCTAAATTGAAGATCGTCTGCATTCATCATGGAAGATATATTTAATAAATAATAATTTAATAAATAATATGTGCTGCGTGAATTTGTATAAGGTTATATAGAAGAAAGTCTTGTGATAGCCCCCAACATACTAGTTTTTTTTTTTTTTTTTTTTTTTTTTTTCATTTTACGAATTTAATATAGATATAAATGTTTAGTTTGCATACCATTCTAAAAGATTTTGAGATAGACTGAATTCATTTTATTACAAAAAGTTTATGAAGGAAAATGTTCTCCATTTTTTTACTAAAAATTGCCTTTGTTTCAGAAGTTTTTTCAAAGTCGTATACGAATTCATAAATTTTCTGATTCATTTTACGAATTTAACTTAAATAAATGTTTAGTTTGTATACCGTTATAAAAAAAATTTTAAGATATAATCAACTAATTTTCTTGCAATTTTTTAAAAATGAAAATGTTCATCATTTTTATAAAAATTGCCCTTTTTTCAAAAAAAATTTTCAGCATATAATTTAATTCATATATATATGTTTTTCCTTTTTCCGTTCTTTCTTCTTCTTCTTCTTTTTACCATGTTTTTATGAACTCGCTTTCTTGTTTGTTTGTCCAGCACAAATCTTGCAATCGGTTTTTAACTAACTTCCCAACTAGCTAAGCATTTGAAACTTTTAGAATAGCTCAGAACTCGATGACAACGCAGTACCGATTTTCGAATTTTTTATTAGTTTTCTTTTAATTGATTAAAATACAAAATAATAACCTTCTAATAGCTTTAAAATTAGCCATTTAAATGTTAGCTATAATTTAATTGTTGCCAAAAAAAAAAAAAAAAAAAAAAAAAAAAGTGTTTATTTTCTTTCGACATAAAAATAAATATATTTAATTAAACGAGAACATTAAAAAAGTATAAAAAGTTAAATTAGGCATCTCACAATAATTGACGTCATTATAACTTAAAAAAAAATTCTACACATTGATAAAGTGCTAATGTAGTTAATGATGCTAATTTGTGTTGTTCTAAAAAGATTAATATTTTATTTTTAAAAACAAAGATTTTTTTTTTTTTTAATTAGTTCACTGAACTGAGTTCACGTGCTTAAATATTGCTTATATATTATTTTTTAGCCTCGTGTATTTTATTAATATATAGAATTGTCAAGTTTATATAAATCAACAGAAAATTTAAAAACGTGGTTCATAAAAAGTTTTTTTTTTTAAATCTTATTATTATTTTACTTTATCTTGCAAATCTCACATTTAAAAATATTGAATTATAATTTATTCTAGTTTTTATAACATAAAATCTTACAATTGAAAATCTAAATATTGT
The DNA here is from genome assembly GCA_963930645.1 of Salticus scenicus. NCBI lineage: Eukaryota > Metazoa > Arthropoda > Arachnida > Araneae > Salticidae > Salticus > Salticus scenicus. The sequence goes on along the minus strand of OZ005660.1, from coordinate 204,208,475 downwards.
TATGATGTAGAAATTTAATGAACAGCTGAACAAATAAAAATATCTATCGAACGGATTCGTTGAAGTCTTTAAAGTAACGATGTTTACAAGATTTACCCCGAATATCTCAAATTCTGATAACTGAACTTATTTAAAGGGAACAAGGAACCTATCCCGTAGTGTTTTTCTAAATTCGTGAAACGAGGGTCAGATATCAAACTGTACCCTTTTACTTAAGATAATTATGAAGCAGTAAGATCCGCCTTTGGGAAGCAGAAAAGGAGTAAGTTGAGATAGAATTTCCTCCTCTATTTTGATCGGACCTTTATCTACTTCCTGTAATAAAATAAAACAGTAGAACAACGCCATCTTTGTCAGTGGTTTAATGATAAGTTACTATGGTTACCGAGAAAGTAAATGAGGCTCGGTTTTCAATTTTAAAAATAAATAAATGTTCAGTTTAAGATGTAAAAAAGAAATTAAAATATATTGCATAGATATAATATTTTATATGGATCAATCATCCCCATGTTATCATGCAAAGATTTTTGATACTGAAAAATGTTTTCGGCATCAGCCATTAACCGGTATTGAAACTCGACAATTGTAATAGGATAGAATATTGATGAATTTTTTAAATGCCGATGTATTGCGCGGCTTTCAACTGTACTAATAAATGGGTGAAAGGAAAGGTAATAGGTTTTCATAAGTAAATTATAATTGTATTGAAATTTAATTTTTCCGACTGAGTGAAAATAATGCCTGGACCGGGAGTCGAACCCCGGATCTTTGACTTACAAGGTCAAGGCTCTACCAATTGAGCTATCCAGGCCGACAACCGGTCTGGCATTACTCACTCAAACAACCTTTAGGCAGAAACAACTGGTCTATCATTTAGATAGCTCGACAGAAATAAGCCGCAGGTAATGGAAAACAGAACACCATTAAACAATGGGAGAAAGAAATACAATTTTTATTAAAATCACACAATCAACTGATTGGGAAGAAAATTATATTGAAATTTAATTTTTCCGACTGAGTGATTTTAATAAAAATTGTATTTCTTTCTCCCATTGTTTAATGGTGTTTTCCATTACCTGCGGCTTATTTCTGTCGAGCTATCTAAATGATAGACCAAAAATGTTTCTGCCTAAACGTTGTCTGAGTGAGTAATGCCAGACCGGTTGTCGGCCTGGATAGCTCAATTGGTAAAGCCTTGACCTTGTAAGTCAAAGATCCGGGGTTCGACTCCAGGTCCAGGCATTATTTTCACTCAGTCGGAAAAATTAAATTTCAATATGATTTTCTTCCCAATCAGTTGATTGTGTGATTTTAATAAAAATCATAATTGACTAATTTATGAAACATGTAATTTTTATAATCAGTTGCTTTGTTATTATTATGAAATAACTACCATCTTCATATTTAATGGCATGCTTTTTTTAAAATTTGATATTTTTAAAGATTTTATATTAGTAAGTAATGTGGAATTTTCAAAATTCTTTTAAATATAGTTAGCAGCGGTGCAGGTAAAGAACGTTAATTTTAGTATATAAAAACGAAAAGTGTTTAAATATTAACTAAATTAATAAATATAGTAAAAAAAAGTAAGAATGAATGAATGAAAATTGAATTTGAAACTATATCTGGAGTTTTCCCTTCACATTTAGTATATACATTATTCATATATTTTATTTTCTAAATTATCCGTGTGTATTCACTCAGAGAAGGACGGCCATTAACCGGTAAAAATGGCCATCTCTCTCGGAGTAAAAAGGAATCACTTTTTCTCCCTCGATGATCAATCTATGTATTATTACTACATCTATAATACATTGTTCTTTTTTCTTTTCTTTCTTTTTTTTTTTTTTTTTCAATTGTTTTATTTTACTTTATTTAAATAAACATATAACATTTATTGAAATTTTATTTTTCCGACTGAGTGAAAATAATGCCTGGACCGGGACTCGAACCCCGGATCTTTGACTTACAAGATCAAGACTCTACCAATTGAGCTATCCAGGCCGACATCCAGGTCAGCATTACTCACTCAGACAACCTTTTAGGCAGAAACAATCTGGTCTATCATTTAGATAGCTCGACAGAAATAAGCCGCAGGAAAATGGAAAACACCATTAAACAATGGGAGAATGAAATACAATTTTTAATAAAATCACACAATGAACTGTGGAAGAAAATCATACTTATTGAAATTTTATTTTTCCGACTGAGTGAAAATATAAACTGAGTAAAATTTCAATAAATATGATTTTCTTCCACAGTTGATTGTATGATTTTATTAAAAATTGTATTTCATTCTCCCATTGTTTAATGGCGTTTTCCATTTTCCTGCGGCTTATTTCTGTCGAGCTATCTAAATGATAGACCAGATTGTTTCTGCCTAAAAGGTTGTCTGAGTGAGTAATGCTGACCGGGATGTCGGCCTGGATAGCTCAATTGGTAGAGCCTTGATCTTGTAAGTCAAAGATCCGGGGTTCGAGTCCCGGTCCAGGCATTATTTTCACTCAGTCGGAAAAATAAAATTTCAATAAATATGATTTTCTTCCACAGTTGATTGTGTGATTTTATTAAAAATTGAACATATGATAGTTTTCTTTAAAATAAATAATAATAATATAATTTTTTTTTAAGTATAACATAATCGACGAAAAAGGAAAAAAAATAATTTTGAAAACTGTCATTTATTTTCAACAAAATCAAGTCACAGTTTTAATTCGATTCCATTCAATTCGATTTTCAATAATACTTTCTTTAAAAGTTTGAATTTCGAAACCCCATATCTACAATATATAAAGCTCAAAGATTTGAAATACTGCTATAAAATTGACGATTTTTAGAAATGAAAAATATCTGTTTGGATAGATATTGAATAGATTGAATTATTGGAAATTTAAAAATGCAGTAACCTCCGCTTAATAAATTCACTGGTTAATAAAATCAGCCGCTTAATATGATCAAATTGCCAGGCCCGAAATCAAATCAATATAAACAATTTTAAAACCACCGCATGATAAAATCAACATCACCGGTGAATACACTCAAAAATAGTAAAAATGTCATTTATGCACGCTAAAAAAATTTTGATTTTTTTTTTTTTTTTTAAATAAAAATGAAAATAAAACACAGTAGTCCTACGATATCTGTCTTTGTTGAAAATTTCAAAAATTAATTAATATTGTCCAAAAATTAATGAATATTGTTTATCAAAAATTAATTAATATTGCTTTCAAAAATTAATTAATATATGTTTATCAATTTCCTGATTCGTAACCTCTCGAAATTTCTTTCCAAATTCAGGAAAGTAATACTTTCTTCTTATGTGCAGGAACGTTCGCCGGATATAAAAATCAGCCGCTTAATAAAATCACTTTGGCTCAGGACGAATGTGATTTTAATAAGCGGCTTTCACTGTAGTTGAAATTCACAGCACCAGTATAAAACTTAGATTTGCGATTAACTCTCTATTTAATAATTCCTCCGATGATGTAGAAATTTTTAAAAATGGTTGAAGTTCTAGACATTAATATAACTTATATTTCGGTTTGCTCTCAATTATTAAATTTAATAACTTATTCGATTAGAGAGAAAATTTAAAAAATAGTTTAGAATGTAACTTTTGTATATAGGGAGGTTCCGGTTATGACAACATAAAGGCTCCGGACATAAATTTTTCTGGGGCTTCCCGCCTTTACATGCAAATTTAATGCACAGTTACATATTTTGATCAGCAAAGTTAAACATTTAAGTTGGTCCATATTAAAATAAATAAATGAAAAAAAAAAAAGGGGGTATTTGCAATTTATTGACATTTTCCTCTCCTTCTCTCATTTTCATACACAATAAGATAATATATATATATATATATATAAATAAGATGCCTAAAGCATTACTTTTCACAAATACGGAATATCAAGTACAGATAGTAGGAAGTAGGAAAAAAATAAGTATAAGTATGAATGAAAATTTCAAAATATTTAAAATTGTCTCGATTTTGGTCCAGTTCTTCGTGGATATGGTCTCCGGACCACCTCTAAGGGTATGGTCCCAGACCGTCGCCAATTGCCCATCTGCGCAGCACTAGTGCGACGTTAAAACCCAACCATCCAAGCATCTTCGTGGATAATTTTTATGAAAATAATAATAAAAATATTTCTAGATAAAAATAAAATACAAAATTTTAACAGTTTTGGGCTCTTCAAATCTGGGGCTCCGGGCATATGCCAGATTTGCCAATAAATACGGTCCTGTATAGAAAATTTTTTATTCAGAAGAATATGAAAACTCCCTTAATATGTTCGTAAAAAATAAGAGCAGATTTATTGAATATATATATATATATATATATATACATATATATATATATATATATTCTACAATTATATTTATATCATATTAGCGGTCTGTGGGATTTTTAAATATGAATTTAGTGGAGTGGTTCATAAAATTGAAAAAGTTGGCGATCTCTAATTTAATGTATTGATTAGGAAACTATCTATAGTAACTATAAAATGAAACGCGTAATTAATAAAATAATTCCTATTTTTATAAAACTAAAAATTTTTCATAGGCTCTTATTACATAAAAGAAAATACAAATTCTCACACTCTGGTGTATTTCACTATGGAATTTCCGATTCAACACACATAAGAAGCGGAAATATACATGTATATCAGGAATTTCATCCACTTCGTTATGACATCCTTCCCAGAAATGGCACAGAAGAACTAAATTGAAATGAACTTCCTTTTTAAGATAAAAAGCTCCCCTGCAAACATCCCTTCCTTTTCTTCTTCTTCTCTTTCCCTTCTTCTTCTTTCTTTTTTTTTTTTTTTTTTAACCGTAATTTTTTTGCGTTAAAAATATATGTTTGAAAGCAACTTATACAGAAACCAGCATCTTCAAAAACCACGCAACCGTTATTTGCTTTCTATAATTGTGAATAGTAACAGCAGGGAATCGGAATTAAAATGCTCATGTACTAAGAAAGTATAGGGAGCTCTGGAGTACGTATTAGTATAACGATGAACCATGCTTTTACAAAACAGAATTTTCTTTTATATGTTTCTATGCCAATTCCTGCACTACAAATAATTTATTCAAATTCTTTTCCCCAAATTCTTATGTACTTACTGTCATTCACTACGGTATGTTTGTGAATCTCAACATAATTTAATTGTTGCCATTTTTTTCCCCCCCCGACAGAATAAATAATTAAAAAAAGAGTACATTTATTTAAAATGAGGAAAATAAATTAGAAAAATTAGAAAATAAATTAGAAATATCGGTCTATCGTTACAAATAAGGTACCAAACGAAAGGGAAAATTATCAAAATCCTATGGATTAAACATCTTATCGATCGGACAATTAGATTTTTTTAAATTAACTAAAGTACGAATTTTAGGTGGCAACAGAAGAAGATTGTATGGAAACCGTTAGGGGAAAAAAAAAAAAAAAAAATCTGCTTCACATTAAGTCACATGTTTTTTAAGTGGGATTAAAAATTGCAGTTTTCAATTTTTTTTAAATTTTCTCTCACGAACGCAAAAAATTAATATACAGCCTGTACCCCACAAGAACAACTTGCATTTCAAATTTCATCATTTTTTTTTTTTTTTTTTTTTTTTTTTTAATTAATAAACAAAAAAGGTTACTTTTTTTTTTTTTTTTTTTTTCAAATTAAATTTTATTCTAAATTCGAAAAGATTTATGTAATACGATACATTAAGAATTTGGATTTTAAAAGTTTTTTTTAAATAGATTATTCATGATGAGCGCAGACGAAAATATTTAATCCATTAATAATTGTGAATATTCAAACTGTAAATTAAATAAGTCTAGAATGCTATGCCTACTGTCCCACTTTTTCCGTGATTCTTTCACCATTATATCCCTATGGTAAACTTCTACACTGTAAAAAATATGTCCTATTTGCTGCCAGAAATTCTCTGTAATTTGAGAAAATATGCGTAATTTACGAAAAAATTACGTTGTCAGAACGTATTTTCTCAGATTACAGAGAATTTCTGGCAGCAAATAGGACATATTTTTTACAGTGTATAGCTTGTTTCCATGATTAATTAGGGGGAAAATTACTATATGAATATAGTGGTGGAAAGTTCGTGGATAAAAAGGCAGTTAGCAGGCTCCTTGAAATAGTCATTTCTCTTAAAACATAGCTACTAAATATAATTGTCAATGTAGTGGTAATAATAATAATAATAATAATAATAATAATAACAATAACAACAACAATAATAATAATAATAAAAACAACCATCACACCACACTGAGAAAAGAAAATTATACCGCCTTCCTCTAGAATGGATAAGTGGTCATTTTCTAAATCCTTTAACTAGAAATATAGATTTCCGAGCCATGCGCATGAGGCACGCCAATAAACTGAATAGACGAAATGATCGAGAATTTCTAGTCTACACATTTCTAGATGGTGAAATAATATTCTGAATATTTTGAATCTCTTGTATTACGAGAAATTCTCGCTTGATTTTCTAGAATTGGGTAATAAACTAAGATTATAGTTACTGAAACCCGCCTCTTGTATTCCCATTTATTTGCAGAGATTTTAAAATAATTTTGACCTCGAGAATATAGGCAAACACTCTAGAATTCTAATAGGGGTTTCTAGAACTCGCTTTCAAAGGGAACTAGAATTTATAAAGATGACACACGGAACTATTTTTTCTAGAGCCACAATTTAGATTCTAGATGTCAATTACAGAATTTTTCCTCAGTGCAGTTGTCGTGAGTCGAAAAAAAGTTTTTTACAATTTATTATACTTATACAAAGCTTACTTATAACAACTTATACAAAGTTTTTCATGCATTGCTTTTCTACACCAGTGTTTCTGCTCTTTTTACTTTTCGAACATACGTATGTAAGGAAAGTATTGTAATCATGTCAAAAATCCGAATTTGAGATTTTGATGTTTCTATACATTTTGAGGTCCCCTGAGTCCGTTTTCACTATTTTTACGTTGATGTATGTATGTATGTGTGTGTATGTATGTGTGTGTGTATGTATGTGAGTAAACACGCTAGCGTCTAAACGCTTTGCTCGAATGAGCGGAAAGTTGGTACGTATGTTGTAAGTTGTAAGTCACCGTAGTACGAACCCGATAGATTTTGGTGAATCTAGCACTTATAGTTTTTTTACAGGGACACCAAGAAAAATTCTTTATCATTATGGCCTATGGGACCAAATTTTTAAAAGTGCGATAGCGTCTGAATGCCTAATTCAATTGAGCTGAAAATTTATACGCATATTATAGGACACAGTAGTTGCACGAACTGTATAGAGTAGCGCTTACAGTTTTTTTACAGGGACACAAAGAAAAATTCTTTATCATTATGGCGTATGGGACCAATTTTTTTAAAAATGCGATAGCGTCTAAACGCCTTATTCAATTGAGCTGAAAAATTATATGAATGTTGTAAGTTACTATTGCACTAACTATAAGCATTTTGGTGAATCGAGTACTTATAGGTTTTTACAGGGACACAACAAAAAATTCTTTATCATTATGATCTATGGGCTCAAAGTTAAATATCGTTAAATTAAACATCGTGCACTATTTGGATAAAAATACTCAAACACTTTATTATATTTTTCTCTCTTTTGTTTATTTAACAACTCCTCTTATTTTACTTTATCTACAAAACCGTTAATTACACACAATGTTCGGAAAGTCGAGTGGAGGTGTCACTCCAGATTTTTTTTTCATTATTATTATTATTATTACGAATGCACTGTCCATTTCTTTTATATCATCGCTTACGAAATACGAATTAGACAATGCCATAAGTCTGGAAACGATTATACTGCAGAAATTATTAAATTCGAACCTTCCGGAAAAATCATAAAAGTTGACAACAGTTCTCGTAAAACATTTTTAAAACACGTGTCTTTTTTACGCGTCACGTCGCGGTTATTACTTGTGCATCGATTTTTCGCGGTTCCGAAAATTTTCTGTACTTCAAGGAATGTTTTACAACATATACTTGTTTTGGGTTACAAATAATCCCTCGAATGAGGTGGAGAATTAAAAAAAAATATTTCTTATTAAAAAAAAAAAAAAAAAAAAGAAAAGAAAGAAAGAAAGAGGCCTATTTTTGTTTTCTAAGTAATACATATGAAATTTTATAACAAAACAGAATTTAATTAGGAAAAAAGAACTTTTTTTTTTCACCTATTTTTATATATTAAGGAAAAAAAACCGGTCTAAATATACAATATATATATATATTATTATTATTATTATTATTTATATTCTAGATACACAAAAAGCGTTAAAAAAAGTTTCTTTACCTTAAAATATGACGTTGCGTTCTTCATGAACGGTTACTATATTCATTTTTTTAAATTTCTTATGCGCGATATCTTTCAATTTTATTTTTAATATATTTTTCAATTTCTTTTAAATATTTATTTAACTTGTTGCCCCCCCCCCCTCAAAAAAAAAAAAAAAGAGAGAGAGAGAGAGAGAGAGAGAGAGATGTTTTCTATTTGATCTATTTTGTGTGAAAGCAATAGTTCTATCGTCTTTAAAAATAAAAACTAATTAGAAAAATTTCCTACTACATTCATCATTTATAATAGAATATTTAACAACTTAACTTGGCAACAACTTTGAAAAGCAGTCGCCAACACATAGTCCTTCTAACAGATAAGTATCATGACTGTTGGCATAATATATTTGAAATTTCTGTGTTGTCTTAGACTTAAAAATTATAAGAAATATTATACGATTTTTAATATAATAATCTGTATGAAATTCAACAGTGTAATATATTTTAAAACATCACATTTATCGCCACGTTACCAACTGTACGTTTATTATCGTACATCATAGTTGCCATGTCTCTGATTTACTCGCCATGTCTCCGATTTGCTCCGGAGACTTCATATCAGAATTTTTTTATAATAAATTTCACTTTACTTAATCATTGAAAATTAATATTAAATATTTCTAAAATAATAATAATAATAATAATAATAATAACTGGTGTAAACCTGATTTCAATATTAGAAATGCTGGCAAGTGCTAATCTTACAGTGGGCAACATTGCATTTATGTCTTAAAATACTTTATTGGTGCTCATCTTCTGTTTATAGATTTTTTTGCCATTTTCACCATTTGAAGTGATATAGGCGTTTACAGTTTTATCTAATAAATTAATAGAGGTTTTTTTTTTTTTTTTTTTTTTTTTTTTTGAGCTAAATTTACTTTAGGGCCAATTGCACTGCTCGGCATGAAAATTGCCCCAACAGCATTTTGGAAAATTCTTATGTAAAATGACCCCCTGAATCTGAATATGACGTCCATTTTGCCCTATCACCTACCGTTTTTTATGGCTATAAATTTGATTTTCTAGTGGGGGGGGGATTATTTTAATTGTTAAATATCTTCTGAGGGGCTACATAGTTGGAAAATTCTAAAACATCAACATTTGCGGCAAGGGGAAAATTTAGGGAGGGATTTGCCACTGAAATTATGTATTACATTCCTTATATTTTGTTAAGCTATTATTGTTTTTTTTATTAAACATTATATATATATATATTTGTTTTTAAATGTTAAATTAATTCTTTTTCATTCTCCAAATCAAATTCATGGGATTCATATTCGGATTCAGGAGGTCATTTTACATACGAATCAAAACTTACGCTTCTAGTCCACCCATGGTACACCTTTGTTGAAAAAAAAAAAAGAAACTCACTTATGTCAATGACATAGGGAATACAATATTAAAATCGTTTATAAAAATTTTCTTTTTTTACAAAGGCTGTTTTTTTTTAATGCTAAGGTAAGTAATTATATTAAAAGGAAATTTTATTCAGTAATTTCAATAAAATATAAAACTTCCTTTAAAGTATTTATAGGAAATACTGATCATTGAAATTTTAGAATATATGCAAAACAAAAAATGCGATCACGGGTTACACAATAGAACCATAGATATAGAAATATAAATCTATCATCCCCATGTTATCGACCAGAGGTTTTTTATTCCAACTTGAGATTCTTGCAACAGCCATTAAAGTGACTTGAAACTGGTAATAGTATAGAATCATAATGCCGAAGTTTCGCTTAGTTTCTAATTGTCCCAATAAATTTATTAAAGGAAGTGATATATCTTTCAATAAGAAAGTTAGTATTATATTTAATGTGATATTTTTTTTTAATTTAACATTTTTTAAGATTTTATATTAGTAAATTACATACAATTTTCATAACTCTTTTGAATATAGATAATAGCAACGCAGATAAAGCCTGCTTGTTAACAAAACATATATATTTTTAACAATTTTATAAATAATAATAATAATAATAGTACATGAATTACTAGTACATAAATTATTCATAAATTTTATTTGTTAAAAGATCCGTGTGTATTCCAGTGTTATAAAAACTGCGTCTAATACAAGATCCATTACACTCTCACTCTAATGGCCGTATGTTCAAGAATAATTTTTTCCGCAGCGATGATCAATCTATACCTATTACTATATCTGTCTATGAATAGAACTAGATTATCTTTATTTACTTTCGATTGTTGCCATTTCTACCATATAAATAAACCCTATTTTGATGTCACGACTTAGAGTAATATATAAGGGTAGGAGGCATCGGCGTGTCGTGAACAGGGCCCGACTATCAAAACTTTGTGCCCAGGGCACTTTTAATTTTTCGTGCCCCCCCCCCCCCCCCAAAAAAAAAAAAAACTCCTATTATTATACTACGATTTATAGTGGGCGAGGCAGACTGACTGGAAAAAGTATTTGAGCAAAAAAAAAATATCTGTTTCTGTTTTTGTCTTTAATGAAATTACTTCACTCAACCAAATATAGGTGCTACTGGATTAAAAGTTTCCGGATTATCGATGCTTCACTGTACGTTAATTGTACAATTTCATGTATTTCAAATGATCTGATGTGCAGTATCAATCAAGATTTTATTTTAAAATTTTATTCATAAGAATAAAACACAATTGAGTTAGAAAAAAACGGGAAAAAAAAAAAAAAAAAACTAGGTGATTTAGATCAGGTATTTTTAACCATTAGTAAAATTTTGTGCCCCTCAGAAATTTCGTGCCCGGGTGCCCGTGCGATAATCAGGCCCTGGTCGTGAATGACGTTTTGGATATGCTCCATGCAAATGGCTAGAAACAGCTCGTTATCAGGAAAAAGTCATTCTTCTGATTGACTATTCGAATGTCGTCATACCTACGTTGTTTCTCGAAATAAGCGAATTAACCAATAAGAGGATTAAATATCCATTTTAATGTACTGTTTCTAATAGAGCTCCTATAAACACAGGCTGACTCACATCGAAAATGTTGCCCAAATCGGAACTACACTATTCCTTCTTTTTCTATTTTTTCGAAATCGTGCCAGTCAAAACCATATCTCTGAATGATTTGAATAATTAATTGTTGAACAACCACTCATAATTTCTAAAATTTGTTTGATATAAATCCAAAAAAGACAAGAGCAGTGGGCAACAAATTGAGGTGTGAGTCAGCTCCCCTTTTTAGGATCCTTAGTTTCTAATTGTTCGTGTGGAGCATACCCTAAACGTCATTCACGACACGACACTGGTAGGCAGTTTAATCCTAAATCTGGCAGGTAGTTTAATCCTAAATAGTTCGGTACATAGCAGCCAACATAATAGTTAGAGCTTACAAAAAACATCATTATATGAGAAAGAATAAAAATAATTAGGTACAGTCGGTAACAAAAGTGTCCGAACACTAGCAAAAATTCCTATGTAAAAAAAGTACACTTAAAACTGTTTTGTTCAATAAATCCTTGCCGAATTCTGTTCTTGGTCAGTCTAAGAACATGATTCGATAAGGATTTATTTAACAAAACCGTATGAAGTGTACTTTTTTTACATAGGAAATTTTGCTAGTGTTCGGACACTTCTGTTACCGACTGTACATTAGCAGTCAACATAATAATTATAATAATTACAGCTTACAAAAAACCTCATTATACGAAAAAGACAAAGATATCATTAGTTTGATGTTGCCATTAAATTGCAAAATTTTTGAAAAATACCTTTAACAGGAGTGCTATGGTACAGTCAGTAACAAAAGTCTCCGAACACTAGCAAAAATTCCTACTTAAAAAAGTACACTTAATACAGTTTTGTTAAATAAATCCTTGTCGAATCCTGTTCTTAGTCAGTCTAAAAACAGGATTCGACAAGGATTTATTTAACAAAACAGTATTAAGTGTACTTTTTTTTATGTAGGAATTTTCGCCAGTGTTCGGAGACTTTTGTTACCGACTGTACTTAGGAGAGGCTCAAAATTGTGATGGCATGTCTCCGGAACATCCTTAGGCGTATGTCCCAGACAGTCACCAATTGCCCATTGCGCAGTACTAGTGCAAAGTTAAACCCAACCAACGAACCTGTAATATTTATCATTAAACAAAAATTAAGTACTCTACATAATAGCTAGTCATGCTAAATAATAATAATAAACTTTGTGAAAAAATAAAATAAATCTTCGCGTAAATAAATACACTTTAAAAAAAAACATTTAATTATTCTTATTTATCTATTTAAAGAAACTCGGTACACTCCATTTACCGAAAAATGACGAAAATATCGATTTTCTAAATATTTGATTAAAATATACCTCGACGTGCCTAGTCGAGATAAAGTTTCGTGAAAAATCCGAGAACTATATCTATATTAAAAAAGCTTTTGACAGAAGCCGTGTCCCTTTAAATACCTTAAAATGCTTACACTTAAAAAGCTTTTTATCAGTTCTTTTTTTTTTTTTTCTTCTCAGTGTATGAATGTGTAAGATGTAATAAAATTAAGAAGAGTTTTAAAATACTCAGGCTTAAATTGATTAGGTAAATTAATTTAATTTTTGCATTTATTAAACAGATCATTTGCAACTTGGTAGAGGTCTGACAATATACACTTGTGTTCAAAATTAAAACAACAAACCTGTTTTTTTTTTGTTTTCTCCTTTTGCGCATAACTTTTAAATACACATATGAGGATAAAATTTGGATGGCATGTTTGTTATCATATCATTGTTGGAATTTTATATAACTTTAGGATAAGTAATAATTTTTAAACTAATAATTATTAAATTTTTCTTAAAAGTAAGCTTTGGAAAAAAATGAAAAATTTCAATAATTTTAGAAAAGAAAACTTGATGAAAAATGATTTTAAGAATTTATTACAGATAGGTGAAGACAGACATGCCTTCAAATGTTGAACTAAATCCCGATTTTTCTTTCTGTGTTAGCTTTTCTTTTACTTTTATGACGGATTTTTTGAAAAATATATAATTACTAATTTATAAACTATGTTCAACACCAGAATAATAATAATGTCGATGAATAATTTTTTAATGAACGTCTTTTCCAATTTTCATGTTTGCATGTATATTTTAGTTCCCTATCATACTATAGGTATGGGGAACTTAGGTAATCGTGAAAATTTTCGACCTCGGTTTTTCACTTTTTTACTCGTTTTCAGGTGTCAGGAATCCGAAAATGACAAAATTTGTATGGTGTCCGTCTGTAGGGTGTCTGTTAGTGTGTTAGTCCGTTAGTTTGTTAGTCTTTTTACAGAATATCTCACGAACAAATGATCGCAGAGAGGTCAGACCAGTTTTAAAATATTACTTTCGATACTGGCAAGAACCTTATTCATTTACAACATTCGAATTAAAGAACTTCGTAAATTATTAGAAATTTACGATTTTCTTAACATGGGAGAATAGGACAAAATTTCACTTAAACGTGCATTAAATGGAAACTTTTTATTGTAAAAATGTCAGACCAGTTTTAAAATATCAGTTTTGATGCCGGAATGAACATCAGTTCATTCTAAATTCAGTTAATTATAAATAGGCTACTTTGAAAATTTTGCAAGTTATTGGAAATTTACGAATTTCTTAACATGGCAGTATAGGGCAAAATTTCACATAAACGTCAATTTTGAGAGATATTTTCATCGTAAAGATGTCAGACTACTTTTGAAATATTATTTAGGATACTGGCATAAATATCGCTGACTATGAATTTTCCAATATAAAAATTTCGTAAATTATTCGAAATTTACGAATTTGTTAACATGGCAGAATAGGGCAAAATTTCACACAAGTGTCAGTCTTGAGGGATATTTTCATCGTAAAGGTGTTAGACCACTTTTAAAATATTATTTAGGATACTGACATGAATACCATAGAGTATGAATTTTCTAATTTAATAAATTCGTATGTTATTTGGAATTTTCGTTCCTCTTAAAATGGCAGAAGAATACAAAATTGAGCATAAACGGCCATTTTCAGGATCATAAATATATCAGACAACTTCAAAATTACATTTATGATACTTGTATGAACATGATTGATTACAAATATTCTAATAGGAAAATTTCGTAAGCTATTCGTTATTTAAGATTTTATCAACATAACAAAATTGAAAAATTTCCATATAAATATTGTTACAAAATTGTAAATAATTGTGTTTATTTTTGTATAAATTCTTTCAAAGAGGCTTAGTAAGTTGATAAAGTGCTAATTTTGTACATTTCTAGTCTTAGCGTTGAAATAGCCTTATTTTCCCTTAAAAACGCATTAAAAAGCCCCAATAAGGCAAGTAATGGATTTGGCGCCAAATTTGGCGACTTTTTCCCACCTTGGCGATTTTTTGGCGACCTTGGCGAGAAAATCCTTATATGGGATATACCAAATATGGAAGCTGTAAGTTGATTGGTTGACCACTTTCTAGAGTTTTCTCGAAAAATCTGGATTCCATGGAACAGTATATAAGCCTGTTTTCTTCGCCAAGGCGAGTCAAAGTTAGTTCAGTTGAGATCTCAGCCAGCTTCGCTAATGCTTGTATTGTGTTGAGCCTCTTTGAAAGAGACTTGCTTTAAGTGTTATTGCTATACAGTTTGTACTGTGGATTTGCTATTGACAGCTGTTGTTTAAGCTGGGTTTACTGGTCCAATTGAAGCTCATACTTGGTTTATAGACCTGCATTTTTCTGGAACTTTCTGTGAATAAATTACTGATTTTTTTTGTACGTTTGGCCTTTCATTCTCGGATAACTCACGAATCCCCAAGTACGCAACATTTCTGGTGTCAGAAGTGGGTTTGTCTGTGAATGGTGATAACGAGAGCTATGGAGCAAGAGATGAAAAAAATTCTAGAAGGTCTCACTGCTCAGATGAATGAGTTAAGATCTGGATTGATAGAGAAAATTGAAACAGGACAGGAGAAAATGGAAACATCGCAGAGAGAGATCAAAGATAGCCTGAGTCAAGAGATGAATGAAATGAAAGCAGGACAGGAAACGATGGAAACCGAATTGATCGAAAGAATGAAAGAAGGACGAAGAGAGTTGAAAGACGGTTTGACTGAAGAAATGAAGGTAGCACAAGAGAAAATGGAAACGGGACAAAAAGAGTTGAAAGACAGTTTGGGTGAAGTTCAAGGAGAAATTAAGTCAATCCAAGAAAAAGTTGAATGCAATCAAGAGGAGATGAAGGGAGAACTTTCAGCAGTAAAGGAAGTGATTGAAAGTAAATTATCAGATATGGAAAGCAGAGTAGATGGAATAGAAGAGAAAGTTTTGAAAATAGAAGAAAGTTTTGAAGAAAAAGCTATGAAGATAGAAGAAAATGTTATGAAGGTTGAAGAGAGTGTTACGAGGATAGAACGGAGTGTAGAGGAGAAATTTAAAGAAAACTTTGATCAAGAGCTGAAAGGAAGGTTTTCAGAGATAGAAAGCAAGTTTAAGAGAATGGAGGAAGATCTTGAAAGAAAAATGAAGGAAGAGTGGAATAGAGAAGTAATAGGGAATGAACTGCAGAGCAAGATTCGGAATCTCGAAGAAAAGTTAGAATCCATGCCTCAGGAAACTAAAAAGAGAGATAAAAGAATCCAGAATCAGGAATTTATTAAGCTATCTACCTACGATGGCAGTTCCTCCTGGCATGTATATAAGACGCAGTTTTCCATCGTAGCTGAAGCTAACGGCTGGAACTCTACCGCCAAGTCAGTCCACTTAGCAGCAGCATTACGGGGAGATGCAGCTGAGATACTGAGAAATGTTTCTAAAGAAGAAAGGAACGACTTCGAGGCCTTGACTAGAGCACTGGAGCTACAGTTCGGAGAGAAGTGTTCTAAGGACTATAGTCGCCTCCAGCTAAAGTCCCGTTACCAGAAAACGGGCGAAAGTTTGCAAGAGCTGGCAGCGGACATTCAGAGACTGTCACACCTAGCATTCTCAGACTGTCATGCTGACACTCGAAACGACTTAGCTCTTCAGTACTTTATCGATGCTGTTCGTGATCCAGAAATTCAAAAAGCGCTGAGACTCTCCAACATCAGAGACGTAGAATCAGCTTTAGGCTATGCACTTAGGATAGAGGCAGCCCAACAAGCCTCCCGTAAAGACCGCCATACCATAAGAGCAGTCTCATTAAACGATACGCCTGCTGGTGAAAATGAAATGAAGAGAACTATCGAAGAGATCTTAAAGAGATTGCGCAGCCTGGAGAATAATAAGGAAATAAAGGACCGGAACATAAAGTGCTCGGGCTGTGGAGGGGATGGTCACGTGAAGAGGAACTGCCCTGTACGACCAACTATAGGAAATCACCCGTCTTCACCATCACTACAGGGAAACTAAGAGGAGGCCATCTCGCGGGGCGGAGGTCGCCTGAAATTAAAGAGCCCCAATTTACAGTATTTCATGTTTCATCGATGAGTGGCGGCGATAATGGACTTCACGTCTATGGCCAAGTTAACAACACCGCCTGCCGGATGATTCTGGACACGGGAGCCAACGTGACCATCATTAGAACGGATTTGGCTCAAGAACTAAAAGAGAAGATCATCTGGACTTCGCCCTGCGTTAAACTGATGATCGTGAGAAGACTGCATTCACCACGGGACAAGGACTGTGGCAATTTAAAGTTATGCCGTTCGGATTATGTAATGCACCTGCCACCTTCGAACGCCTGATGGAGACAGTGCTAAAAGGACTTTCCTATGAAGCCTGTCTGGTGTATTTGGATGATATTATCATTGTGGGGCGCACTTTTGAAGACCATCTACGAAACATTCGAAAGGTGCTGGAGAAACTCAGAATGGCTAACCTCAAATTGAATCTAGGCAAGTGTAACTTGTTCCGTCGTGAAATGAGCTACCTCGGCCATATCATCTCTGCCGAAGGTGTGAGAACTGATCCTGAGAAGATCTCTGCAGTCGAGAACTGGAGTCGCCCTGAAAATGTACACCAACTACGAAGTTTCCTGGGGTTATGCACTTACTACAGGAAGTTTGTCAAGGGTTTCTCAAATATTGCCAGACCACTGCACAAGCTGACGGAAGCCAAACAGAAGTTCCTGTGGACAGATGAATGTGAAAAAGCGTTCAAGCGACTTAAAGAGGCCTTAACATCATCGCCTATCTTGACATATCCACAGCCCGACAGACAGTTCATACTTGATACAGATGCCAGCCATGAGAGTGTCGGTGCTGTTCTGTCGCAGGAAATTGATGGTCAAGAACATGTCATTGCCTATTGGAGTAAATGCCTGTCTAAACCGGAGCGAAATTACTGTACCACCAGGAAAGAGCTACTCGCCATCGTAAAAGCCATAGAACATTTCCATCATTACCTCTATGGCAGAAGATTCCTGCTCCGGACTGACCATGCATCTTTAACGTGGTTGCTCCAGTTCAAGAACCCGGAAGGACAGATTGCCAGGTGGATACAACGCCTCCAGTAATATGACTTTGAGATACGTCATCGTAAAGGGACTCTACATGGTAATGCAGATGCCTTGTCACGGAAGCCCTGCTCGGAAAGCTGCAAGTACTGCTCTAGAGCCGAACAGAAATACCTGCCGATAAATCCGCTTGCCTGCCAAGTCACTGTCTCAACATCATCAGAACAAGATCCCGATCCATGGAGTGACGAAGAACTTAGACAAGCCCAGTTGGAAGATCCTGACATAAAGCCAATATTACAGCTGAAGGAGACGACCAGCAACAGACCTACCTGGTAGGACATTTCCAGATTCAGTCCCATTACGAAAAGTTATTGGGCACTTTGGGACTCACTTCATATCAGAAACGGAGTATTATACAGAAAGTGGGAATCTGATGATGGGAAAAGCTTCCGATGGCAGATAGTATTGCCAAGATCAAGAATTCCAGATGTTTTAGAACAACTGCATAGTAGCTCTACCGGAGGCCATTTTGGGGTAATGAAGACTCTGCAGAAAGTTCGGGAACGCTTCTACTGGTGCAAGGCAAAGGAGGATGTGGAGAAATGGTGTAAATCCTGTGATGCTTGTGCGGCACGTAAAGGCCCGCAGAAACGAAGTCGAGGAAGACTGCAACGGTATAACGTGGGAGCACCATTTGAACGGATTGCAATCGACATCTTGGGTCCTTTGCCACGGACCTCCAGTGGAAATAAATACATCCTCGTCGTGATGGACTATTTCACCAAGTGGCCTGAGGCATATCCCATTCCCAATCAAGAGGCATGCACAGTCGCAGAGGTCCTAGTGCAGCAATGGGTCTCAAGGTACGGCACGCCCCTACAACTTCATGCCGACCAAGGTAGGAACTTTACCTCTGATGTTTTCAAAGGACTGTGTCAACTACTTGGCATAGACAAAACCCGGACAACACCCTTACATCCCCAGTCGGACGGCATGGTCGAGAGGTTCAATCGTACCATCCTGAATAACCTCTCACTTCTAGTATCAAGGAACCAGCAAGATTGGGACTTGAAGTTGCCATTGTTCCTGCTGGCTTATCGAACTGCTGTCCATGAAACCACCGGCTATACTCCAGCCCAGATGCTGTTCGGACATGAACTTCGTCTCCCTTGTGATCTCCTGTTTGGTTGTCCACCCGATGCGCCTTCATCGCCCGAGGAGTACATCCAAGATCTCCATGCACGATTTGAGGACGTACACAACTTTGCTCGGGAGCGGATTAACATGGCAACGGAGAAAATGAAGACAAGGTACGATCTAAAGGCTACACAACATGAGTTCCAGGAAGGAGAGAAGGTCTGGTTGTGGAATCCTGTTCGCCGCAAAGGACTCTCTCCCAAGTTACAGTGCAACTGGGACGGACCATACACAGTCTTAAAAAGGCTGAATGATGTAGTGGTGCGGATCACTAAAACACCTTCTTCAAAACCGAAGGTGGTGCACTATAACAGGCTAGCCAAGTACCACAATTAATGGTAATACTAAAATTTAAAATGTAAATACTGGTAAAATTTGCGCATGCGTAATGTAAATATTTGTATATAGATACTTGTACATATTTGTGAATTTTGTAAATATTTCTCACTTGATTTTTGTTTCTATTTTGTCGTTATATGCAACTTAGTTTTGTATTTGAGATTGTGTAAATTTGGTTAGTTTCGCCTCTTAACCAAGGGTTGCACTGCCCGGGACGTGCAGTCCTTGGGAGGGGGGCAGTGTTACAAAATTGTAAATAATTGTGTTTATTTTTGTAAAATTCTTTCAAAGAGACTTAGTAAGTTGATAAAGTGCTAATTTTGTGCATTTCTAGTCGTCTTAGCGTTGAAATAGCCTTATTTTCCCTTAAAAACGCATTAAAAAGCCCCAATAAGGCAGGTAATGGATTTGGCGCCAAATTTGGCGACTTTTTCCCACCTTGGCGATTTTTTTGGCGACCTTGGCGAGAAAATCCTTATATGGGATATACCAAATATGGAAGCTGTAAGTTGATTGGTTGACCACTTTCTAGAGTTTTCTCGAAAAATCTGGATTCCATGGAACAGTATATAAGCCTGTTTTCTTCGCCAAGGCGAGTCAGAGTTAGTTCAGTTGAGATCTCAGCCAGCTTCGCTAATGCTTGTATTGTGTTGAGCCTCTTTGAAAGAGACTTGCTTTAAGTGTTATTGCTGTACAGTTTGTACTGTGGATTTGCTATTGACAGCTGTTGTTTAAGCTGTGTTTACTGGTCCAATTGAAGCTCATACTTGGTTTACAGACCTGCATTTTTCTGGAACTTTCTGTGAACAAATTACTGATTTTTTTTTGTACGTTTGGCCTTTCATTCTCGGACAACTCACGAACCCCCAAGTACGCAACAATATGCATTTTGAGGATTGTTGCATTGGAAATAGTAGCACGAAAACTAAACAACGGAATCGACCCCGATAAAATAAATTAACAGATTAGAATAAGATAAATATATCGAAGTGAACGGTGGATAGCCTATTAGGCGGGGATTTCATTCTGTCACTGTGTCAATTGTTTTTTCAAATTCATTTCTCTTAACATGATAACTATGTTAAGAGAATGTCCTGTTCTAGAAATTTATGAATATATATATATATGATGGGGAACTGAGCAGAGTCCACCTATGCCAACTAGTTTTAAGAAGTTATTCACATGAGAAAAAAAGAAGATAAAAGAAGAAACAGAAAAGTGATTACAGGAAGAAAAATCGGGTTTTAATCTAACGCATGGATGCATATACATCTTCACCTATGTATAATATTTCTTTACGACCATTTTTCGGTAAGTTTTCTTTTTTTAAATTGTTAAAAATTTTCCTTTTTTCCAAAGCTTACTTTTGAGAAAAATTGTATACTTATTAGTTTGAACACTATTCCTTATGCTAAAGTTATATAAAATTCGATTGATGATAGGATAACAAACATGCCTTCGAAATTTTATGTTCGTGTGTTTAATTGTTTAAAAGTTATGCTCAAAAGAAGAAAACGAAAAAATAGGTTGTTGATTAAATTTTGAACACCAGTGTAATATCATTAAACAGATCTTGAAAGTTATAAGTAACAATATTATTAACATTTTTGGGATTTTTTAAAAATGTGATTAATAGGTTGGTAGCAATTTTTAAGGCAATGAATATTATTAATCTTTACAAGAAATGTTATAAATTTGTTTTGTAATATCAAGAAGCAATTTATCAGCATTACTATTGTACGTATTACAGCCAGTAGTAATCGTTCTAAATTTAATAGGAGATTTGTGAAACTTTAGGGTGAGCACAGTAATAGAAATTATTGATAATTCAAATTATTAAAAGGAAGTTTAATTAATGTGTAATAAATAAGAATTTTCTATTATTAACAATAACCAGAGTTGGGAAAAACCCGGTTTCTTTTTCTTTTTTTTTTTTTTTTTTTTTTTTTTTCAGAAAAATACCCAGCTCAGTGGATTTTTTCGGGTTTTATCAGAGTTTTCAAGAATATTATCTTCCTTCTTCTTCTTTTTACTTTCTGTTACCCATAGGGTCGAGAAAGTATTGTTTTAGTGTCAATTTTTCGAACGTCAGTTTTTGTTATATTTACATGTTCTGAGATCCCATGAATACAAAAATCATGCTTTTAGCGAATGATTTCTGTGTGTGTCTGTGTGTCTGCCTGTGTGGATGTCTGTGTGTCTATTATCAGCATATCTCAAGAACAATTACTAGCAGGAATTCCAAACTCGGTATTCTAAATGTGTATCATATAGGGATGCTACAGTATGCTTTTCGTTGAGATGAATCAAATGTTTCGTGTACAGGGACACTCAAAAATATTCAAATACATTACGTCTATGGGGAAAATTGCAGGTAACTAGAGCTTAACATCTATAGACTGAGCTAAACCAAATGAAACGAATATATATTTTTTTTTTTGTAATAGAGATAGTCAACTGACAAAAAAAAAAAAAAAAAAAAAATGTGTATGTAGAAGCCTCGCCTCCCCCCTGGGGGGGAAGTCCCCCCTCGAGGGGAGTAAATTTTATGATGGGTATCTTTCAAATGAGCTCGCCAATACCTTTAAAACGAATGGTTGAACCATCGATCTGCGATAATTTAAAATAAAGTTATCGATTTTTTTCACTTGTAACTTTTTTTTTTTTTTTTTTTTAATGTAATATTGAGAATAAATTCAACTTTTTTTTTTTTTTATTTAGTGTTGTACTTCTTCTCTAATATAGAAATCGTCTGCATTATCATAAAAGATAATTTTTTTAAATAATAATTTTAACAAATTATTTTTTAAAAACAGAATTATTTTTTAATAACCGAATTAAATTCTATATAAATGTAGGTGCATTAATGAAACGGGGGGTTGAGGGGGGGGGGGGCGGTAGCTTAATCTGCAACCTGTATTTATAGTATTAAATTTCAGGGTAAGAGAAAGTCGCGTGAGTGACACACCAGATTATTTTATTTATTTATTTATTTTTTATCTATTTATTTATTTATTTTTTTTTACATTAAGTATATCATTCATAATAAGATAATTTAAAAAATTAAATAGTCATTATTCATTAAAATCAAAACTTTAAAAATTTCTAAAATCTTTTAAAATTTAATTTGAAAATTTCTAAAGTCTTTTTATAATTAATAATTGTTCTTTAAATATTCTAAAAATTATGTTTGTATGCCCTTTACGACAAAAAACTGGATTTTAATAATTATTTAGTGTTGCTTAATGAAATTTTTCGTTGTCAATAGA
Source organism: Salticus scenicus (assembly GCA_963930645.1). NCBI lineage: Eukaryota > Metazoa > Arthropoda > Arachnida > Araneae > Salticidae > Salticus > Salticus scenicus. The sequence continues at coordinate 204,185,925 of OZ005660.1, read as the reverse complement.
TTCTCATGAAATATTTTTAATTATTGTCCCTCTACATTACTTAACAGTGCTACACTGTTAAAGTTTTCATATATATTTTTTCTTTTTTTAATTTGATTTTTATTTATATTTTACATTCTTTGAGTCCCACATTTTTTATTATATTAACAAACAACTCTTTTTTTGCTTATATATATATATATATATATATTTAATAAGGTAATTATATTTTTTTTCCATGGGAGACTTTTCAGGAATTTTTTTCTACAGAACAGTTTGAGGACCTTCAATATTTCAGAAAGTTCTTTGTTCATGTTCTAATAATGTATATAATATTTGTTTTATATCCATATGTTTATTGTAAGTTAGATAAAAGTGTAATTTTAAATAAGGATTTTGAAAAAACCCACCCGGGTTTTTTCGGGTCGGGCAAAATCAAGCCAACCCTGACAATAATACTATAACTAGTTAAAGAAAAAAAATATCATCATTAAATATCGAGTTATTTAAAAGAGCTTTCTAATATTATTTACATATAATTGCGTAGTTATTAGGGAATTTATCTACATAATAAAACATTATTATATATTATTAAACATTTAAAAGTATAATGTTTTGTGTCCGAATGTTGAAGTATGATTACTGCATTGCAAGTAATTCTCTTACAACAGTTATAATAGCTTCTTCAAGCGGCATTTTGATGATCCTCCAATAGTTACAGCTTCTACTTGTAACACTTTGTTCATCCTACAATAGTTACAACTGACAAGTCCTACATGCAGTGCCTTGGTAATCATGAAAGTTCCACTCCTTCCTTTTCTTCGCTCCTTGATCCAACCTTCACCAGACTTCACAAGTTACTATTGCTTTTGTTTAACACTACACTCCTCAAATTATTAAAGGACTTAACTGTTAACCGTTAAATTTAAAAAATATAAAAACTGCTCATTAAAAACATGTATGAAATCCCTGATGATGCTTTGATTTTTCAAAGCGAAAAGCTTGGGATAATTTTAAAATGTTTTTAAACGAAGTATAATTTTTAGAAAACGTGTTTTTAAAAGTGTTTTTAATCTTAATATCAATGACACGTGTCTTAATAAAGTTCTCTTTTGGAGATAATTTATAAAATAAAACAAATTGTTTCTAGAGTTTACTGTACAGAAAGTTTACAAAGGTGTACAACAACAAGATTGTTCCTGGTTGTCCTGTGTTGACCTAAATTCATGTATCCATAGTCCAGTCAAAGCAAAAATAAAATTGTATTTATCCTAAGAAGTGATGTATTCATGACAAATTTGACAGAAATGCTCATGAATGTAATTTTCAATGAATTTGTAAATTTTGTAATTGAATAATAAGACAGTACACATTTTTGTTTTAAAATTTATTTATTCATTCATTTATATTTATGATTATATTACCATACACACAAAATAAATAAATAAATAGATTTTTAAAAAATCACAAGAGTTGGATATTAATTTATTTTGATAAAATACATGTATGTTAATAAGAAGAAAAATAACGATTAAAAAAGGCTCAAATTGGTACAATTTCTCCGATCGTTTGCTTCAGTTCGACAAGATTTAGCTTTCTTTGATTTTCCTGTTATGCTTAAGAGAAAGAAAACATACACTATTAAAAAAGTAGAAATTTAGAAAATAATGAAAATAATAATTAAAACAACGAATTAAAACACACGAAACTTAAAGAATAGGAAGTAACAGGCGATTAAATAAAAAATAAATAAATAAATAAATAAATAAATAATCACTCCAATGAAAACTAAGAAAAAGGACACTGATTTTTACCAAAAACCCATCACCATCACTTGACTATAATTCTCGTTACGACTCAGGACTTATTTATTTATTTTAAATTTTGCTCAATACCTTCCTAAAAATAACGCCGACTTTAAATTAAAAGAGGCAAAGAGAAGTAATAAATAGAATGAAAAAATTCAAAATTTTATACAGTTCAAAAGGTTTAAGATATTCTAAGGAGCAGTGCACTTTTAAGTCAATATTATTTTTAGAACATGGCAATAGCTTCGCTTCATCGTCATGGAAACAGGATTAAAAAGATAAAAAATAAGTGAAGTGTGTGTGTGGGGGGGGGGATACTTGAGTTTTTATTTTGGCAATTTCATTCATTCCTAATAAGGAAAAATAAAATTTAATTAATAGTTTTTACTCCCACGTAAATTTAAAATTAATCATTTTGATCAGTTGTTACTAAGGCTTAATTACTGAAGCCTTTCATCGAAGATGTGATAATAACGTACTATCTGATAATGATATTTAAGGATGATAACGATCGAATTATTTTATCTTAACGATAGTTTTTATACAGGAACATTATCTTTTTTTTTTTTTTTTTTCCCTGTAATTCAAAATTAATTATCAGAAAACAATGTGGAAAAAAATATCTTCGAAAACAAAGAAGTAAAATAATAACTAAATGCCTTATTGAGATCTTTTTATTTTTACGCATGAACGGCTTAAAAAAGAAATACATTTCTTCCTTTTATTTGTTTTTGGAAATTTATATACAGGATGATTATAATTAAAGTTACGATTGCAAGGCGCTCTTATTTTAAAACTACCCATCAGAGCGATTTGATATTTCACCAGAGCAATCGTGAGGCAATGAAATTTTGTTCGGCAAAAGAAAAAGAAAAGTTCCAAAATGTGCCGTTAAGGGTCCGCTTCACTCATCGCCGCCGGAAGCCGAACTAATGTTATTTTATGGGAAATTTTTGTTTTCAAATAATTTATTAACTAATACATATTTTTAAATTCTGTTTTCACATTCTGAAAATTCTCAGATGTTAAAATGACAGACCTTTTTTAAAAAATTATTATTTTATTTTTTTATATTTTACTTTGAAGCTGCAAAATACGAATTTTCAATATGTGACAATTTTTCATTTTGCAATTTCAAAATAAAAATATTAAAAATTAAAAAAATACGTTTTGAAAAAAGGTTCGTGAATTTAACAGTTGGGAATTTTCTGAATGTGAAAATAGAATTTAAAAATATGTATTAGTTAATAAGTTATTTGTAAAGAAAATTTCTCCATAGAATAACATTGGCTCGGGCTTACGGCGACGGTAAGTGAAGAGGGCCGTTAATTATCCGTAAAGTATTTGTTTCATGAAGTTTCTCTTTTTTTCTTTTCACTAAACGCTGTAAATACGTATTCTTGTCTTTTTGCTAAAAAAATTGTATATTAAACCCTTGAAGTCTATTGTTTCCTGCTATTCCTTTGTGTTGCTAACAACATTCCTGTGTTTAATGAGTCCATTTAGGAGATTCCCCTGACATTGTCCTGACAGCGCCATCTATAGGAACATGTTGGAACTATTTTTTTCCTCCCTCAAACAAAATTTCATTGCCTCACGATTGCTTTGGTAAAATATGAAATCGCTCTGATGGGTAGTTTTAAGATCATAACGTTTTGAAATCGTAAATTTAATTGTAATCACCCTGTATATGGTGTTGGACAAAATAATGGGAACACTTTCGCTTTTTTGCGTTTTGTGGAATATCTTGAAAAATACTTAATGTGGTACTTTTAAATTTTGGGAATAGGGAAAGCATCAGTGATGCCAGATTGGGGATTTTGTCCCCATTTTGGGGATTTTTGAGGCTTCTGGGGACAATTTTGGAGACCAAATGTTTGTGGGGACTTTTTTAGGGAATTCTAAAATTTTTGGGGACAAATCTGGGAAATTCAACCTTCAACTTTCTGTCAATGTTGACAACGTAATGATTTATCCCTACGACCAGGGATTTTCAATAGCTTTATTGTTATTTGGGGAATTTTTTCTCAAAAATTGCCTTCATTTGGGGAAAAATCTGAGCTTAAATCCACTTAAATCTCCTTGATATTTTTTTTTTTTTTTTGGGGGGGGGGAAATTTTTTATTTTCCCTCTTTAGTAAAAATCAAGTTGGGGATTTTTTCGGAAAAAAAAAAAAAAAAACCTGATTTGGGGAAGTTTGGAGATTTGTTTGGGGAAATAATTTTCGACCATATGGCATCACTGGAAAGCATATCTTTTCTCATATTTTTTAGTAAAGATTTTGTCACGAAGGTCCTTAGGGGACGAACAACAAATCCAATAAAATAAAAAGTATTTGTGATCACCCTGTACACGGAAAACCGTCGATTAATCTGCACATTTTAGACATAGTTATAAATGTTACATTTTATACGTGTGTAGACTTTTGTAGGGATATCACGAAAATTTAAGGAGTTATTAATATTTTATTAAAAAATGCGAAAATTTTTCGCAAGTTTTTACTTTATAATTCCAAAGGTTTTTCTTCAAATTTCATGAAACTTTCGGAAAACATGACAACATATTCCTAAATCATTATAGTACTATAGTTTAAAGTAAATATATTTGACATTCAATGAGATATGGATAGTTGTACTAATAATTTATTACTGCGCATGCGCGGACTGTAGCAAAAAAAAAAAAAAAAACTTTGACATAGGGTAGGTGCTCCAGTGATTGACATGCTCCAGTAATTGACATCTATCCCGAAATTAATAAATAATAAAAAAAATAAAAGCACATGTTTTACATATAAAAATTTTAACATTGTATGCCAAACACTTAGCATAGGGTGCCAATAACTGGTAAAATGAAAAACTAACAGTGCCAAACACTGGAACATAGGATGCTAATTACTGGTAAAATGAAAAACTAGCAGTGCCAAACACTGGAACACAGGATGCTAATTACTGGTAAAATGAAAAACTGGCAGCGTCAATTACTGAAACATTGAGTAGGTGTCAAATAAAAATTCATAAAAAAATAAAATAATTGTTATTAAATGCATAATATTTTAACATATATGTGGTCTGAATGTTTTTCATACCATATATATTAACTTAAGATTTCCAAAAATAGTTTCTGGTGACTAAAACTTTAAAAAACACCAGAAATTGCTCTAAAAGTGTCAATCACTGGAGCACTTACCCTAGTTTAATACTCACCTTATAAAAAAAAATCTGGAGTGACTCCGCTCGACTTTCCGAACATTAAGTAATTAACAGTTTTGTAGATAAAGTAAAGAAAGAGGAGTTGTTAAACAAACAAAAGAGAGAAAACCATAATAAAGAGTTTGATTATTTTTCTTCATATATTACACGATGTTTTATTTAACGCTACTGAGCTTTGAGCCCATAGATCATAATGATAAAGAATTTTTCGTTGTGTCCCTGTAAAAACTTATAAATGCTAGATTCACCAAAATGCTTATAGTTAGTGCAACAGTGATTTATAATTTTATTCATATAAATTTTCAGCTCAATTGAATAAGGCGTTTAGATGCTATCGCACTATTAAAAATTTGGCCCCATAGGCATAATGATAACGAATTTTTCTTTGTGCCCTGTAAAAAAAACTGTAAGTGCTAAATTCAGTAAAATCTATACAGTTCGTGCATCTGTGACCTATAATATGTGTACAAATTTTTTATTCAGATTAATAAAGCGTTTAGACGCTATAGCACTTTTAAAAATTTGGCCCCATAGGCCATAATGATAAAGAATTCTTCCTGGTGTCCCTGTAAAAAAACTATAAGTGCTAGATTCACCAAAATCTACAGGGTTCGTACTATGGTGACTTACAATATACGTATCAACTTTCAGCTTATTCGAACAAAGCGTTTAGACGCTAGCGTGTTCACTCACAGACATACACGCATACATACATCATCGTAAGAATAGTGAAAACGGACTCAGAGGACCTCGAAACGTATAGAAACATCAAAATCTGAAATTCGGATTTTTGACATGATTACAATACTTTCCTCACTATAGTGTTCGGAAAGTAAAAAATCCAATTGAATATCACAAAAACACATAGAGATATCGGTGATTAAACGAGCTGTTTTTCAGCTGTTTTCTAAAAAGGTATTTACGATAAGGGGCCATTCACAAATGAAAATTTGTATTTAAATTGTTTACAGTGTTTTAATTATGTTTTAAATTGTTTATTTGTTTGTATATTTCATAATATAAAGTTGTATTTGTTAGCTTTTTTGTTCAATAAAACACGGCTAACAGTAGAAATTTGCTTTTTTTTTTTTTTAATCTTTAGTTTTTTTTATTTAGTTATTTTTTATGCAATGTATTTATTAGTCTTTTCGAGCGTGAAAATATGTTTAAAAGCAGAAAAAATTTCATTGCTTAAAAAAAAAAAAAAAACCTTTTAAATTATTTATTTTTACATTATTTGTAATGTTTAGAGAAATTTTTGTTTAAAGGAACACGTTTAACAGTAGAAATTGTAGATGCTTTTTTTTTTATTATTTACTTTAGGCTTTTCATTTGTTATTTATTTTTTATATTTTATTATGTAATGTCGTGTTCATAAATATTTTCGTTAAAATAAACACGTCTTACATAACAGAAAGTTTCGAATTGCTAAAATAAAGAAATAAATAAAAATAAACAAAGCCAGGCTTTTTATAAACCTTTATTTTATTATTTAATATTTTGTTTATTATCCCTTTTGATTAAGAAAACACGTTTAACAACAGAAATTTTCGATATGTTTAGAAAATAAATAAAAATAAATAAAGCCAAGGCTTTTTGTAAATTATTTCTCTTTTTATTTTTATTATGTAATATTGTGTTTTTAACCCTTTTGATCAACAAAACACATTTAACAGCAGAAAAATTCGATACATATTTTTAAAAAAACTTCAGGCTTTTTATTTTATTTTATTTGTATACTTTATGACATAATATTGTGTTTACTAGCTTTTTGTTCATGAAAATGCGATAAAAGAAAACATTTTAGATGCGTTTTTCTAGAGCTCCTTAAATAAATTATATAGGCCGACGCATCACCGTCAATTTGTTGCCTTACAAGGAAACATTCAAAAAGTGTCGTCTTCGAAAGATATTGAAAAAGAAAAAAAATATATATATGTGTGATTCTACTCTTCATAAAACACCAGGAAGTGAAAAAAATATCGGCTGAAATGAATTACAGCGACCACAAAAAATTATCAAAATTAAGCATACTTGGCGATTTAGCGCTGTTAGGCGTTCAGTTCGCTAGCACCGAGGTTGCCATGTACGAACAGAACCATGTTTTGTTTCTCCGCCAAGTACTCAAAATCAATCGCCTAACAATGTGAAATCGCCAAATATGCTTAATTTTGATAACTTTTTGTGGTCGCTGTAATTCATTTCAGTCGATATTTTTTTCATTTTCTAGTGTTTTAGGAAGAGTAGAATCACATATATATTTTTCAATATTTTTTGAAGACGACACTTTTTGAATGTTTCCTTGTTAGTATAGGACAGCGTTCCAATTTGGCGTCTTTATTCTTTCACTGGCGATTTTAAGAAATCTTCGCCTGTAGCTACGATCGGTGAAGAATGATTACCAACGAGTAATCTGTTTCTGTTTCTAATACAATTGATAACTTTTGGGAAAAAAAAAAATAGCTTACAGATAAAAAAAAATGCAAAGCTTTTTTCCTATTTATTCATTTTCTGTTATTTCTAGCATGTACTATTAATTTACATCAGCCAAATATTAAATAGATGTAATTTAAAGAAATGTAACTTAAAATGTAATTAAAAGGAGAATTAATAATAAATTTGTTTACTTTTCAGAGCAAATAATGAATATTAAATATTAACAACTAGCAGACCCGTGCGAAATATTCGCCCTTTATTTTTCTTATTTACCTTTAAAATTTGAAACTCATAATTTTTATACCAATTTCACCACCTAATTAAAATTTTAATTTACCTGAAGCCAAAATATTGTTAAACCAAATTAATATTGTACAATAGTGAAAGCAAAATCATTCGAAGAAATGTTTCCAAATAAAATTCATGGTTCACGATCCAATTTTCATACTTCCACAGGCAGTACACTTTTCACATAGGACTCCCACGACGCCTTTTAAATTTTTGTCGCCATGTTGGCGATGACTTTTTATTAATTTTGGTATATTCTTTTTGTTAATATATATATATATATATATAATTTTAATAATTTATTACCATTGTAACACTCAGCAGACAAAAGATAGATGAAGATACCAACATAAAATTAAATTTTAATTGAGATTTATTTCGAATAAAAATTGTCACGGTAATAATTTAATTTGAGTACCAATGATTAGTAAAAACATGTTAAAGTACTTACGCAGAAGATAAATGACAATAACATAACACATAAGCCTAACGATGAGATAATTTGCAAAAACTATTAATTAATAGTAACAGTCAGCATTTTACAGAAAAGAGAAAGGATAAAATTACCAAAGAGTTCGTTAAAAGAGGGGAAAAAAAAGGGGAATTCATGAATTGAAAATTGGAATTTTAAATGCTGAAAAATAGAAATGTTCACTCATCAAGAAACTTGCATTTCTATCAGCATATGCAAGATTTCGGAAAACTGTATAGCTAATTCAAGCCAATATACAGCTCAAGTATAAAATAAGTAAATAAAATAAAATAAAATAATTCTTATTTTGATTATATTTTTTATGGTTGTGTTTTTTAGTCAATTTATGACACAAAAGTTTATATTCGGTATATATCTTTAAAATATTGCTAGGTTTAAAATGACGCTTGCAAAGATCCTAAAGATACAACTGTAAAAAAATACATTTTTTTGTAAAATAATCTCATCAGACAAATGTCGTCATTTTTTCTTATCAGTCCATTGAGCTAAGCCCTCGTGCTTAAATGTTGTTCATGTATAAATATTATTTTTTTATCCTCGCGTATCGTATCGTTTAAAAAAATATATAAATAAATAAATAATTAAAACTGGTCCTCGTTAGAGAAATATTACATAGATTGTAATAGAATGCGGAAACAAAGCAACTTTGGCAATCCCATAAAATGTAGCTAAAACTGTGGAAACAAACAGTAAGGAAAGGTCTTCTTAAATTAATTTATAGTTATTAATATAAATATTAAGATTAAAAAACACTTTTTTTCTTCCGTAATTTCACATTTGTACATGTCAGAAATACAACGAAAAATATAAGAAGCAATGGCTGCCGTTTGTTTATCTAATGAACATGCTGGGTACATGTGGCATCCATAAGGCAACAAAATGCCTGATGCGCTAGCTCGTATATATAAGAGCCTTACGTTTTTCAAACAACTTCAGGATTTTTATTTATTAGGACTGTGGACTATTAGTCTCACTCTGGGATTTTTTCGGTGTCATCTTTCGATAGTTGGACATTTATCGAAATCTAAAATTGATCGAAAATATAATTGAATATTTTAAAAACGATGATATAATTTGGAAAAAAAAAAAAAAAAAAACTAATAGTCCTAAATTCTGCTTTTGTCAAAATTTCATCAAAATCTTTTTTTTTTTTTTTTTTTTTTTTTTGAAAGAAAATTAATAATAATGAGTATCGAAACAAACACTGTCGAAAAATTTTTTTTTAATAATTTCGAATTAGGAAATAAAAAGTGCGCGTGCAAAATGAAATAAGTAAAAAAAAATGAGTTTAATGATTTAATTTTTATATAAAACATGATCGCGAATTATCTCAAAAAGTAGATGTAAAATTTAAAGTTTATGTGGTGCGTGTGGCGTCGATAAAAATTGTTTTAAGAAATAGATTAGAATAAAGAAAGCAACCATGTTGGCTGCATTTTGTTATATAGTTTGAATTTTTGAGTTTTATAGAAGTAATATCTACCGTAGGAATAATGTCTTATGTTAAAACTACAGGGAATTGTTATGCGAGCACAAGTGATGCTACTTTATTTATTTTTATATATTTTGTACTTTATTATGTAATGTTGTGTTTATTAGTCCACAGGTTTAACAATACATTTTTATCGTGAAAACCATTTTAGGTCGCAAGCATAGTTGATTATTGATTATTGATAGTTGATTATTGATTGCAATTTAAAATTGAGAAGTATGAATTAGAAAGTTTTACTTTAAGTTTTTATGTTTTTGTGGTCCTATAATCTACGTCAGTCAGAACATGAAATAAACAATTTTACATGTCAATGATGAAATTTAAAATAACGAGTGGCACATTTATTCACAAATAAATTTCTTAAAAATGGATTGTTTATTTTTTAATACACTATTTTTAAAATCTTCATACACAAAATAAATTATTCAGGATCAATTATTTTCATGGGAAAGGTGGCAACAATAGTATATTGGTCTTTTTCATAGATATAGTAATAAGACATAGATTGATCACTGGGGAAAAAATGATTCCTTTTTACTCGGTGAAAAGTCCACAATATGGCCGTCTTTTTTCCAGTGAATACACACAGATAATTTAGAAAATAAAATTTATGAATAATGTACTAAAGGTGAATGAAAAACAGCAGATACAATTTCAAATTCATTTTTCTTTTTCTTTTTTTCTTTTATATATTTATTAATGTAGTTAATATTTAAAGTTAAACTCTTTTTATATACTAAAACTAACTTTCTTTACCTACGCCGCTGCTAAATATATTTCAAAGAATTCTGAAAATTCTGTGTTACTTAGTAACACAAAATCTTAAAAAATATCAAACTTTAAAAAACGTATTTCATTAAAAATCAAACCAGTTTTCATTTCATAATAATAACAAAGCAACTGATTATAAAAATTATATTTTTCCTAATTTAGTCAAATATAATTGATTTTTATGATAACTTATCTATTTCTTTTCATAAATTTATTAGAAGAATTATTATAAGTATTTCGACGTTTTGAAAATTCATCAACATTCTATTCTATTACAATTGCCGAGTTTCAATGGTTTCAATACCACTATATGGCTAATGCCAAAAAAAATTTTTGCATGATAACAATGGGATGATAGATCTATATAAATTACTATATCTATGGTATTTTTTTTTTCTTTTACAAATTGAAAAAAGTGTAATATTCATCATAAAAGTATGTTGTGGTAAAATGGTTTAAATCATTTTTAGTTAATAAAAAAGATATATATATATATATATATATATATATCGGATATATATATCTAGATATATATATATATATATATATATCTAGATATCTCTATAAAGATATATATATATATGTTCTCTGATTGTAAAAAAAATATTGATGAAACCCCTGTAATTATCTTTTTTTTTTTTTTTTTTTAAAGATAAACGGAAATTCTGTTATAGTTGGAATATAGTCGGATGTCTATTTAAATTATTATTAACGTTTCTCTATTTTACAAATTTACATTGTATAATTACAAAAATGAATGATGCAGTTCATTAAATTTAAATACTTTAATTTTTATTTAGTAGTTTTGATTAAATTTTTAATGATATTGGTTAAAGTTTTGTTCTTCGAACCTCAGGATTGCATCAAAGCAATTCTAAAATCCATCATTATAAACTAATTTCGAGAATTTAAGCTCTTTTCATATTCTCAAATCAAATCATTCCAATTTAAAAGTTTAATGGAAATAATCAGGCGCAGAAAATGTTGCCGAAAGATATTGAGAAATCCATCACTTCACTTCACTTCACTTGTCTATTTAATGAACAGACGGAAACAAAATATATATATATATATATATATATATATATATATATTTATTTATTTATTTACCCTTCATATGTGAAATTTTTTTTGTGATATTTAGGTTAGTTTAGATAAATTTACATAACGACAAATAACTATATTTTTTTCTTGTATGTAAATGATTTTGTCTAACGATCTTTAAGTACAAAATGAAAAATACGGCTTTAATGAAGAGTTTTAAATTTTTGTTGTTGTACGGCAGGAAAGTTTATATATATATATATTTCAAGATTTATATTTCCACACTTTAAAAACTTCTTCGGTTATCGAGAGCTTTTTTCTAAATATCTTTACAATTTTTAACTGTAACTTTAGTCTCTTAGTTTCTCATCATAATATAGATGTGAGGAACTAAGGTACTACTGAAAAAATTTCAACCTTATTTTTAAAGTTTTTACACGTTTTGAAGTGTGCAGAATTCAAATATTGCAAAATCTATGGGGGTTTCAGTAGGTTTGTCAGTTTTTTAGTTAGTTTTTTAGTGTGGTTATTTGTTAGTCTATATAGACATTATCTCAAGAATTAATGATCATAAAGAAGTCGGACTAGTTTTAAATTATCATTTATGGTACTGGTTGTAACCGTATATGTTTTTAAGATTCTAATTTAAAAATTTCGTACATTATTCGAACTTAAAAAATTTCTTGACTTGGAAGAATAGGTTAAAATTTTTACAAAAACGTGCATTATGCGGAATATTTTAAGAATATTTTAATTGTTAAGAAACTAAACCAGTTTTTAAAATTCATTTATCATACTGATATAAACATCTTTAACTAAGATAATTCTACTTTAAAATATCTGTAAGTTATTCGAAATTAAAAATTTTTTTAACGTGGGAGAAGTGGGTAAAATTTTGCATAAATGTGTTTTATTCAGAGGTTATTGAACAAGAAATAGTATAGAATTGACCGAAAACTAAAATATGCAACAAATACTAATAAAATTAATCAGCAAATTCGACTACGTACAGGATGAAACATTCCATATTGCAGCTGTGCCGGATGATCGACCAAGTTAATTTTCCTTGATATGAAAATACTATGTCCTATAGTAGAAAGTTATAAACTCAGATACATAAGGGAAGCTGAGCGAGCAGAATTCATCTATCCCAACTAGTTTTTTTAAATGTGCCTGAATTTACATATTTTCAACGTAATGTTTTTCTGCAGTGCAACTTCAATATATTTCTTAAATATTTTCGAACTTTTATCATCATTTAAAGACTATTATTATATGTAGAGGAGAGTGGGGTTTAATGGGACGCAGGATGATTGGAACAATAGTAAAATTTTTATGTTTTGCAAGCACCGGTAACTTGACAATTTTTCCGAAAAATGGCAGCACTGAGGTCATTCATCAAGTGTAGTTTCAGAATTGTGCTATTCATAGAAAGGCAGAAAAAAAAAATTATTATTTTTTTTTTTTTTAAGCTGCCAAAGTAAGTTTTTTACTGATTCAGTTAGGTAGTAATTAAGAAATTAACTAGCTGTTTAAAGTTAATATAACTCTTATAGGGTGAAAAGGCATAATCTTTTATTGTGTTTATGATATTCAAGAATATTGATAATTGTTCATTAAGCCTATTTCCTGTTTTATATGATCATTTGATGGTTGGGAGTTGGGATGAATGGGACAGTTTAAATGGGGATGAATGGGTCATTCCCCACTATGAACTAATTTAAAATTTTACACAAGAATTCTATTAAAACGTAAATTAGCCGTATTGATTATCAGGATTCTTAATTTTGTGGACTTAGAAAAAAAAAATGAAATTAATTGTTCTGATTTTTGTTTATAATAATTATTATTAAAAAAATTGTAACTTAGAATATTCAATGCAAGTTAAATCAATAATTGAAATCAATAAATAAATAAACTAATAACAATTTGATTAAAATCTCAATTTCAATCAAGCTAATTAAATACATCCTGTAGATTATTATTGTAATACAGAATAAAATATTGATTTCCTAATTAGTCGGAAACAAAAATTTATCTGGATAATTTGTACTCTATTATAATGATTTATCTCTTTCTAGTGTCGTATTTATTTATTTATTTTTAGATTAGGTCTTATTAGATTAAATTACCAAAGCCTACAGCACTAGGAACTGCACGAACCAAAATACTTTTGTCTTTTGACGTTAATTTGAGCCAATACACCAGTTTACGTTAATTTCAGTGAATTCATAGTGCGTAATAAAACACATAAACCAATTAACCAATTTTATTTAAAAAAATTATTTACTTTCCATTTTGTTTTCTTTTCTTTGTTAACTCCAGTCCTGTCCCATTCATCCCCACAGGTGGGGATGAATGGGACAATACACATGCATGTCAAAAAAAAAAGTTATTATTAATTAAAAATGATAACTTTTTATTAAAGTTAGTATGTTTATATGTAACTGATTACTGAAGTGTACTTATGAGCAATGTTGCAAAATTCTGAATTACATATGGCCGACGTTATAAATAAAAACATGAAAACTGTCCCATTCATCCCCACTCTCCTCTATATGAAAAAACAAACAGATAGAGAATATCCTTTAAAGGACATTAAAATAACTACGTCTTCATTTAATACTTGCTTTAGTTTTCCCAGAGAGTAGGACGTTTAACAGAATATTTGATGAAATATGTATGAAAGTTTTATTAATATACCACTAATCTAGAACATTTAAGTCTTCACCTCGTGCTGAACGTGATTAATACGAGAAAGAAAAAAAATTCCCATGCAACTTTTCAAGGCAGTAAGTACTTCAACCCCGGTGTTAAAATACGAAAACACATTCCAGTGTTGGCATACTTCCAATCAATTTCTTCAGCTTATCCCTTTAGGAATATTTTTTTTTTTATATGAAACCGATTCGAATATGCAGTTACGTGCACAGTTAAGCAATTTCTTATAGTGTGAGATATTATATTTTTATAAATAGCGAACACGCGCCAAACGATTTATTTATTTATTATTATTATTATTATTATTATTATTATTATTATTGCTGTTGTTTGTTTGTTTGATGGTTAATCGTTTTAAAAAATAAAACCAGACATGTTATAAATAAAAATCATAAGGTTTTTAAAATGTTACATGTTTAAGAACCATTCATGGTACTTCAGAGAGAGTGTAAAAATGCTCTCCTCAAGTTCTCGTCTCTCTTATTCCATAACGATAATTTTTTATGGTAATATTGTTAAATAATCCATATTCTTATGCGTATCGAATTTTGAGACATTTCTAATCTGGGTTGAAATCAATGGAATTGTATAATGTCGCTCTTTTTTACTTCCATTAATCGACTACTGTAGATAATGGAAGTATTGTATTCGGTCAGAATTTTCGATTTCACCTGGTTTACATCTTCTAAATTACCCCCTCCCCCCCCCTATAGATATAGTAATAAGACATACATTGGTCAGCGAGAGGGAAAAAGTGATACCCTTTTTTTTTCGGGAAAAGTCACTCTAATGGCTGCCTTTCCCAGAGTAAATCACACACAGGAACACACACGGATAATTTAGTAAATAAAATTTATGAATAATTTATTTATTAAAGGTGAATGAAAAACTCCAGATACAGTATCAAATTCATTTTCCTTTTTATTCTTTTTTTCAATACTCTCTAATTGCTGATTTTAGAACGTTTTTCCGGCATCAAAATGTTTTGCTCGATAACATGGGGATGATAGATCTATATATATCTATGCCCCCCCCCCCCCAAAAAAAAAATAAATAAATAAATAAATAAATAAAATAAAAATAAAAATAAAAAATAAATAAAATAAAATAAATAAATAAAATAAATAAATAAAATAAAATAAATAAAACAAATAAATAAATAAAATAAAATAAAATAAATAAATAAAATAAAATAAAATAAATAAAACAAATAAATAAATAAATAAAATAAAAATAAAAAATGAATAAATAGATAAATAAAAATAAAATAAATAGATTTTAAGTGACGCTTTGCAATTAGTTAAAATATACATAGATTTTCTTATTTGATCATTCACTTTTATCTTTTATTTATATTTATAATGCAAACGTAATATTTTTAACTTCAAGATCAGACAGATATTTAAAATACACTCACTGATGCTTTTTCATTCGCATTTCAAATTCAAAATAACAGTTTTAAAAGGAATGATATAAAAATTCCAGTGGCGCCTCGGTGTTATTTTAAAAGATTTGTTTTTAGATTCCATTAAAATTACTTTTGTTTTGCTAATAAAATATATTTACACATTTAAACAGTGCTTTTAATTTTCAAATATACTGTCAAATAATTATACTTTCACTGAGTTAGCATTATAAAGTAAAATTATTTATTTCAATAAATTGATTTATCTTTTGCATCACGCTATCCAAAACATAGTATCATAGTGTCCAACTAAGTGAAAATTTGCTCAAAGAGGTAGTGTGACGTAAAGAAAACATTTACACAAATTTTACTTGCAGTTTTGGATAGCGTGACGCAAAGGATAAATCAATTTATTGAAATAAATAATTTTACTTTATAATGCTAGCTCAGTGAAAGTATAATTATTTGACAGTATATTTGAAAATTAAAAGCACTGTTTAAATGTGTAAATATATTTTATTAGCAAAACAAAAGTAATTTTAATGGAATCTAAAAACAAATATTTTAAAATAACACCGAGGCACCACTGGAATTTTTATATCATTCCTTTTAAAACTGTTATTTTGAATTTGAAATGCGAATGAAAAAGCATCAGTGAGTGTATTTTAAATATCTGTCTGATCTTGAAGTTAAAAATATTACGTTTGCATTATAAATATAAATAAAAGATAAAAGTGAATGATCAAATAAGAAAATCTATGTATATTTTAACTAAATGCAAAGCGTCACTTAAAATTTAATATCATTATTTTTAAGACTCATATTTCAAATTCTTATAGCCAGGGACCGATTTACTCACTTGGAGGCCCAGGGCATTCATGTTCAATGGGCCCCTTTTCCTCGTACTTTAATATTACAACAAACAAATAACTATAGATCTGATGCTTGTTTATCGGATCAACGTACATCGCGCGCATTGTGTGTGTTGTATTTGTGTTTAGCGAAAATATTGCAATTTTTTTTATGTGCTGATAGTTTCCTTGAAAGATCATACCGTCAATTTATAAAACAGTGCTGTAATACAATTAGTAGTATAGATGCAGTAATACAGTGCAGCATACATTTTAATATTACATTGACAAAAAAACAAAAAACAACAGTCATTATAGCAAAATTTGGAAATTTTTTATTTTAACTATATTTTTTAAATGTATGATGGGATTTCTTGGAGGCCCCCTCAGTGTTAGGGCCCAGGGCACATGCCCCGAATGCCCTGCCTTAAATCAGGCACTGCTTATAGCCACAAAGTAGCGGCGTCACAAATTTTTAAGCCGTTAAGGGTTTTTTGTACTGATATCATTACTTTTTAGTGGTTATTGATCAAAAAATTAAAACAAGTCCTTCTGGCTCCTAGGAAGGGTAAACTAATTTATCTTTTCGTATGAAGTTGTCACCATTTTTTTTTTTTTTTTCAAAATGGCAGCTACAATTTATTAATGAACTTAGTGGATTTATAAATGAAGGCTATTTATATATGGAGTTTTAAGCAAATCGGTTCATAAAACCTTTCTAATGTAAATTTGAAATTTTCAGTGTGTTGGCACAGGGAAACAAGAGGGTGGATTAAGTTGGCAAATGAACATATCAAATACATTTCTGAGATAAATCCACACTACAAATTTAGTGTGAATTAATTCAGTATTTCAAACGTTATCATACTCACAAATTTTCAAGTAGCCTGCCACTTGGAAACAAAATGGAGAAGCTTCGCACTAGAAAAATTTATTGACTGGGATTCTCAAACTCTTAAAAAAAAAAAAAAAAAAAAAAAAATAAGTGAAAATTTTCAAATTTAAGTTAGAATTACGTAATTTACATTTTGCAAGTTTCTTTTTAGAGAATTACAAATTAAACAATTAAAAAAATATATCAAGTAAATATTAAAAATGGAATTTTATATATTTTCTTTCCCCTTTTGAGGCTAAGTATACTGCTCCAATATTCACAATTTAAATTTTCATCAAAAGTGCAGGTAAAAATTACTTCCTATATATTTTCATATAAAACGTTTGGGGGGAAAAATAGACAAAATATAAATTAAGCTTTACATTTCTATAATTTTAAAAATAAGATAAAATCACCTGGAGAAAAATTTTATGGAAAATATAAGTTAAGTTTTAAAAAAAAATGAAATTTCTGCGTAAAAATACTATTTCATAAATATATTTACAACTACAATAAACAAAAAACGCTCCTTTAATTTTAAATAATTATTTCTACATGTTTCGAAGCTATTAAAAGTTTTTTTCTTTCTTTCTTTCTTTCTTTTTCTTTTCTTTTCTTTTTTTTTTTTTTTTTAAGAAAAATAAATTAAATGTAGTGGCGCCATCTAGTAGTTTTTTTAAATCATATACATACAGATTTAACTTTTTGTTTTTTTTTCATAAAAAAAAAAAAAAAAAAAAAAAACTTGTTTAGAAACAGGTAGAAATAGTTATTTAAAATTAAAGGAGGATTTTTTGTTTACTGTAATTGTAAATTATGAAATAGAATTTTTCATGCACAAGTTAATTAATTAAAAAAAGAAAAGAAAGAATAATTTTTTTAAAATAAATTATTATGGGTTTCAAAGTAAAGATGTTATTTATTTATTTTGATGTGTTTTTTATTAATTGCTATTTGACACATTTTTCATGAATTTTACTGAAATTCATGAAAAATGAATTTTATTAAAACACTGTTAAAACACTGTTTATTAAAACACTGTTTTTTCTAATAAACAGTGCAAACACTGTTTCATCCTCTAGTCATTGCTTTGAATAATAATAATAAAAAAAATTGATTATGTTAATATTTAAAATATGTATCATTATAAAGTCTGAAAAATAAATAAATGAATAAACACTAACTGTATTTTCAAAAGAGATTTTTAATTTTTAAAAAGAAATATATATATATATATATATATATATATATATGTATTTACGAAAGAGTATGTTTTAAATAAAAACGATAGATTGCGCCAAAACTGTATTTGCTGTTTTTTTCCATTCCCGGAGCGTAAGGATACATGAATAGGAATCGCAAATCATTGAGTTATTATAAAATCGATTTTCATGAATGATTAAAAAAATTTTCGCTTTAAAAAATTGTAAATTCATCATTATTATGATAAAATGGAATATCTAAAATTACAAAATACTTCCTTATTTAAAATATTATCTAAATATTTCTTTGACTAAATATGAAATTTTGAAATCAAAAATATTTTTTTCATAACAGAAGAGAAAATATATTTAAGTGAATTTGATTTAGTATATATACAATAAATATTTTAAACATGTAATAAAGTACTTTTGCGTTAAAAAAAAAAAATTCTAAATAATTCATTGGCTGCATTCAAGTCGGTCAACAAACCAACCCACATACCTTACAAGTAAGAACCGCATAACAGCGTTTTCACCTGAAGAGACATATGTAATTGGCGGAGTAATATAGTTCCATATTTAAAGCGATTTATATAAAAAACAAGAGTTTTCCTGAAAAAAACAAAAACGTTACTAGATTCAGAAAGATCCCATTAACAACATATATTAATTAAATTAAAATCGTTCGTGCGGTTTTAGAGATATTTTTATTGCATCCTTACATAGTTACACCACACATTTTCCCTTTTTCGCTTTAAATTGAGATTCAGATCTCAAAACATACTGCATGTAGAAATGTAAAATTTTCAGGATAGATTAAGACCGAAGATAAAAGACTATTTTGAAAAAATCAGAAAAAAATATGGCTTATTTGCTGAGATATTAAGTGTCGGCTTTTACAAATCTCTTTGATGTCAAACTAGGCGTATATATGAGTTCGCAGCTTTCCGTCCGTTTGTCCTTCCGCTTGCGTCACTCGAAAAACTGCCGTTTTTCATGATAACTAGCAGTGTCAAACACTGGAACATAGGGTGACAATTACCGATAAAATAAAAAACTGGCAGTGTCAATTACTGGAACATTGAGTGGGTGTCAAAAAAAAAAAAAAAAAAAATCGTAAAAAAAATTAATTGTTATCAAATGTATATATTTCAACATATATGTGGTTCTGAATGTCTTTTATATCATATGTACTAACTTAAGATTTCTAAAAATATTTGCTGATGACTAGAACATTAAAAACATCAGAGATTGCTCTAAAAGTGTCAATCACTGGTGCACTTACCATAAATAAAATAAAATAAAATAAAGAAATGTAAAGAAATATAAATAAATAAATAAATAAATAAATAAAAAGAAAGAAAAAATTTCTGGAGGTTGGTTAATGTGTGCGTGTGAATGCGTAAGGGAATCTTCTGAATATTATACCTCCAAAATGAAGGGGGGGGGGGGGGGCAGTAGAACAATGAAACTTCATAATTAATATAGGTCCGATGTAATATGATAAATTTTGGTGAAATTTGGAAAACCGAAAGTGGGACATGCAAAGCTGGAAGTGGGTTCGTATTTTAAAAATGGCTTTTACGATTATCTTCAAATTTGCTACATAAGCTCTTTTTTAAATCAAGATTGTCACAGGAGACTTTTTTTTTTTTCAATATTTTTTAAATATCCAAAAAAAGTTGAATTTATTCTCAGTATTAAAGTTAAAAAAAAAAAAAATGTTAAAAATGAAAGAAATCAATAACTTTATTTTAAATTATCGCAGATCGATGGTTCAACCATTCTTTTTAAAGGTATTGGCGAGCTCTTTTGAAACAAACCCATCATGAAAATTTACTCCCCTTGAGGGGGGGAGTTTCCCCCAGGGGGGAGGCGAGGCTCCAACATACACAAAGATTTTTTCCCACTTGACTATCTCTATTACAAAGTATATATATTCGTTTCATTTGGTTTAGTGCAGTCTATAGACGTTAAACTCTACTTACCTGCAATTTCCCCCATAGACGTAATGTATTAGAATTCTCTTGGTTGTCCCTGTACACGAACCATTTGCTTGATCTTAACGAAAAGCTTACTGTAGCATCTACACATGATACACATTTAGAATACCAAGTTTGGAATGTCTGCTACTATTTGTTCTTGAGATATGCTGATAACAGACAGACACACACACACACAGACACACACACACACACACACACACAGACACACAGACCATTTGCTAAAAACATGATTTTCGTATTCAGGGGACCTCAAAACGTGTAAATATAACAAAATCTCGCGTTCGAAAATTTGACCCAAAAACAATACTTTCTCTACCTTATGGGTAAGAGAAAGTAAAAAAAATATGCACACTGATAAGAGCTCTAAGATTCATCAGAAAATTTAAAACATGGTATATAAAAAGTTTTTTTTTATCTTATAATTATTTCATATACTTTTTTTGTCTGTTTCAAAGTGCGGTAAATAAAGGGTTAAAAAAAAAAAAAAAAAAAACCTCTCAACACATTTACGGAACAACCATAAACGTTTATGGTACTAACCGATACTACCTATCGAAGATACAATTTAATTTTGCAAATTAAATAATACGCAATCTAGTGAAACGAAATGCAACAGGAATATTTTTTAGGGAGAAGGATGATAAGAACAAAGCCAATCTTATGCTAATAGATTTTATACGAAAACTTTTACCTATTTAATTATTTATTTACTAGCAAACCCTTGCGAAATTTTAACAGGATTTCTTATTTACCTTTAAAATTTGAAACTCATAAATATTATACCAATTTCTCTACCTAATTAAAATTTTAATTTACCGGAAGCCAATTATTGAAACCAAACTGAAACTAATATTGTGCAATAGTGAAAGCAAAATCAAAGAATGGTTCAACATAAAACTCCTAGTTCACGACTCAGTTTTCATACTTCCGCTGGCAGTGCTGTTTTAGTATAGCCCCCCCCCCCCCCCTTCATGACGCCTTTTAATTTTTTGTGGCTTTGCTGGCGATGAATTTACATTTATTTATTTTGGCACAATATTTTGTTTCAAAACAATTATTACTATTTTGATTATACTTTTTATGATAGCGTTTTTCAGTCCATTTATGATAATAATTCATATTTTTTAAAGTATTCACATATAGCTTTGAAATTTTGCTATGTTTAAAATGGCACTTGCAAAGATTCTGAAAAAGCAGCTGTTAAAAAGACATTTTTTCCAGAATAAGATAATCTCATCACACAAATGTCGTCACTTTTTCTTATTAGATCATTGAGCTGAGTCTGCGTGTTTAAATATTGTCCATTTAAAAATATTATTTTTTACATCAATATCGTATCGTTTCGACAAAAAATAATCATAACTGGTCAACATAAGAGAAATATTATATGGATTTTAATAAAAGAACACAAATCGGTCATTTTTCCTAGGACAAAACGTTTATTCAAACAAATAAAATAATAAAAATATACAAATCGGAATAATATATATATATATATTTTAACCCCACAGGCAAGTCACAAGTCTTGCCGCTTGCCTCCTTCCTTCCTTTCTTGGGTTGTTTTTTTTCCCTGGGTTTCGATTTAGTTTGAGTTTTTCTGTTGGGATTTGGTTGAGTTGGTTTGTTGTATCGTTTGTTTTGCAGACTGTTAAAATTAAATTTGGTTTCTTTTAATATGGGTATTTCATCCCCTGATGATTTTTTTTTCTCACCTTTCTGGGTTTTTTCTGCATGGAGAAATTGTTCATTCTTATTGGTCTTTGTGGTTTTGGTGATCTTGTGTCTGTTGCTTGGCTTCTACTGCACTTAATGGGTCATTATTGTTCATTACAGGGTTCTCTTTTTTCATCTTGAAATATCGTCCTAGAGTCAACCTTCTTTTAATCAGAGTCTAATTACACGGTCCTATTTCAATTTTCAACAGGTACTGTTGTACAGTGGATTGGCGCCAGAGCTATTGTTGAACCTGATAATTGAATCAATTTGGAAAATCTTGTTGCTTTGTTTGACGTGTGTTGTGTGTATGTCTCTTTGGTGAATTGTTTGACTAACTATTATTCGTTCTCATTCTTTGCTTCTACTATCAAAATGATTATATATATATATATATATATATATATATATATATATATATATATATATATATATAAATGATAACGTAATAATATATATATATATATATATATATATATATATATACTATATATATATTGAAGCCCGTTGTCCTTCACCTTAAGGCTAAAGCTTTACAAAGCCTTGAGAGGAGATATCGCGTTAAAAAGAATCCTGAAAACAGGAATCTTTCCTCACGATTCTTTTAGTCTCCTCTATACAAAAGAAAGAAAAATTACTATTATTTTCAAATGTTTTGGGAGGGATAATTATCCCTCTTTACGCTGCCCATAAAACTAGTGAAGTCGGCCAAAACCGCAAGCAAACACATCATTTGAAAGGGGGGAAAAATCGTTGTCTAAAATTAAATCTCTTGATGCCGACAGAGATATAACGTAAAATATACATTTAATTTATAAGTGGAGAAAACAGAAAAGCGTAGAAGTTGTTTGTCAAACAGAAAAACGAAAAGAAAGTAATACATTTGTTTGTTTGACTCACAACAACAAAAAAAAAAAAAAAAAAGTTTTTTTTTTTTTTTTTTAATTCAGTGTGTGCCAATATGTGTTTATCGTTATGTGTTGTCTGTTGTGTTCAGGTTAGAGGAATGTAGATAATTGGTCTTTACTAACGCACAGGCTGACTGGATTGTGATCTAGGGTCCTTGGTTTCGGGGGGGATTAAATTTTCGTTTTCTGTTCAAAAAACTCAATTATAAATATCTAAATAGGTTTAAAAAAAATATTTCACGAAATTTTATTTAACACGTTGAGCGCCACGCAAATTCTTAAAATCCATTAAAATTCCATAATGATTCCTCCTGTAATAAATAAAAATTAAGCAAATTTTTAATAAATCTTCAATCATTAAATGTAATATTTTTAGTTTTATATCCGCCACCGATGGTTGACGCTGCTTTATATCATATATGACACTGTCAGCAACCGATGGCTGACAGGGAGCTCAACGTTTTACTTTGTTATTGGCACTGCTTTTACTTTCGGGGTAAAACTTTCACTGAAATGTTTGAAGTATAACATGTTCTGCACACTCCTAAAGGTTCAAGATAATTCCTTCAATACTTTTAGAGATATATGACAAAATGTTTAGAATCTAGAATGGCTGACATGGCGCTCAACGTGTTAAGGATTAATATACATATGTTTTACATTTTATTATCACCACTATTAATTCATAAGGTTGCTCGCTCAAATACAATAATACAGAGTTTTTGTTGCAATAAATTACATAAATATTCCATATTATTATCTCATATAAACAATAATATCACGTTTATATATCTAATAAAAAAGAAAACAAACATACATATACATTGGAAAAATATCCTATAATGAAAATGATGAAAAAAATTTTGTTGCTAAGCTCCATTCTTTTAGGTTAAAAAAAAAAAAAAAAAAAATGCGTAATTACGTTTATCATTACAAATTTTTTAATGTTCATAATATATATTTATATCTTATGTAAACGATGTTACTTTTTCTTCAAATTCTGGCTAACCATTGCGGAGATATTGTGTGCATAATATTATATGTCGGCAAAAATTTTCGGTGACATTTTTAATAATAAATAAATAATTAAATAAATAAAAAAATTACTCTAAAGATTGCGATAGGTAGATAAAGCTTTTTAATTTACAAGTTTAAAAAGCAATTATTTTAACAGAACTACGTCATTTTTTGGTGATGTTTTCACCTTTCAAAGTGACAATATTAATGCATGAAAATAACTTAATGTATGAAAATGTTTTTGCTGATGCTATACAGAAAATCAGTGAAAGGCTTGAATACACAATTAGC
Organism: Salticus scenicus; assembly: GCA_963930645.1. Lineage (NCBI taxonomy): Eukaryota > Metazoa > Arthropoda > Arachnida > Araneae > Salticidae > Salticus > Salticus scenicus. The sequence continues at coordinate 204,161,416 of OZ005660.1, read as the reverse complement.
TATTTTTGCGTGTTACAGCTTCGAATATAAGTGTTTATTTTACCATTTATCTGCAGGTATTAATAATGCCAAATATATTGTTCTAAATATAAGGACAACAAGTACAGGAAATTTAATGAATAAATAAATCTCTCTCTCTCTATATATATATATAAATGGCTAAGAGATATCCTTGGACTGTGTTTGTCTGTGTGTGGACGCACCGAGTATTCCTCTAAAGCTTCCTTCTCTTCTTCTTTTTCCTTTTTTTTTCTTTACTCTTTCTTCTTTCTCCTTCTTTTTTTTTTTCTCTTTCTTTTTCTTCTCTCTTTCTTTTTCTTCTTTTTTTCTTCTTCTTTCTTTTTTCCTTCTTCTCCTTCTCCTTCCTCTTTCTTCTCCTTCCTCTTTCTTCTTCTTCTTCTTTCTCCTCTTTTTTTCCTTTTCTTTTCTTTTTCTTTTCTTTTTTTCTTCTTTCTCTACTTTTTCTTCTTTTTCTTCTCTTTTCCTTTTTTTTCTTCCTTCTCTGCTTGTTCTTCTTTTTGTCTTTCTCTTCCTCTTCTTTTCCTTCTTTCTCTAAAGCTTTCTTCTTGCTTATTCTTGTCTTCTCTAAAACTTCCTCTATTATTGGAAGAAGTGCAGCTTGTAAATATGGTTTAGTCAACAAACTTTGATCTATTGCCACGCAAACAGTATCAGGAATTTTGTACATTTCGAGTTTCATTCTTGAAGTTTTTTCCGCATTCGGAATTCGGTTCGTCTGCGAACGGGGACTTTTCTAATTTGAAATAAATGAATGAAGTAACATAAAATAGATTTTGATACCTACACTTTTGAAAAATTAAATAAATAACGTGATCACCTATTTCAAAGAAAAGGGCGAAGTATGATTAATTGTATGGAAGTGAAAATTTCTCTAAAAAGCAAATCTTTAATAAAACTGAAGGCAAAAACCATAAAAAAAAAAAAAAAATGGCAGTGCATTAGGCATTTTTCATTGTTGAGGGTATATTGTCTTTTAAAATAATTTACATATTAATTTGATAATTTAAAAAAAAAAAAAAATGTTTGGTCCGAATTCCAAATAATTCAGAGAAATGTCGTTTATTCTTACCATCAGTGTAGTTAAAAATTATATTGAACAATAATGTATAAATGATTGATGATTGGTGTAATTTTGGGCTGAAACAGTTCAGAGAATCGAATTTTATATTTAACATCAGAATAATAAAAAACAATTTTCAAAAATTATGGTCAAATAAACAATTTAATTTTATGTTTCACATCAAATTAATTAAAATTATATTGAAAAATTATACATAAGTGATTGTGGATTGACATAAATGGTAGGGTTAAACATTTTAGACAAGTGAATTTTATACTTAACATCAGAATACTTAAAAATCATATTTATAATTATGTATTTATGATTGTGGATTAATATAAACTTTGGGTTTAAACATTTCAGACGAGTGGATTTTATAGATAACTTTAGAATAATTAAAAACTATATTGAATAATTATGTATAAATGATTGTGGATTGACATAAATGGTAGAGTTAAACATTTCAGACGAGTGAATTTTACACTTAACATCAAAATAATAAAAAATTATACTGAAAAATTATGTATAAATGATAGTGGATTGACATAAATGGTAGAGTTAAATGTTTCATAGACAAGTGAATTTTTACACTTAACATCAAAATAATTAAAAATTATACTGAAAAATTGTGTATAAATGATTGTGGATTGGATTAGCATAAATGGTAGAGTTAAACATTTCAGACGAGTGAATTTTACACTTAACATCAAAATAATTAAAAATTATACTGAAAAATTATGTATAAATGATAGTGGATTGACATAAATGGTAGAGTTAAATGTTTCATAGACAAGTGAATTTTTACACTTAACATCAAAATAATTAAAAATTATACTGAAAAATTGTGTATAAATGATTGTGGATTGGATTAGCATAAATGGTAGAGTTAAATATTTCAGACAAGTGAATTTTACACTTAACATTAAAATAATTAAAAATTATACTGAAAAATTGTGTATAAATGATTGTGGATTGGATTAGTATAAATGGTAGAGTTAAATATTTCAGACAAGTGAATTTTACACTTAACATTAAAATAATTAAAAATTATACTGAAAAATTGTGTACAAATGATTGTGGCAGACAAGTGAATCTTTTACTTGACATCAGAATAATTAAAAATTTTACTGAACAATTATGTATAAATGATTGTGGATTGACATAAATGGTAGGGTTAAACATTTCAGACAAATGAATTTTATACTTTACTACAGAATAATAATAATAATAATAATAATAATAATAATTATTATTATTATTATTATTTTTTTTTTTTTTTTTTTGGAACATGTATGAAGAATAACAATTTTGCCATGTTGTTATAGAAATTTTTCTTAATAATGATTAAAAAGTAATTTTATTTGATTGGAACTTTTTTTTTTTTAACGCAAAGAAACATTGACGATAATCTGCAATTTACTAGTTTTAAAAAATGGTTTTAAAAAATTTAATTATGAAAGAAGAGGGTAAATATTTCATTAAAAATTGCTTTTTGAAAGTTTATACTTACATGTTATAATAGTTAAGATGTAGAACTTTTTTTTAACATAAAATTTATTTATTTATTTATTTATTAATCTGTATGCATTTATCTGATTTAGAAATAAAAATTACAAATATGGAAGCTTTGAATGCAAGTTTAAATAAATAAACCTCGTAATTCTGAAAGTCTTTAAAAAAAATTCAGGTGTTCAAACTTTTATTTATGCTTTCTTTCTTTTTTAATCCTTAATAATTTTTTTAATTGAAATAAAGAGTAAATAGTAAATATTTTTTAAAGACATATTTTTATTTATTCATTTCATTTTATTTGTTTTTAAAGATTATTATGCTAATATGTTTTTCAATCGAGCTTTTAAAATAAATATAATTTAAAACCCCTAAAACCACCACCAAATCGAAATATTTATGTATAACAGTGCCTGTATTTTGCATGGGCACGTTTTTTTTTTTTTTTTTTTTTTATCATTACAAATAAATTTTGATACTTTAAAAATAATGTTTTTCCCCCCTCATATTTAATTTTAAGATAAGAAAACTAACATTTTTTTAAAATGGTTGGTTGGTTGGGTTTTACGTCGCACTAGTGCTGCGCAGATGGGCATTTTTTTTTTTTTTTTTTTTTTTTTTTTTTAAATGATACAACATAATAGAAGGAATAAAAATTTAAATGATAAATATTAAAGGGAAAAAGCAAAATAATACAAATGGCTTAACTTTAACCACCTTATTGAAGATTCGCGTATATTTTCTTTTTCACTGAAAATTTTAAAGCAAAATGAAAGTAATTTATCTCCAAATATCTTCACATTTTACTTTTTTAAGATCACTGCGGTTTTTCATTCATCTCGTACTGATAAAAATAGCAGATAAATCCATTCAAATGTGACATTGATTTTTTCTTTTTCTTTTTAATTTTATTTTATTCGCTTAAAAGAATTTTAAATTATGTGAAAAACGTATTTTTGTTCTTTAAAACAGGATGTTCTATCAACTGTGATGATTGTGTTTCCTTCATAAATAACAGCTATAGTGATGGCCAATCAGATTTTATATAGGCAATCTAAATCTTGGTGGTGGTGGTGGTGGGGGGGATAATAAATATCCCTTATATTCCTTTCTATGTTTAAAATGATAATAATAATAATAATAATAATAATAATAATTCTGACTCTTTTTTAGACAAAAATACATAATTTATTTTAATTTTTAATTGTTGCCAAAGAAGTTTACGAGTCGATTTTAATTTTTTTCAATGAAAAGAAATTCACGCGTAAATATTAAAATTGATATAAAACTTTGTGAGAAAATAAACATGCAAGGTAAAATTGACGTCATTATAGCTCTAAAAGTATTATTATTATTATTATTATTAAAATTAATTTATTAATAATTTCTTTGGTAGACCATTAGCTTAGGAACTTCTTGGCGGCTTTTAAAATTTTATTCTCATTTCGTTGACGATTTAAAATGGCTATCGCACTTGCATAAGTAAATACTTTGGCGAGAAACATTCGCGCTAATTCGGTACCAAATTTCAAAGGGTTCTACATTTTTTGCACATTCTTATTATTTATTTATTTATTTATTTATTTATTTATTTTCTGTCTTTTCTTCCACGTAAAGGCATGTGATAACAGTGCACACTCGTATAAAATCCGTTCACATTTCTTTATTGGAAAAGATTGCGTATATTGTCGCATAGTGTTTTGGGTTGTTAGTTCGTAAATAAGTTCCGTAATTTTCTATCCTGCGAAGAATACTTATTTTTTCCCGGTCTTTGATTTAAAATGTACATTACAGTCTCCCACCAACAAATAAACTAAACGAATTAAAAGAAAATGTATTTATTTACATATTTTTGTTTGTTTATTTAGCTCTAAGAACGTGTGAAAAATGTTTTACTCTATGATTTTTAATCCGGTTGTCCACAAAAAGCTTCAGTTAATGAAAATAAAGTCAGAAGTAATATTTATGGCTCATATAAGACAAATAGATAATTCGAACTTTTGATTTTATTTATTTATTTATTTTATTTATTTATTTTTTTAATCTAATTTTTGAACGGTTTGAATTCCCCCCCCCCCCCCCCTCAAATATCGGACATTTTTGTTTAACTTGATTATTGTACGACTTGTTAATCCAATAGTTAAATATCGATTTTTAAAGATGTAAAAGTTTTTACAATTATGTAAAATAATTATCTTGTCCCTAAATTTAAATAAAAGAAAAATATTATACGTTCTTTTCTTTTCTTTCTTTTTTTCCAAAAATTAAACTCTTTTGTTTAACTTAATTACTGTACTACTTGTTAATCCAGTAGTTAATTATCGAATTTTAAAGACGTAAAAGTTTTTACAATTATGTAAAATAATTATCTTGTCCCTCAATTTAAATAAAAGAAAAATATTAGACATGTTCTTTTTTTTTTTTTTTTTTTTGACATAAAAGATATTTATTCACGTGCAAATATTTTTTTTTTTTTTTTAAACGAGGAGAAAATGAACGCATATTAATTTATTTGTCTATTTATTTTATTTTATTTAATAATTTATTTGCAATCAACTTGTTTTTCCTTTTTAATAACTTTAATGTTAAAATGTTTCCATTTAATATATTTTGAACCAACTATCCGATTGAACTAAAAAATTAATTAGATTTTCCCCCTGATTAATAAGTGCATCCATTTTCGTAACGACCAGTTGAATAGTGCAGCTTTGCATAAAGATCTGACAAGGTGAAACCCAGCATATGATGACGAAAATAAAAGTCTGGCTGAAAACAACAGTTCTGCCGTGTATATTAAATATATAAATATTCTTAATATTAATAAAAGAGATACAGCGCATACGAAATTTGATCTACATCTGTGATAAGAAAAAGGTTGCGAATTATAAACTCGCAGCACGTAAAAATTAATCAATTTTTTACTTTCCGAACACTATAGTGAGGAAAGTATTGTAATCATGTCAAAAATCCGAATTCGAGATTTTGATGTTTCTATACGTTTCGAGGTCCCCTGAGTCCGTTTCCACTATTTTTACGATGATGTATGTATGTGTGTGTGTGTATGTATGTATGTGTGTATGTATGTGTGTATGTATGTGTGTATGTCTGTGAGTGAACACGCTAGCGTCTAAACGCTTTGTTCGAATAAGCTGAAAGTTGGTACGTATATTGTAACTCACCATAGTACGAACCCTATAGATTTTGGTGAATCTAGCACTTATAGTTTTTTTACAGGGACACAAAGAAAAATTATTTATCATTATGGCCAAGGGACCAAAATCTTAAAAGTGCGATAGCATCTAAACGCCTTATTCAATTGAGCAAAAACTTTATACACATATTATAGGTCACAGATACTCAGTCTGTATAGATTTTGGAGAATCTAGCACTTATAGTTTTTTTACAGGGACACAAAGAAAAATTCTTTGCCAAATTTTTAAAAGTGTGATAGCGTCTAAACGCCTTATTAATCTGAGCAAAGAATTTGTACACATGTTATAGGTCACATTTGAACCAACTGTATAGATTTTGGTGAATCTAGCACTTACAGTTTTTTTACAGGGACACAAAGAAAAATTCTTTATCATTATGGCCTATGAGACCAAATTTTTAAAAGTGCAATAGCATCTAAACGCCTTATTCAGTTGAGCTGAAAATTTGTATGAATATTATAAATCACTGTTGCACTAACTATAAGCATTTTGGAGAATTGTGGCCACCACGAGACTTTCTTCTATATTTTCCTATACAAATTCACTCAGTAACAATAATAATAATAATTAAAAAAAAAAGTAGGACTTTGACAAAATTGTGGGTAAAATGTGAAAATTTGATTAAGTTTGTCGGAATTTATAGATTTTTACAGGGCCACAACGAAAAATTCTTTATCATTATGATCTAAGGGCTCAAAGTTCAGTAGCGTTAAATAAAACCTCGTGTGATATATGGAGAAAAATACTCAAACACTCTGTTATGTTTTTCTCTCTTTTGTTTGTTTAGCAACTCCTCTTTCTTTATTTTATCTACAAAACTGTTAGTTACTCAATGTTCGGAAAGTCGAGTGGAGTCACTCCAGATTTTTTTTTTTTTTTAATTTTGCTCACAAACGTTCCATAACCCGAGATAGTAAATATAATAGTAATAATAATAAGAATAAGAATAATAAGAATATGTGAAGTGCAAGAAAGAAGAAATGAATGTATCAATTGCCATAAGAATCCATTTCCGCTCAATGGAATCTAGAAGCAGCTACAGGCATAACAACACCCCTCTTTTTACTTTCTGAACATACATACGTAAGGCAAGTATTGTAATCATGTCAAAAATCCGAATTTGAGATTTTGATGTTTCTATACGTTATGAGGTCCCCTGAGTCCGTTTTCACTTTTTTTACGATGATGTATGTATGTGTGTGTGCATGTTGTGAGTGAACACGCTAGCGTCTAAACGCTTTGCTCGAATGAGCTGAAAGTTAGTACGTATGTTGTAAGTCACCGTAGCACGAACCTTATTTATTTTGGTGAATCTAGCACTTATAGTTTTTTTACAGGGACACCAAAAAAAATTCTTTATCATTATGGCCATGGCCTATGAGACCAAATTTTTAAAAGTGCGATAGCGTCTAAACGCCTCATTAAACTGAGCAAAAAATTTATACACATGACATAGATCACAGTTGCACGAACTGTATAGATTTTGGTAAATTTAGCATTTACAGTTTTTTTTACAGGGACACAAAGAAAAACTCGTTATCATTATGGCGTATGGGACTAAATTTTTAAAAGTGCGATAGCGTCTAAACGCCTTATTCAATTGAGCTAAAAATTTATATGAATATTAAAAGTCACTGTTGCACTAACTATAAGCATTTTGGGGAATTTAGCATTTATAGGTTTTTACAGATACACAAAGAAAAATTCTTTATCATTATGATCTATGGGCTCAAAGTTCAGTAGCGTTAAATTAAACACCGTGTACTATATATGGAGAAAAACACCCAAACACCCACCCTATTGTAATTTTCTCTATTTTGCTTATTTAACAACTCCTCTTACTTTACTTTATCTACAAAACAGTTAATTACTCAATGTTAGGAAAGTCGAGTGGAGTCACTCCAGATTTTTTTTAATGTAATATAACGAAACTTGAATTAGCATAATTTTACGATCCGTGTATGAGTCAAATTTTATAAAGTTACACGCGCTAAAGGCTAAGATATACCTATTATGCACACTCTGAAAACTGAGGTATATTAGAGTCACCTGTTGAACGATATACAACCATGCTCATAATATTATAATTGGTGCTATAGCATTTAGCAGAAATTCTTTTCATAAAAATCATGGAAAGCTTAGAATAGTAGTCCTATCTATTTGGCTCTATCTAATCAACACTAATTTATGTAAATATATTTATGAATAAAACGTTTCATGGAATTCTGAGTAACAATGCCCAAAAAAATTCAGATATACATATCCATGCGGACAGACCGGGTTATTCTAAAAATCCTCAAACTGAGTTCAGGACATTATTAAATGCGAAATTCATTTTTTAAAACCGAAAGATGTTTATAAATTAGTTTCTTTCTTCTTGTGTACACAAAAAGAAAATAAAAATCATACCCAAAACAATAAAATACAAAAATAAATACACGAATAACAAAACAAAACTGTCTCAGCATACGTTTAAACGCATCTACATTTTTGCATAAATCTAAAATTATTACATGTAAAATAGGATAGTTTTAAAATAATTTAAAAATTTTCGACCTAACTAGTTTCAATTTCTACTACTAAAACGGTCAAGTTAACGATACATTTTTTTTTTTTTTTTTTTTTTTTTTTTTAAGGACTGAGGACTAGTCTCAATCTGGGATTTTTGCGGCGTCATTTTTCGACAATTGGATATTTATCGAAATCTAAAATTTATCGAAAATATAACTGAATAATTTGAAAGCGATGTTATAATTTGAAAAAAAAAAAAAAAAAAACTAATAATCCTCCGCCCTAAACTAAATTCTGCTTCTGCCAATATTTCATCAAAATCTTTTTTTTTTTTTTTTTTTTTTTTTTGAAAGAAAAAGAAAAGAAAAGAAAATTAATAATAATCAGTATCGAAACAAACACTATGGAAAAAGTTTTTTTAAATAATTTTTAATTAGGAAATAAAAAGTGCGCGTGCAAAATGAAATAAAAATAAGTAAAGAAATGAATTTAACGATTTAATTTTTTTATAAACATGATCGCGTACTATCTTAAACAGTAGATGTAAAATTTAAATTTTATGTGGTGTGTGTGGCATCCATAAAAATAGTTTTAAGAAATAGAATGGAATAAAGAAAGTAACGATGTTGGTTGCATTTTGTTATATAGTTTGAATTTTTGAATTTTATAGAAGTAATATCTACCGTAGGAATAATTTCTTATGTTCAAACCATAGGGAATTGTCATGCGAGCACAAGCGATGTTACTTTTATTATATATATATATATACATATATATATTTTCCTCAAAAAAAAAGAAATATATTTACGCGTAAACAATAAAATTGATATAAACCTTTCTGAAAAATTAGTTTTGCTCTGTAAAATTGACATTATTTTAGTTTAAAAGGATTTATTTATTTATTTATTTATTTTTTTTTTTTTTTTCAATTAACAATTAAAAAACCGAAGATTTGTATAACTTAAACGTGTATTTGACATGCAATTTGAACTTTTTTTTTTTTAAGTTATAATGAAATACAATACCACAAATTAAAAGGTCACGTGCATATACTATACAAGCTTGTACGAGAAACAGGCAACTTTTTCATCGATTATTTTCAAACTATATTTACTATAACACGCTATTCAGGAAGATTTGTTTTGCAAAAAATTCTTAAATGCATTAAAATTAGTTGTATTTCGCGGGAAAGGATGTTGCTCGCCAAATCGCGTGCACTTTTCGTCTTTTTGCGCCAAATATTTGAAGGTATTTCATTTTATTTTATTTTATTTTCATTTTTAAATGAAGAAAAATATTTCCAATTACTTCAAAACATGAGTTTTCAAATTTAAATTTTTGACACTTGCTTGTAATTAATTATTTATTAGAGGCACTTCAAAAGGCCGCGAGAAAAATGGTTTCATTCTGAAAATAAAATATGAAAATTTTTCCAATAATTGAAATCTGTTGAAAGTTGTCAACGAATTTTTAAAGTCATTTATCAACCAAAATTGTTCAGAATTCTTAGTTTACATGAGTGATTCTTTTAATTTTTACATTCGACTTTTTTTTTTTTTTTTTTTTTTTTAATTTTTTCAAAATTTGAGGCTTTGATTTTTAAATATACTACAGTTAAGAAAACATTCTTAATTATTTATTGAATCACGCTTAATTATCGAATCTGGCAACACGAAAACATTTGTTGTCGTGTTGCCAGATACTAAAGCGTCGGTTGTTAAGTTTGACAAATTAACGATTTTGTTTACTTTGTTCTGAAGCTGGAAAAATCCAATATCCGTAGTGGTGGGGATTCTTTCCATATCTATACATACTTCTACTGTGTTTCATGATTAATGACTTTTCTATTATAATTATTTCTCTTTTACTATAATAAATTTTATGTTTTAAAAATGGGAAGTAAAGTTATGGCAAAAATATTTTTATGTGAAATACTTGTTTTTTTTTTTTTTTTTTTTTTTTTTTTTAAAAAACAATCATTAGAGTGAGAGAGAGTGAGTATCTATCTCATTTTATAAAGCTGAAAGTTTATCATTGTGTCTATTCGGATTCTTAATTCACTACACAAAGCTACGTCATTCAACGGATCGCTACGAAAATTGGTACATTTAACAATCAGGACAAATTCTAGCTAACACCGTTTTTTTTTTTTTTTTTTTTCTTCCCAATTATAACATCGCTTTCAAATTATTCAATTATATTTTCGATAACTTTTAGATTTCGATAAATGTCCAACTATCGAAAAATGATTTCGATAAATGTCCAACTATCGAAAACGACAACGCAAAAATCCCAGATTGAGACTAATAGGTCCTCAGTCCTAATAAAAATCATACCCAAAACAATAAAATACAAAAATAAATACATGAATAACAAAACAAAACTGTCTCAGCATACATTTGAACGCATCTACATTTTTGCATAAATCTAAAATTATTACATGTAAAGTAGGATAGTTTTAAAATAATTTAAAAATTTTCGACCTAACTAGTTTCAATTTCTACTACTAAAACGGTCAAGTTAACGATACATTTTTTTTTTTTTTTTTTTTTTTTTTTAGGACTGAGGACTATTAGTCTCAATCTGGGATTTTTGCGGAGTCATTTTTCGATAGTTGGGCATTTATCGAAATCTAAAATTTATCGAAAATATAATTGAATAATTTGAAAGCGATGTTATAATTTGAAAAAAAAAAAAAAAAAAAAAAAAAAAAAAATTAATAGTCCTCCGTCCTAAACTAAATTCTGCTTTTGCCAGAATTTCATCTTTTTTTTTTTTTTTGGAAAGAAAAAGAAAAGAAAATTAATAATAATTAGTACAAACACCATCGAAAAAGTTTTTTTTTTTTTTTAATAATTTTGAATTAGGAAATAAAAAGTGCGCGTGGAAAATGAAATAAAAATAAGTAAAAAAATGAATTTAATGATTTAATTTTTATATAAAACATGATCGCGTGCTATCTTAAAAAGTAGATGTAAAATTTAAAGTCTATATGGTGCGTGTGGCATCTATAAAAATTGTTTTAAGAAATAGAATAGAATAAAGAAAGCAACGATGTTGGTTGCATTTTGTTATATAGTTTGAATTTTTGAATTTTATAGAAGTAACATCTACCGCAGGAATAATTTCTTATGTTAAAACTGTATGGAATTGTTATGCGAGCACAAGCGATGTTACTTTTATTATATCGTTTTTTTTTTTTTTTTTTTTTTTTTTTAAAAACAATCATTAGAGTGAGAGAGAGTGAGTATCTATCTCATTTTATAAAGCTGAAAGTTTATCATTGTGTCTATTCGGATTCTTAATTCACTACACAAAGCTACGTCATTCAACGGATCGCTACGAAAATTGGTACATTTAACAATCAGGACAAATTCTAGCTAACACCGTTTTTTTTTTTTTTTTTTTTCTTCCCAATTATAACATCGCTTTCAAATTATTCAATTATATTTTCGATAACTTTTAGATTTCGATAAATGTCCAACTATCGAAAAATGATTTCGATAAATGTCCAACTATCGAAAACGACAACGCAAAAATCCCAGATTGAGACTAATAGGTCCTCAGTCCTAATAAAAATCATACCCAAAACAATAAAATACAAAAATAAATACATGAATAACAAAACAAAACTGTCTCAGCATACATTTGAACGCATCTACATTTTTGCATAAATCTAAAATTATTACATGTAAAGTAGGATAGTTTTAAAATAATTTAAAAATTTTCGACCTAACTAGTTTCAATTTCTACTACTAAAACGGTCAAGTTAACGATACATTTTTTTTTTTTTTTTTTTTTTTTTTTAGGACTGAGGACTATTAGTCTCAATCTGGGATTTTTGCGGAGTCATTTTTCGATAGTTGGGCATTTATCGAAATCTAAAATTTATCGAAAATATAATTGAATAATTTGAAAGCGATGTTATAATTTGAAAAAAAAAAAAAAAAAAAAAAAAAAAAAAAATTAATAGTCCTCCGTCCTAAACTAAATTCTGCTTTTGCCAGAATTTCATCTTTTTTTTTTTTTTTGGAAAGAAAAAGAAAAGAAAATTAATAATAATTAGTACAAACACCATCGAAAAAGTTTTTTTTTTTTTTTAATAATTTTGAATTAGGAAATAAAAAGTGCGCGTGGAAAATGAAATAAAAATAAGTAAAAAAATGAATTTAATGATTTAATTTTTATATAAAACATGATCGCGTGCTATCTTAAAAAGTAGATGTAAAATTTAAAGTCTATATGGTGCGTGTGGCATCTATAAAAATTGTTTTAAGAAATAGAATAGAATAAAGAAAGCAACGATGTTGGTTGCATTTTGTTATATAGTTTGAATTTTTGAATTTTATAGAAGTAACATCTACCGCAGGAATAATTTCTTATGTTAAAACTGTATGGAATTGTTATGCGAGCACAAGCGATGTTACTTTTATTATATCGTTTTTTTTTTTTTTTTTTTTTTTTTTTCTCATAAAAAGAAATATATTTACGCGTAAACATTAAAATTGATATAAACTTTTCTGAAAAATTAAATTTGCACTGTAAAATTGACATTATTACAGTTTAAAAGGATTTATTTATTTATTTATTTTTCAATTAACAGTTAAAAAAACTAAAGATTTGTATAACTTAAACGTGTATTTGACATGCAATTTAAATATTTGCAATTCACACTTTTTTTTAAAGTTAAAATGAAATACCAGAAATAAAAAGGCCACATGCATATACTATACAAGCTTGTACGAGAAACGGGCAACTCTTTCATCGATTATTTTCAAACTATATTTACTATAACATTAAGGAAGATTTGTTTTGCCAGAAATTCTTAAACGTATTAAAATTAGTTGCATTTCGCGGGAAAGGATATTGCTCGCCAAATCGCGTGCACTTTCGTCTTTTTGTACCAAATATTCTAATTTATTTTATTTTATTTTTCTTTTTAAAGGAAGAAAAATATCTCCAATCACTTCAAAACATGAGTTTTCAAATTTTAATTTTTGACACTTGCTTGTAATTAATTATTTACTAGAGGCACTTCAAAAAGCCGTGTGAAAAATGGTTTCATCCTGAAAATAAAATATGAATATTTTTCCAATAATCGAAATCTGTTGCAAGTTGTCAACGAATTTTTAAAGTCATTTATCAACTAAAATTGTTCAGAATTATTAGTTTACACGAGTGATTCTTTTAATTTTTACATTCGATTTTTTTTTTTTTTTTTAATTTTTTTCAAAATTTGAGGCTTTGATTTTTAAATATACTACAGTTAAGAAAACATTCTTAATTATTTATTGAATCACGCTTAATTATCGAATCTGGCAACACGAAAACATTTGTTGTCATGTTGCCAGATACTAAAGCGTCGGTTGTTAAGTTTGACAAATTAACGATTTTGTTTACTTTGTTCTGAAGCTGGAAAAATCCAATATCCGTAGTGGCGGGGATTCTTTCCATATCTATACATACTTCTACTGTGTTTCATGATTAATGACTTTTCTATTATAATTATTTCTCTTTTACTATAATAAATTTTATGTTTTAAAAATGGGAAGTAAAGTTATGGCAAAAATATTTTTATGTGAAATACTTTTTTTTTTTTTTTTTTTTTTTTTTAACAATCATTTATTATAGTATAAAGCTGAAAGTTTATCATTGTATCTATTCGGATTCTTAATTCACCACACAAAGCTACGCCATTCAACTGATCGCTACTAAAATTGGTACATTTATCAATCAGGACAAATTCTAGCTAACACCGTTTTTTTTTTTTTTTTTTAAATCTGATAATTAGTTCAAAAGATGTTAGATAAGCACCCCCTTTTTAATTTTAAGTGTATTAAAAAGATAAAAAAAAAAAAAAAAAAAAAAATGCTGAAAATTTAATAAATAAATAAACAAACAAATACACATATTTTTTTTTCTTTTATTTCTTTTTTTTTTCCCACCAGAATATATATATATATATATATATATATATATATATATAACAAAATATAAATTTAAGATATGATAAAATTTAGCATTTAATAGATACATGATAATATCAACACCACAAAAATAAAACTGATTGTAAAACAGTATAAAATCTAGTATTTATTTATTTATTTACACGTGATCATTTTAACCCCTTTTTTAAGCTTTTTTCAATTTTATTATTTACTTGTAGATAAAGATATTTTTTTATGTCAAAAAAAAAAAAAAAAAAAAAAAAAAAAAGAATGAACATGCAATATTTTTTTTTTTTTTTTTAATTACTTATATATTCGTAGTTTTATTCGATTCAATTCTCACAATAAGTTCAAATTATTATAATTAGGATTTTATTGTACATGTAGTGATTTTCTTTACTGTTTTCTTCTTATTTCATTAAATTTTTCTATCAGTTTTAATGTTTAAATAATTTTAATACTAAAACTGAACGGTCATATAAATAAACAACTTCTGTATTTCCTATATGTATGTATATGCTTCTCCAAGAAAAAATAAGATTATTGTTTATAGAGAAGTTCTAAGATCCGTGAACACTTTTATCAACTTTCTGGGTTGAGGTTAGAATCGATTTATTCAAATTAATTTTAATTTAATTTAAACTCCATCTCATATTGTCTTTATTTTCTTTTTTCTTTAATTCAAAAGCAGTACTTCAATCCGAGCAGCGCCGGGTAGACCTGCTAGTACATGTATAAAGACATAGTACATAAAAGTGGGTCGTGTAAGAATCGTTTTTGTACAGTGTACCAACATTAACGGTAAAACCAAAACAAAATTCAAAACTGGTGTACAGTCAATATATAGATTTTAAAACTTCTTTACACACCATAAATTTTAAGCCAGCACAAACGGTTTCGAAAGGACGTTGTCTTTCTTTATCAGGTGCAAAAGAATACGTGTTACTGCCCAGGAGGCAAAAGCAAGACTGCCAAAGAATACGTGTTACTGCCTTGGAGGCAAAAGCAAGACTGGCAAAAGAATACGTGTTACTGCCTTGGAGGCAAAAGCAAGACTGGTAAAAGAATACGTGTAACTGCCTTGGAGGCAAAAGCAAGACTAAGTAACACAATCCAAGCAGTAACACGTATTCTTTTGCACCTGATGAAGAAAGGCTACGTCCTTTCGAAATCGGTTGTGCTGGCTTAAAATTTATGGTGTGTGAAGAAGTTTTAAAATCTATATTACCGGTAAAAGTATATAAAAATGAGATTATATCAATGAATATTATTTTTTTTAAAAGGCGAAAAAGGAAAAATAAGTAAGTAATTATTGAGTTATTGTGGGCAAAATTACAATCGATTTTCCACACAGTTTATTGTTATTATTATTATTAAATAATTTCACAAAACAACATTTTACCAAATTTTCTTCTTCTTGATTATTGATTATTTTTCCTTTTATTTTCTAAGTTTCAAATCGAATATTTTCGAAATAAGACCTTTAGAATTCCTTTTATTTGCATATGAACCATCCCATGAAATGTGTTATGCATCACAAAATTTTAATTATTAATTTACAAAACTAGGGGGCTTTGCCCTCGCTTCCGCTGGGCTCGCATCGCTTACACCCCCGCAGGTTCACTTTGTACCACTACTGGGTTCTGCCCGTCTATTCGCTACTTCGCCTTTCATTGAATAGGAATATTTATCGTGCATAACACAAAATAAAATCTGAAAATTGTTATAGAAATCGCCATATTCAATATCAAATTAAAATACATAATATTTAATACCACTTTTTTAAAAATGAAATATTACGCTAAAAATCACTCTTTTTTTTTTTCTTCAGAAGAGAAAGAAATTCATGATATCTAGATCATTTTAGCATTAAAGCTTTAATATGTAATCCCCTTGGCGACTTTTAAATTTTTGTCGCTATTAGGGGATGAATCTTTTGGTATTAATTGCTTTAAAAGAAAAAAAATCGAATAGTTATTTTTTTAATACCTATACTTTTTACTATTGAATTTTTTAGTTAATTTAGGGCAGTACATAATACTCTATATATTTTTCTAATGTACAGCTGGGTAATAATTTTACACATTCGAAAATATCTTAAAAGAAAAAAAAAGTGTATTATTATTATTATTATTTTAATTTGGAAAAATCTCTTACAGCTTCAATTTTTAATTCTCTCCTACCTACTTCTTAAATTCATGAATGGTAAAATATTCTCGATTCTCTATAATAGTTTTAAGTGATGAATTTTTTTCTTGCCATAATTAGAAATATGAAATATATCATAGAAATATCTAATTCTGTAATGTTAAAAAATTATCAATGCGAAATTATGAGCTATTATTTTTAAATGAGTTTGAATTTTATTCGAAAATATTTTTATGCCTAAAGTGTATCCGAATATTTTTTAATAAAAATGATAAATACACTTTAAAGCAAAAAATAAATACAGTCAATTATATAGACTAGACACAGCATCATTATTCACATTAAAAAATAATAAAAGAAAGAAAGAACATAATAAAGGAAAAGTTATAAACAACATAAGAAATTACCAGTAAGTAAATTAATTTTCTAAAAGCAGGGAAATACATACATATATATATATATATATCTGCAGACGACAAATTACAATCTTAAATTAATTTTTATATCTAAGATAACGCTTTTTATCTTTTTATTTATTGGTAGACGACAAATTTCTTTATTACCAATAGCAACATTGACCTTTTTTTTTTTTTTACCATGGAGGACGTTTTATATTTCCTGGTAATTATGACGTCGTAAAACTTAAAAAACAACGATTTGAAGAAACTTCTTGCATGTTGGCAAATAGAGTGTCTTTATTAACCCGATGTTTTTAATTAATAACTTCGTTAATTAAGATGATAGAAATTTCTAACTAGCTGAAATGTCTACCTTGGAGTATTCAGCACGCATTGATACCTCTCATAACGCGGAGGACACTTCCGTTCGCGAGGAGATGCGATCACAAACAGGAAAAACAAAAAAAGACGCCAGTAACAGTAACTTTTTTTTTTTTTTTTTTTTTTTTTTTAATTTAGTATATAGAGATTAAATAGTAAAATTGTTTTGATGTTGCTGTAGTATACAATAACTTAGCTTTCTAGTAGGAGTGGGCGAATTATTGATTTTATCGAGAATTATTGATTTAACATCTGTATCACTAAATCGATTTACGATCTTTCAATCTCTCATCCAAAAACTCAATCTACCAGATAAAGAGTTATTCCGATTTTAGAGTTTTAAAAGAAAGATATATATTTAAGGGTATTTGTCACCTTTGATGGCCCGACTGAAGTAGATTTCATATAAAAGCTTATCTCCATTTAATATTTGTAAACTGAACTATATTACGTTTGTTCAATAAAAAATATATTCAGGACACATTTCTTGTGGATTTTGATATATTTTTTACTGATTTGAAATCCTTAAATTGCGATTTCTCAGTTTGCATTTTTTCCTTAAATTCATGATCTTCCAAAATGTTTAAGCTTCTAAAGATACTTAAGAAATGACATATTTTTTTTTCTGTTTTAGGACTGAGGATAGTCTCAATCTGGGATTTTCGCAGTGTCATTTTTCGATAGTTGGACATTCATCGAACTCTAAAATTTATCGAAAATATAATTGAATAATTTGAAAGCAATGTTATAATTTGAAAAAAAAAAAAAAAAAAAAAAACTAATAGTCCATCGTCTTAAACCAAATTCTGCTTTTGCCAGAATTTCATCAAGATCTCTCTCTCTCTCTCTCTCTCTCTCTCTCTCTCTCTTTTTTTTTTTTTTTTTTTTTGAAAGGGAATAATCTATATATATAAAATCGTTCTTCCTGAGTGAGTGAGTGTGTGAGTGAGGGGGTGATTCCTCATCGCCCAGACCAAACCCCTAGACCTAGAAGCATGAAATTTTGTGACAATGTTCGTTCTATGACGTAGGCATCCACTAAGAAGCGATTTTACAAAATTCGCCCCCAAGGGGGGGAGGGGGGGCAAAACGTGATTTCACAAAATCCTTCATATCTCAAACAAAAAAACAGATATCCGTAAAATTTTTGCTTTAAAATATAGCTAATACAAATTTCTAAAAACGGATTTCTGGAATTTTCAAAATTCGGTCCCCAAGGGGGGCGGGGGGGGGCAAAACGTGATTTCACATGCGTAAAACGTGATTTCGCATAATCCTATATATCTGAAACAAAAAAATAGATATACGTGAAATTTTTGCTCTATAACATAGCTAATAAAAATATCTGAAAACCAATTTCTGGAATTTTAGAAATTCAGCCCCCAGGTGGGGCAGCAAGGAGGGGGGCTACGGGGCAAAAACAAATAGAAATAGAGTTAGGCCTTTCAAAATTGGTACAGATAGGTTTTGAAGACCTACAAGTCGAATGGGGATATTTTCGAAAGTGTAAAGTTATTAGGAGGGGCGAGAAGGGGGAGGGGGGCAAAAAAATAAAAATAGAGTTAGATCGTTCAAAATTGGTATATAGAGGTTTTCGATACTTACAAATCGATTGCGGATATTTTCGAATTTGTAAAATTATTAGGAGGAGCGGGAAGGGGGCGCAATGGGCAAAAACAAATAGAAATACAGTTAGGCCGATCAAAATTGGTACAGGTAGGTTTTAGAGGCCTGCAAGTCGAATGGGGATATTTTCGAAAGTGTAAAGTTATGAGGAGGGCCGGGAAGGGGTGAGGGGAGAGGGGGGGGCAAAAAAATAAAAATAGAGTTAGATCGTTCAAAACTGGTATATAGAGGTTTTCGATACTTTCAAATCGATAGCGGATATTTTCGAATTTATAAAATTATTAGGAGAGGCGGAAAGGGGAGTGGGGCAAGAAGGGGGCTATGGGCAAAAACAAATAGAAATAGAGTTAGGCCGTTCAAAATTGGTACAGATAGGTTTTAAAGGCCTGCAAGTCGAATGGAGATATTTTCGAAAGTGTAAAGTTATTAGGGGGAACGGGAGAGGGGGGGGCAAAAAAATAAAAATAGAGTTAGATCATATATGCAAAGATATAAAAGGACGTATTAATATTTTTAAATATTTAAATACCTCAAAAAATCCTTTACTTGAGCAGCGTTGATGATATATTTCGACACGCAAAATTCGCGGTCATCTTCAGATGTTTATTTTGCTGCTCTGTTGACCATCGTCTTCATCCGTTTCCACATCATCTTCTTCAGTGCTTACGTCATGCTGTCGTCGATTTCTATCTATTATATGTTGTATCTATATGTTTCTATCTATAATATGTTATATTATACCGAAAGACTGGCAACACATAATAGATAGAAATCGACGACAGCATGACGTAAGCACTGAAGAAGATGATGTGGAAACGGATGAAGACGATGGTCAACAGAGCAGCAAAATAAACAACTGAAGATGACCGCGAATTTTGCGTGTCGAAATATATCATCTACGCTGCTCAAGTAAAGGATTTTTTGAGGTATTTAAATATTTTAAAATAGAGTTAGATCGTTCAAAATTGGTATATAGAGGTTTTCGATACTTTCAAATCGATTGCGGATATTTTCGAATTTATAAAATTATTAGGAGGGGCGGAAAGGGGGGGCTATGGGCAAAAACAAATAGAAATGCAGTTAGGCCGTTCAAAATTTTTACAGATAGGTTTTAGAGGCCTGCAAGTCGAATGGGGATATTTTCGAATGTGTAATGTTATTAGGAGGGCCGGGAAAGGGAGAGGGGAGAGGGGGGGATAAAAATAGAGTTAGATCGTTCAAAATTGGTATATAGAGGTTTTCGATACTTACAAATCGACTGCGGATATTTTCGAATTTGTAAAATTATTAGGAGGGGTAGGAAGGGGGGGGGGCTATGGGCAAAAACAAATAGAAATACAGTTAGGCCGTTCAAAATTGGTACAGATAGGTTTTAGAGGCCTGCAAGTCGAATGGGGATATTTTCGAAAGTGTAAAGTTATTAGGAGGGCCGGGAAGGTGGGGGAGGCGGAGGGGCAAAAAAAGTAAAATAGAGTTAGATCATTCAAAATTTGTACATAGATGTTTTCGATACCTACAAATCGATTGCGGATATTTTCGAATTTTTAAAATTATTGGGAGGGGCGGAAAGGGGGGAACGAATGGGCAAAAAATAAAAATAGAGATAGATAGTTAAAAACTGGTCAAATCGATTGCGGATATTTTCGAATTTGTAAAATTATTAGGATAGGCGGGAGGGGGGGGGGGGCGAAGGGGGAAAATAATAGAAATAAGAGTTAGAGCATTTTGGGAATTTTTTCCGAAGGCAGTGAAAACCCGGTGCGGCATTTTTCGTAATCAGATTTTGTTTCTCTTTTTTTTTTTCACGTGATAAAAATGAATGCAATTTTGATAATTCAGTAATTAGAGTGATTCATTTAAAAATAGGGACCAGCGAAGCGGGCGTTGCCTGCTAGTAATAATAATAATAATAATCAATATCGAAACAAGCACTATCGAAAAAGTTTTTTTTTTTTTTTATAATTTTGAATTAGGAAATAAAAAGGGCGTGTGGAAAATGAAATAAAAATAAGTAAAAAAATGAATGTAATGATTTAATTTTTATATAAAACAAGATCGCGTGCTATCTTAAAAAATAGATATAAAATTTAAAGTTTATGTGGTGCGTGTGGCATCTATAAAAATTGTTTTAAGAACTAGAATAGAATAAAAAAAACAACGATGTTGGTTGCATTTTGTTATATAGTTTGAATTTTTGAATTTTATAGAAGTAATATCTACAGTCGGTAACAAAAGTGTCCGAACACTTGCAAAAATTCCTATATAAAAAAAGTACACTTCATATGTTTTTGTTAAAGAAATCCTTGTCGAATCGTGTTCTTACATTGACTAAGAACATGATTCGATAAGGATTTATTTAACAAAACCGTATGAAGTGTACTTTTTTTACATAGGAATTTTTGCTAGTGTTCGGACACTTTTGTTACCGACTGTACCGTAGGAATAATTTCTTCTTCTTCTTTATTTTTTTTTCCTTTTTATTTATTTATTTATTTATTTATTTATTTTATGTTTAAGGGAAACTACTTAAAGGAATTAGGGATGGGTTTTGAAATTTATTAATTGGTTTTCGAGACAAAAATTTAAAAGTGCATGTCTAGGTAAAACTTTGGAAAAAACACGCTTTTTGTTATATTTTTATTTTTAATATGTTTTCTTTTAAAGGTATTACAAAATATATCCTTAATTCTTTTAAGCAGGTTCTATTAAACATCAAGTATATGAAGTCTTTTCTTAAATATCTGTAGAAGTATAAGCATTATGAAGTTCATGAAATCATGAAAAAATGGAAACTGAGAACACGCAGTTTAAAGATTTGAAATCTGTAAAATAATATATATATCAAAGACCATAAGAATTGTTGCCTGAATATTGTTCGTTCAATATGTATTATATTGAACTGTTTGAATTACATTGAATTGAAATGTTTTGAATTACATTGAATGTTGAGTTGTTGAATTACAGTCGGTAACAAAAGTGCCCGAACACTATCAAAAATTCCTATGTAAAAAAAGTACACTTCATACGGTTTTGTTAAATAAATCCTTGTCGAATCCTGTTCTTAAGTCAGTGTAAGAACACGATTCGGTAAGGATTTATTTAACAAAACCGTATGAAGTGTACTTTTTTTACACAGGAATTTTTGCTAGTGTTCGGACACTTTTGTTACCGACTGTACATTGAATTGTTTTTTCAATATATATTATATTTTCTGTTTAAATTTTTTCCCTGATTCTCCTACTAGTTCTTTCGAAACTTTTAGTAGTAAGTTTGTACGATTAATTAAGTAAAAAAAAAAAAAAAAAAATAAATAAATATTATACAAATATACTGGTGGAAGAATCAGAGAAAAAATTTCAACTGTTGATACCCTGAAGGTGCCACAAGAAAAAATTGAACAAAATAAAATATTTTTGAAGAAATATTTTCCAAAATGCTTCAAACATACTATATAATTGTATATGTACTAAAGTAAAATTTCCTAAAATGTTAGTAAATTACAATTTTTTTAATATCGGTATATCATTATATCGCGACATAAAGATGGTATATCGCAATAAAAGATATATCGCGATATAAGATTTTCAATATCACCCAATCATACTATATATTTTAAAGCAAGCCTAAAACAATTTTAGTGTGTAATTTTCTAAAAATTAATTTTCAAAAATTTGTGGCAGTGTGACATTTTATAGAATTTCCCATATTATGATACAATGGTACAATGGTACATCCTCTGTCTAAGTCAGTAATAAAAAAAAAAAAAAATCAGAGTTTATTTAGAAAAGAAAAATAATCTGGTGTGTCACTCACACAACTTTCTCTTAATCTGAAATGTAATACTATGAATATAAGTGGCAGATTAAGAGGTAAGATAGCGTGAACTGATATGTAAACCTATATTAAAACGATTCAAGTTAGGCTTCCGAAGAGTTTTATATAATAACTAGTTCTGTGTGAGGGGGCCTGCCGCCCCCCTTAACCCCCTGTTTCATAACTGCACATACATTTATATAGAATTTAAATCTGTTATTAAAATTAAAAGTTCACTTAAAATTATTCAGACAACTTTCTAAAATTATTCGTTTTTAAGTTACTCTAAAAGACACAGACAAAGATCAAATGTTAAAAAATTGACTTCGGTAATCAGAAAGCCTCAAAACGTGTAAATATACAAAAAGCAAGCGATGAGTATTTAGCTTTAAAACATATATTAGTTACCATGTGTCTATATATGAGAAATTCATTTCAGTTCCTGAGCAACTTTCCAGGACATGATAAAATATTAGTAATAATAGTAAAGCACTAATTAATTAAATTATTAATTATAGTAAAGCACTTCCACTAACAATAAAAAATGTTATCGTTTAAATATTTGCAGTACTGTATATCTTTTGAAGATTATGTACAGACCAAATGGTGCACCTAAATATAATCCTATAGTAATAACATACGGCACAACCTGAAATACACTTCCATCAATTTTCAGCTATTGTCGCACTATAATCTTGTTCTTTTGCGTAGCCCTGTAAATGAACAGTGAATGATTTCCCAATCATATTCTACATGAGACATGTTTTTATGCATATAAAAAATGTACAGTCGGTAACAAAAGTCTCCGATCACTAGCAAAAATTCCTATGTAAAAAAAGTACACTTAATACAGTTTTGTTAAATAAATCCTTGTCGAATCCTGTTCTTAGTCAGTCTAAAAACAGGATTCGATGAGGATTTATTTAACAAAACTGTATTAAGTGTACTTTTTTTATATAGGAATTTTTGCTAGTGTTCGGAGAGTTTTGTTACCGACTGTATGTTCATTTCATTTGTTTTAGTGCAGTTTATAGCTGTTAAACTCTACTTTCCTGGAATTTCTCCCATAGACTTAATGTATTTGAATTCTCTTGGGTGTCCCTGTACACGAACCATTTGCTTGATCTTAACGAAAAGCAATGGCACATTCTCTGTTTGAGTCAGTAAAAAAAAAAAAAAAAAAAAAGCATAGTTTATTTAGAAAAGAAAAAAAAAATGGTATGAGAGAAAAAAAATGTTCTAATTGAGATATGGTATTTAATGCTAATTTCTTGTCAAAGTAACGATGACTTTAATGTGATGTGTTATTGTTATAGTGAAAGGGATAAAGCAGGTACGAAAATGTAACCTTGAACGAGATATCATTCCAAACACAGAAAAACCTTGGTAACAAGTGGTTATCGACACGATGCATTTTGAATACTAATTGAAGCGGTTCTTCCTCGAATATTTTTAGAATAAATAATGTAAAGAGAAATCGGCATTATGCATTTTCATGTATATATAAGAATATTAAGTTTTGTCTAAAATAATACCAATTTTCTCTTTCTTCTTCTTCTTTTTTTTAAAGATCTATTATCTGAGAAAATATCCAGTTCAGCCATTCTTTCAGACGTCTGCCAAAGAGTTGTCGCCTCTCTTGCATATATATACAGGGTGATTAGTTTAAAAGAGTACTCGTGGGTTTTTCTTATGACCCTTAAATCTGACAGATGAGGCAACTATTCTAACATTGAAGTATGATTGTTTGAACCTTGTTGAAGTTTTTGAGACAATTTCCAACATTGTTGGACTGTTACAACTTTATTTGTGAGGTAAAACAAAAGTGGAGACGCACAATTTTTTTTAATCCTGTAATAATTTTATTTTTGAAAAACATAATTTAATTCATTTTTTTTTTTTACATTATCATTCCTCATAGAAAATGTTGAAAATGTTCGCCATATTTTGAATGCAAACATGAACATGTCGAACTATGTTTTTGACACACTTCGCAGCATTGTTGGTGTTATTGACGAGATTTCTTCAGTTATGATCTCTTTTAATTCGTCCATGTTTGCAGGACTTCTCTGGAAAAGCCTATGAAATGATAATGTAAAAATGATAATGATAATGTAAATGTAACGTAGGAATGATAATGCAAAAAATTTTAATTAAAGTTTGTTTTTCATAAATAAAATTATTACACGATTTAAAAACATTGTGCGTCTCCATTTCTGTTTTACCTCACAAATAAAGTTGTAACAGCCCAACAGTGTTGGAAATTGTCTCCCACACTTAAACAAGGTTCAAACAATTATAGTTCAGTGTTAGAATAGTTGTCACATCCTTCATATTTAAGGGTAATAAGAAAAACCAACGGGTACTCTTTTAAATTGATCACCCTGTATATCTCATTAAAAATAATATAAAAACCATACATGCTATTTTTAATAAAAATCTTGTTGCAAATAACCGCGGTACATTACGTATTTGAATCTTGCACGAATTAGAAATTGTACATATTTTATGCACTGTCAGGACCCGATTGACTTCATATGAGGCCCGTGGCGGTGGCACACATACTTTCGCCCCCCCCCCCCTCCCTCTTACATTGTGCATCAATCAGCAAAAGTACACATATTCATATACATGTATATGGGATTAAAATGATAGAATTCTGCATTTTTGTACTATTTTTTGCCATTTTTAGTGGCAAAAAAAAAAAAAAAAAAAAAAAGCACAATGAAATTTTCAGGGTCAGTTTTAGAACCCCTGCTAGTCAGGGCTCGGGGCGCGTGCGTCGCTTGCCCTTTTGTTAATCAGGCCTTGCATACTGATGTTTGTGTAGTGTAAGATATGTAAACGTTTGCGTACAATGCAGTATAAAAATATGTATGTATGCCAACGCATTTTTGAAAAGAAAAAAAAAATCTGGAGTGACTCCACTCGACTTTCCGAACATTGAGTAATTAACAGTTTTGTAGATAAAGGAAAGAAAGAGGAGTTGTTAAACAAATAAAAGAGAGAAAACCATGATAGAGTGTTTGCGTATTTTTCTCCATGTATTACACGATGTTTTATTTAACGCTACTGAATTTTGAGCCCATAGATCATAATGATGAAGAATTTTTCGTTGTGTCCCTGTAAAAAAATATAAATGCTAGATTCACCAAAATGCACACAAACACACACACACACAGACTGATAGATAAACAGACAGACATTTTCTAAAAATGGTCAAATCGTGTTCTTCAGCTCTCAAAACGTGTAAATCCATCAAAAACCCGAGGTTGAAAATTTTTACCAATCCAATACTTTCTTCTATTGAATATAGAAGAAAGTAAAAATTTGGTCCCACAGGCCATAATGATAAAAAAATTTTCTTTGTGTCCC
The DNA here is from genome assembly GCA_963930645.1 of Salticus scenicus. Taxonomy (NCBI): domain Eukaryota; kingdom Metazoa; phylum Arthropoda; class Arachnida; order Araneae; family Salticidae; genus Salticus; species Salticus scenicus. The sequence goes on along the minus strand of OZ005660.1, from coordinate 204,135,414 downwards.
TGTAAAAAAACTTTAAGTGCTAAATTCACCAAAATCTATACAGTTCGTGCAACTGTGAATTATAACATGTGTAAAAATTTTTTGCTCAGATTAATAAGGCGTTTAGACGCTATCACACTTTTAAAAATTTGGCCCCATAGGCCATAATGATAAAGAATTTTTTCTTGTGTCCCTGTAAAAAACCTATAAGTGCTAGATTTACCAAAATCAATAGGGTTCGTGCTATGGTGACTTACAATATACGTACCAACTTTCAGCTCATTCGAACAAAGTGTTTAGACGCTAGCGTGTTCACTCAAATACATACACACACACACACACATACATATATCATCGTAAAAGTAATGAAAACGGACTCTGGGACCTCAAAACGTATAGAAACATGAAAATCTCAAATTCGAATTTTTGACATGATTGCAATACTTTCCTTACATATGTATGTTCGGAAAGTAAAAAAAAAAAAAAAAAAAAAAAAGCGTATACTTAGTAAATTATTACTTTTTTAATCTAATGATTTCAATACATATTTTCACCCCAAACGCTCTATATAATTTAATGTGTTATATAAACATAATACCCAATGCAATAATTTTATTCATTTATTTGTTCACAATAGCTGATTCTTTTCCATTCTTTAATCCATGTACTATAAAAATTGTTTATATCATTATAGTATCTACAAAGATAATCGCTTAAGTTTCATGAGACTTCTTAATGAAACTTGATTAGAGAAATATAAGCCCACGTTCTAAATAATATCAGTCGAAAATATTTTTTAAAAAACAAGCAGTTTGCTATTATTTATTTATTTATTTTTATTTTTATTATTTTTATTCTATTTACTTATTTTTCACTTTCTGTCTATGTATTTATTTATTTATTTATTTCAAATTTTATTTTATTTCACTTTATTTTTGTAAATCCAAAATATTTATGTGCATTTTAATTAAAAAAAAAAAAATCTGTATTTAATTTTTTTAAAAAAAGCATGATTTCCTACTGAAAACATACGTAATCGTCGTCAGTGTCGGAATCTTCAGCAAATTTTATACTGTTTTGCAATACTTTGTAACGTTTGCGGTGATGCAAACTCCATCTTAACTTAATTAGATTACTAAGAGAACCAGAGACTTGAACTGAACAAACAATAAGAGTTTATTTGAACCAGATTAATGGGAGGGCGGCTTGGTAATCAAACTTAGCTCAGTCAGCGTATTACTTAATCAAAATATATGAATGAACAATTTAATTGTATAATCTTAAATATCTCACCCCAGCAGATAGTCGAAGGTGTAGAGACGGTTGCACTCGTACTCCGCTACTACGACTTCACTATGGATCAGAGGATTCCCTTCAGACCCCACTTTACCTTTCCGAATACTAGTAGATACGCACACCAACACCCATCACTACTTAACTTCACGCAACTAAATCTCCACTACTCCACTTCTCGATACTCGCCAAAATAAGATTCATCACCATCCACTATAATATACTCCAACATCCACACCATCTACTAAAACCATCTCTATTTTTATACTTCTTCCTACATCCTCCTTTCACTATACATTTCAATCCATCCTTTTAAAATCACTTCTAATTTATCTAACACTCGGAGTCTAATTCTTTCAACGCAGCACCCTGCCGACACAAAACTAACTCGACCTCAACCTTCACCGAGTCACTGGCGACGAAGCGATTTTAACCGTCCCCACTTTCTACTTTGCTGGATCCAGCTTAATTAAAACAACTGTGGTGACGTTCTGACGTCTCAACCTCACAACTTCAGTAACAGAAATGTCATCCGCTAGAAGTCAAGATACATCCTATTTATAAGAAAAACGCAAAACACTCCTCGATAGTCTATCATTTTAACGGTCTTAATGAGAATTCCTAAAAAAGCATATACATTTTTTATGATAACAATAAGAATGAGAAAGAAAAATAAACAGATGTATATTATATGGTTATATTTTATTTATTTATTTATAACCTTTTTTTTTTTTTTTTTTTTTTTTTTTAAAGGCTTTAAGCAGATTTGTTAGATACGTTTTAAGGTTGATTGACAATGTGAAGATCATAAACATAGCGGGATGCGGGGATGCCTAACGCGTGCGGGATGGGAGGTGGCCCTTCTATGAGGCCATAGTTGGTATTTATGCGATTTTCGAAGAAAATCACGGAAAACTTCGAGCGGCTAGGCCGATGAGCACTACCTGAGTTTCGAACCTGGCATTTCTCGTATACCAGCTTGTAAATTGGAACCTCTCGGTTACTGTAGTGGGGCCTAAATACGTTGGGAATAACATAAAAGGGAGAAACACATAATTCTTGTATTTTTTTCCTCTTAAAACTCTATAACACTACGTTACAAAAAAAAAAAAAAAAAAAAAATCGAGCCCTGATACCATTTCTGCTGATACATATGTAAAATGACCTCCTGAATCCGAATATGACCCCCCCCCCCCCCCATTTTACCCCATCACCCACTGTTTCTCGGGACGTAACCTCCTTCCCCAATTTTTATCACTCTTCGGTAATTTTATGGCCATGAATTCGATTTAAAGAACGGAAAAGAATTATTTTAACACTTAAAAAAAAAAATCTGGAGTGACTCCACTCGACTTTCCGAACATTGAGTAACTAACAGTTTTGTAGATAAAATAAAGAAAGAGGAATTGCTAAACAAACAAAAGAGAGAAAACCATAATAGAGTGTTTTTTTCTCCATATATCACACGAGGTTTTATTTAACGCTACTGAACTTTGAGCCCTTAGATCATAATGATAAAGAATTTTTCGTTTTGTCCCTGTAAAAATCTATAAATGCTAGATTCACCAAAATGCTTATAGTTAGTGCAACAGTGATTTATAATATTCATACAAATTTTCAGCTCAATTGAATAAGGCGTTTAGATGCTATCGCACTTTTAAAAATTTGGTCTCATAGGCCATAATGATAAAGAATTTTTCTTTGTGTCCCTGTAAAAAAACTGTAGTGCTAGATTCACCAAAATCTATACAGTTGGTGCAAATGCGACCTATAACATGTGTACAATTTTTTTGCTCAGATTAATAAGGCGTTTAGACGCTATCACACTTTTAAAAATTTGGCCCCATTGGCCTTAATGATAAAGAATTTTTCTTTGTGTCCCTGTAAAAAAACTATAAGTGCTAGATTCTCCAAAATCTATACAGATTGAGTATCTGTGACCTATAATATAGGTATAAAATTTTTGCTCAATTGAATAAGGCGTTTAGATGCTATCGCACTTTTAAGATTTTGGTCCCATAGGCCATAATGATAAAGAATTTTTCTTTGTGTCCCTGTAAAAAAACTATAAGTGCTAGATTCACCAAAATCTATAGGGTTCGTACTATGGTGACTTACAATATACGTACCAACTTTCAGGTTAATCGAACAAAGCCTTTAGACGCTAGCGTGTTCACAAACATACACACATACACACATACACACACACATACATACATCATCGTAAAAATAGTGAAAACGGACTCAGGGGACCTCAAAACGTATAGAAACATCAAAATCTCGAATTCGGATTTTTGACATGATTACAATACTTTCCTCACTATAGTGTTCGGAAAGTAAAAAAATATATTTATATAATGTGTAATAAGTGATGATAATAATAATTGATTAATAAAATATAATAAATGTAACTATTATTTTCAGTGGCAATTCCCCCACCCCCGCCCAAATCTTCCCCTTGCTGAAAATATTCATGTTATAGAATTTTTCACATCTTTAGGCCCTCAGAAGGTACAGTCGGTAACAAAAGTGTCCGAACACTAGCAAAAATTCCTATGTAAAAAAAGTACACTTCATACGGTTTTGTTAAATAAATCCTCATCAAATCGTGTTCTTACACTGACTAAGAACAGGACTCAACAAGGATTTATTTAACAAAACCGTATGAAGTGTACTTTTTTTACATTGGAATTTTTGCTAGTGTTCGGACACTTTTGTTACCGACTGTATTCAACAGTTAAAATATTTCTTTTCTCTACTATAAATCAAGTTTATAGCCATAAAATTACGAAAAGTGGTTGAAATAGGGGGAAGGTCCCCAAAAAATGGTGGGTGATAGGGCAATATGGTCGTCCTATTCGTATTCAGGAGGTCATTTTACATAAGAATATGCCAAAATGGTGTTGTGGACGATTTTTATGCCGAGCAGTGTAACTAATAGAAAATAACGGCAGGAAATTTCAAATAAATCTATTATATTTTTAAAAGTTGCTTTTACTTGAAATTAAAATATCTATCTCAAATTTGACTGGTTTAGATTACTTGAACACTTTGTGTGTTAACTCTTTATCTTACTTTCGGTACTTTAAAAGTTCCATTAGATTAAAAAGCGTTTGTAATCGAATGGATGCAAGAAATGTCAAAAGTATTGTTGAGATAAAAAAGTATATACATCACCTTAATCTTTTTGTATGACACTAGACCCTACCCGTAGCCGTTTTTGTTCAAGAAAGGAAATTATAGAGTGTTGTCTCTGTTTTTGATTGGCATTTTTCACTATCTTCACGAGTGTTACCATTAATGTATATATCGCTTTAAACATCTACCATCAATTTTCGGAAAAATAAACAAATAAATGAATAAAAGACATAAAAATACATTTTCTTTTTTTTTAAATTTTATTTTTTAAAGGTTTGTAATACCCATAGATAAGTAATAAGACATAGATTGATCAATGAGGGGGAAAAAGTGATACCTTTTCATTTGGAAAAAAGGCGGTTATTTTACTCTCTTATGGATATCTTTTCCCGAGTGAATATACACGGGAATAGACAAAGATAATTTAGTAAATAAAATTTATGTACTAAAAGAGAATGAAAAACACCAGATAACCATTTTTCTTTCTTTCTTTTCTTTTTCCCTTCTCTCTCTCTCTCTTTTTTTTTACTATATTCTAGTATACTCATGTCTGCACAAAACTGACTTTCTTTGTTTCGGTATTTATTATTATACTTCTTTGAGGTAAAAATCGTCTGCATTCATCATGAAAAATAATTTTAATAAATTATAATTTAATAAATAATTTGTATTGCGTAAATTTGTATAGGATTATATAGAAGAAAGTCTTGTGGTGGTCACAACATACTAGTTATATATTAAAACTTCCGCGGCTGCTAACTACATTTAAAAGAATTTTGAGAATTCCGTATTACTTACCAATATAAAATATTAAAATTTAAAAAAGCATTCCACTAAATATGAAGACAGTAATTGTTTCATAATTATAATAATAAAGCAACTGATTATAAAATTTATATTTTTAATAAATTACTTGAATATAACTTATTTATGAAAATTTATATCCCATTTCTTTTCATATATTTATCAGAATACTTAAAAGGCGCGCAATATTTCGGCATTTTCAAAATTCATTAACATTTTATTCTATTATTATTTTCGAGTTTTAACTCTCTAATGGCTGATGCCAAAAAACATTTTCGGCATCAAAAATCTTTGCTCATTAACATGGGGATGATAGATCTATATAAATTACTATATCTATGGTAATACCTGTGCGACTGTTGCGTCATCAAACCCACGTGACCTCGCGCCCAATGAAATTTGGAAAAACGTAGCAGTTGGTAACTGTCCTTCTTCCCAAAAGCATAGCTGCCAATATTTTAATTTATTCCGGAGTAATTTTAGCCCCGCCTTATTTACGTACCACTTATTTTTTAAAAGTAATTTTTTCTTATTTTATCGAAGATACATATGGATGAAAATTTTTCTAGAAATAAAGTGGTGCGAAATAAAGGCGGGAGTAAAAGGACTCCGGAATAAATTAACCCTTTGCGCTCGGCATACTTTCCGTAAGACACGCCTTTTGGCGTTCCTTTAAAACGTCACACGCATAGTTTCCAACTTACTACCTATTGGCTACCGAAAAATTGCAATAATTTGTTTTATTTTACTTCATCCTTAAATAAAATAAATCTTTCTGTTAAAATTTTCCGGTAGCCGAAAGGTAGCCTATAGTTACACGTTTTAGAAAAATAACATTTCATTTGCAGATGCAGAGGAACACCTTAAGGCGCGGCTCGATTTTTTAATGTCTCCTCAGAAGGAACATACGAGCGATAAGGGTTAAAATGTTGGCAACTATGCAAAAGGGTTCGCAGAGTTTTCGTCTGCGTGTTTTATTCTTTTTTTGAAATGTTCTGAAGTTAAAATGTAATGCTTGTATTCTGTATATAGTGTGTTTATGTCTTCATTAAACTTTGTCATGAGCTAAAATGGTTGCATAATTTCTGAGTCTTCATCTTTTTATTCGACGCCTCAAATTAAATTGGTTTTATGGAAAAGCAAAAATAGTTAATCTTGTGTTCATACTAAGTGCTCTACCAAGCTAGCCAGTAACATAGGTTTTCATTTTTTTTTTTTTTTTTTCCGAACTCAATGTACCAAGTGTGTATTAACTGTTTCACTACCAGTTTTTTCCTTTCCAAAAATAAGATAAACTAAAGCTTTAATAGGTAAAATAAAATAGAAATAGCAATATTTTGCCAAAATGAAAACAAAAATTAACTATAGGAGCAGTTATGGAAGTGGGACATATATGTTACAACACTTCTCTTTCTAGATAGCTCACGTCCACTAGCGGCCGAGCGGTTCTACGTTCAAAGCTGGTAGACGTGAGGTGCCAAGTTCGATCCCAGGTCGCACTTGTCGGCCTAGCCGTCCGGAATTTTCCGTGGTTTTCTCCGAAACTTGCGTAAATACGGGCTAGGACCCCTTAGAAAGACCTCCATGGAAGGCACTCCCCTCAGGCCTAGTACCCTAGAGCAGTCAATCGGCCTTATTCCCAAACACCAACATTAGGTAGGGCCCATGTGTCCCGGTGGAGTTGAGGTGACGATATAAAATACAGTGAAAAGTTCAGTTCCTCAGTTCTAAATTAATTTTACAATACTTTAGAAAATATACACATGAAAATTCATAAAATTGAACTAACATTACGAATGTAATCATAGAAAACTAATGGGGCATGCACAAATTTCATGCTTATTCATCCCATTGGAAGAATTAAAAATATCTCCGGACGTCTCAGTGGGGTTGAAAATGCTGACTAATAAAGTACTATGATGAAGTGATATGTATGATTTTTATTGCGTATGTATTTCAAAATTATTCTTAAATATTAAAAACACTTTTAAAAACACGTCATAAAAATTTTATTAAAACCATATTATATAAACATTTACTAATATTTTCGCCATTAAGTGATGGCATCATCAGGTAAACATTTTTTACAAAAAAAAGCAAAAGAGACACCATCTTTATATATCCGAGGTTCTTGAACGGTTACAGCAAAGACATCTTGAACTGAACACAAAAATTTAACTTGTTATTGAATTCATAGGTTTTGGTTGAGTTCGATCAAGGTAGCACCAGGACTACTTTCTGCAAATTCCAGTCGGAGAAACTTTATCTTAGGTGAGGGACGGAAAGACATCTTAAACTGAACAGAAAAAGGTCAATTTGTTACTTGAATTCATAGGTCCGATAATGGTAGAACCAGGACTACTTTCCGCAAATACTTGTAGGAAAAACTAAACGTTCAAGATCCTCGGATATATAAAGATGCTGTCTCTTCTGCTTTTTACTTTCTTTTACCCATAAGGTTAGAGAAAGTATTGTTTTTGGGTCAAATTTTCGAACGCCAGTTTTTGTTATATTTACATGTTCTGAGGTCCCCAGAATACGAAAATCATGTTTTTAGCAAATGGTCTGAGTGTGTGTCTGTCTGTTATCAGCATATCTCAAAACAAAATTATGGCAGAAAGTTCAAACTTGGTATTCTAAATGTGTATCATATAAGGATGCTACACTAAACTTTTCGTTAAGATCAAGCAAATGGTTCGTGTACAGGGACACTCAAAAGTATTCAAATACATTACGTCTATGGGGGAAATTGCAGATAAGTAGAATTTAACATCTATAGACTGCACTAAACCAAATGAAACGAATATATATTTTTTGTAATAGAGATAGTCAAGAGGGGAAAAAATTGTGTATGTAGGAGCCTCGCCTCCGCCCTGGGGGGGGGGGGGAAGTCCCCCCTCGAGGGAAGTAAATTTTCGTGATGGGTATCTTTCAAAAGAGCTCGCCAATACCTTTAAAGCGAATGGTTGAACCATCGAACAAAGTTAACTTTTTTTTTTTTTTTTTTTTTTTTTTTTAAACTTTTAACAAAAAAAAAAAAAAAAAAAAAAAAAAAAAAAAAAACTTAGAAAAAAAAAATATAGTTTTTTTTTTTTTTTTTTTTTAATATTGAGAATAAAATGGATTTTTTTTTTTGGATATTTGGTGTTATACTACTTCTCTAATATGGAAATCATCTGCATTATCATAAAAGATAATTTTTTTAAATAATAATTTTAATAAATTATTTTTTAATAACCGAATTAAATTCTATATAAATGTAGGTGCATTAATGAAACGGGGGGTTGAGGGGGGCAGTAGCCCCCCTCACACACAACTAATTATCATATAAAACTTTCCCGAAGCCTAATTTGAATTGTTTAACATAGGTTTACATAACATCGTTATCTTACCTCTTGATCTCCAACCTGTATTTATAGTATTATATTTCAGGGTGAGAGAAAGTCTTTTTTTTTTTAAAAAAAAAAAAAAAAAAAACGTTTACCTGGTGATGCCATGACTTAATGGCGAAAAGCTTAGTAAATGTTTGAAAAATGTGATTTTACTAAAATTTTTATGACGTGTTTTTAATATGTTTTTAAATACAATAACACGTGGACTTTATACAAAATCTAAACTTTTAGAAGATTCGAGTTTTAATTATTCTTAAATAACTTTAAAAAAAAAATTTATTTCAAATACATTTTTGTTTATTTCATAATGCAGTAAAAAAAAAGGGGGGGGGGGTTAAGTCATTTTTATAACAATCGCCAATGTGTCACATTCGTGTTAAAAAGGTTCATTTCTTTTTTACTTTTTCATTGACACGGAACCCAAAATGAACGCCCTATTTGCCTCCCATTTCTGGAAACTTACTGCGGGATCTTTTTTTAATAGTAAGAAGTGACATCATAGCAATGGATTTCTATTGATTTTTTTTCTTCTTTGCGCTTTATTGTCGATTTGCTGCCACTCCTTAATTTATAAATTACTACTTGACATTTATGTGTCGCTATTTATATCAAGCAACATTTAACTTCCGCTTTCTTTTTTTTTTTTTTCGCTTAATAATACTACACGTTATATATTTTATTCTAATGCTAATTCTTATTTCTGTCATATATTCATTCCAGAATGCTGAAAAGAAAAAAAAAATTGGTGACAAAATAGGTATTGTTTTCAATCATTCGAAAAGTGGCATTACTCATTTCTGACAATGGTTTCCGTTTCCATTCGTAGGAAAAAAACTAGAATGCTGTGGCCACCACATGACTTTCTTCTATATTTTCCTATACAAATTCACTAAGTAAAAGTAATTTATTAAAATTATTATGTAAAAAAAAATGATCTTCCATAATAATGCAGACGATTTCCATATTAGAGAAGTAGTATAGCACTAAATATCCAAAAAAAGTCCATTTTATTATCAATATTTAAAAAAAAAAAAAAAAAAAAAAAAAAATCGATCTTTGTTTAAAATTATCACAGATCTATTGTCCAACCATTCGTTTTAAAGGTATTGACGAGACCTTTCGTAAGATACACATCTTGAAAATTTACCCCTCTCCCCCAGGGGGGGGGGAAGCGATGCCCCCACATGCACAAAAAAATTTTCCTTGTCAACTACTACTATTGTCAATAATTCATATTAATTTTACAATCACAAGTTAAAAATAATTCTCATTATGTACATTTAGACGAAATTTTGACCTATACTGCCATGTTAAATATTTAGAAAAAATGCGATCACAGCGCCACCTGTTGAGCGAATGATCCCAAAATCTAATCAGCACCAGTTTATGTCAGGGTCCAACTAAATACCAAGTTTGGTTAAATTTCGTTCATTGGTTCGTGAGACACAGCGTCCACAAAATTCGTGATACACACAGAGAGACAGACACACAGACAGACATATTCTAAAAACTATCAAATCGTGTTCAGGACATCCCAAAACGTGTAAATCCATCGAAAACCGTTCGAAAATTTTCACGAATCCAATACTTTCTCTATATTACATATAGAAGAAAGTAAAAAAAAAAAAAAAAAAAAAACTGTCATGCACTGAGAAGAAAAATATACCGCTTTCATTTAGAACGAATGAGTGGTCATTTTCAAAAACCTTAAACTAGAAATATAGATTTCCGAGTTATGCGCATGAGGCATGCCGATAAGCTGAATACACGAAATGATCGAGAATTTCTAGTCTATGCATTTCTAGATGGTGAAACAATATTCTGAATCCTTGATATTGCGAGAAATTTTTGCTTGATTTTCTAAAATTGGGTCATAAACCAAGACTATAGTTGCTAAAACTCGCCTCTTCTATTCGTATTTATTTGTAGAGATTTTTAAATAAGATTAACCTCGATAATATAGACAAACGCTCTAGAAATATAACAGGGATTTCTAGAACTCGCTTTCAAGTGGGACTAGAATTTAAAAGGATGACATGGAACTATTTTTACTAACCCACAATTTAGATTCTAGATGTCAGTTACAGATCTTTTTCTCAGTTTGTTGAATATACAGGGTGTGTTTGAATTCGTGGGCCAAATTTTAAGGGGAGATAGAGCACTTTGTAAGGATTCAGAATTGCACAGGAATTCATGACTGCAAATGCCATCTTAACCCTTTAAAAATCGGTTGTATTTTGTTATTTTTTAACAGATGTGGGCGGGGCTTTTAAATGTTGAATTTTTAACAAACATTTTTTTCGTGCAAATGGCTACAAGAGGAAAAAAAATAAAAAACTAGTATGTTGTGGCCACCACAAGACTTTCTTCTATATTTTATTATACAAATTCACTCAATAACAATATTAAAAAAAAAAAAAAAAAAAAATCGATTTTTTCTAAGTTTTTTTTTCGTTAAAAGTAAAAAAAAATCGATAACTTTGTTTTAAATTATCACATATTTATACCTCGACCATTTGTTTTAAAGGTATTGAAGAGACCTTTCGAAAGATACGCATCTTGAAAATTTACCCCCCCCTTCAGGGGGGGAAGCGATGCCCCCAAATGCACAGAATGTTTTTCCTAGGTAATTATTACTATTATCAATAATTCATATTAATTTTACAATCGCGAGTTTAAAATAACTTTCATTATGCACATTTATACGAAATCTTATTCTATACTGCTATGTTAAAAGTTTAAAAAAAATAAAAAGGGATCACAGCGCCACCTGTTGAGCGATTGATCCCAAAATCTAATCAGCACCAGTTTATGTCAGAGTGCAACTAAATACCAAGTTTGGTTAAATTTCGTTCATTGGTTCGTGAGCTATAGTGTCCACAAAAACCGTGATACACACGGACAGATTGACAGACAGACAGACGTTTTCTAAAAATTATCAATTCGTGTTCAGGACATCCCAAAACGTGTAAATTCATCAAAAAGCGGAGGTCGAAAATTTTCTCGAATCCAGTACTTTCTCTATATTATATATAGAAGAAAGTAAAAAGATATATATATATATATTAATAATGCTGTTTCTAATCGATGTATTTAAAGCACTGATTGTTCTAAAATGAATATTTTACTCATTAGCACTTTCCGTATAGTGCTAATGAGTACCCATGCACGTACCCATGTTTCCTTAGACTAGCAGTGAGGTCGAAAATTTTCTCGAATCCAGTACTTTCTCTATATTATATATAGAAGAAAGTAAAAAGATATATATATATATTAATAATGCTGTTTCTAATCGATGTATTTAAAGCACTGATTGTTCTAAAATGAATATTTTACTCATTAGCACTTTCCGTATAGTGCTAATGAGTACCCATGCACGTACCCATGTTTCCTTAGACTAGCAGTGAGGTCGAAAATTTTCTCGAATCCAGTGCTTTCTCTATATTATATATAGAAGAAAGTAAAAAGATATATATATATATTAATAATGCTGTTTCTAATCGATGTATTTAAAGCACTGATTGTTCTAAAATGAATATTTTACTCATTAGCACTTTCCGTATAGTGCTAATGAGTACCCATGCACGTACCCATGTTTCCTTAGACTAGCAGTGAGGTCGAAAATTTTCTCGAATCCAGTACTTTCTCTATATTATATACAGAAGAAAGTAAAAAGATATATATATATATTAATAATGCTGTTTCTAATCGATGTATTTAAAGCACTGATTGTTCTAAAATGAATATTTTACTCATTAGCACTTTCCGTATAGTGCTAATGAGTACCCATGCACGTACCCATGTTTCCTTAGACTAGCAGTGAGGTCGAAAATTTTCTCGAATCCAGTACTTTCTCTATATTATATATAGCAGAAAGTAAAAAGATATATATATATATTAATAATGCTGTTTCTAATCGATGTATTTAAAGCACTGATTGTTCTAAAATGAATATTTTACTCATTAGCACTTTCCGTATAGTGCTAATGAGTACCCATGCACGTACCCATGTTTCCTTAGACTAGCAGTGAGGTCGAAAATTTTCTCGAATCCAGTACTTTCTCTATATTATATATAGCAGAAAGTAAAAAGATATATATATATATATTAATAATGCTGTTTCTAATCGATGTATTTAAAGCACTGATTGTTCTAAAATGAATATTTTACTCATTAGCACTTTCCGTATAGTGCTAATGAGTACCCATGCACGTACCCATGTTTCCTTAGACTAGCAGTGAGGTCGAAAATTTTCTCGAATCCAGTACTTTCTCTATATTATATATAGAAGAAAGTAAAAAGATATATATATATATTAATAATGCTGTTTCTAATCGATGTATTTAAAGCACTGATTGTTCTAAAATGAATATTTTACTCATTAGCACTTTCCGTATAGTGCTAATGAGTACCCATGCACGTACCCATGTTTCCTTAGACTAGCAGTGAGGTCGAAAATTTTCTCGAATCCAGTACTTTCTCTATATTATATATAGAAGAAAGTAAAAAGATATATATATATATTAATAATGCTGTTTCTAATCGATGTATTTAAAGCACTGATTGTTCTAAAAGGAATATTTTACTCATTAGCACTTTCTGTATAGTGCTAATGAGTTCCCATGCACGTACCCATGTTTCCTTAGACTAGCAGTGAGGACGAGTGCGAAGACTTAGAGGGGTGGCGAATTGACCGACAAACTGATATTTGGTTTTTCAAATAGTGCTTTCAAAGACATCTCAAATCGTGTAAATCCATAGAAAACCAGATGTCTGAAATTTTTACGTAACCAGAACTTTCTTGTATTGAATAAGAAGAAAATAATAACTAGACAGCTTATAATAGAAAAAATTAAAATAAATACATATAATGAGAAGGATTAACTTAGTATGTAGTACATTGGTTTGCAAAAATGTATGTTTGGAAATAAAAATTATAAAGGGGTTTATTAAACTCGACTACAAAATTTAAAATTTGTAAATACCAGTGGCGTATTCTCTGGGTATGCAAGGCATGCGCCGCATACCCACTAAAAACTATCTAAACTTTAAACAGAATTTATTTAAAAATAAATTATTTCAACTAATTTTGTTGAATACTCGCTTCCATTTATACATTATCCGTCAAGCGAAGGGATTTTGTTACCTTCAGTAGAGATGTTCGCATAGAGGAGAGCTGGTTTCTCTTACTGTTTGATAAATTAAAACTTATACTTCGTTTTACAATGATGTAATTAAAAAAAAAAAAAAAAACTTTTTTTAAAAAAGGAAAAAAAAAATAATTAATTGATTTGAAACTTTTGAAACTGATGATTAAATTGCAAAATAAAATTTGGATAATTTCCAAAAAATGTTTTATGTGCCAGAAAAGTTGCTTAAAAAAAAAAAAAAAAAAAAAAAAATCTAAATAACTTATTCTAAGCGAAGACTTCCTCTAGAAATAAAGGTATGTGACAAATTTTGTTTATTATATAATATGAATAAAGCAAAATGTCTTCTTCATGTGTGCCTGTATGCGCTTCGAAGATCAGGCCAGTGATCGCAAATTTACAAAAAAATGACAGAAGCTTAGCTTTGATCTTGCAGGTGTGCAGAGAATTATTTCTTTCTTTCTTTTTCCTTTCCTTTCCTTTTCTTTCTTTCTTTTTTTTTTTTTTTTTTTTTTTTTGTTTATTTTCTTTCCTTGTTCACTTCTTAAATTAATTATTTTTTTTGTTTACTTATTTATTTATTTTGGAATGCTCCGTTAATTTTTCTGCTTTATTTTCTTAAATTTTATTTAATTTGTGTGTTTTTCTTTTCATCCATCTGCATTCCTTAGTAAAGATCGCTATTCTATTTATTTTTCCTTCTTTCGCATTAAATAATGCGATCAAATAGTTTTTATATAATAAAATTTTAATACTACTTCCTCTTATTTTTTTTTTCTTTTTTTAATACACATAATAGTTGCGTTTTCAATAATAATTGTTTCTGTAAAGGTGTAATACTTCCTTTTGAAGAGGAATGCTCATTATTTTTAATCCGTTGTTTCTATCGAAATCAAATGGTAATATGATAGAGAGAATTAAACTAATTAAATTTTTAACTTTATTAAAAATTGTAACGATTAACGTCTTGTATAAGAACTATCAGAGGTAAGACTATCAGCGCCTTAAGTACTCACTTAAGGTGCTGCCACTAGCAGTGGGGGTCTCCAATCCGACATAGTGTGGTTGTGGAAGACACAGTAGAAAGCAGCGAGGACCTGAAGCCAAGTTTTCAGTGATTTCAGTGGATTTTTTCTTTCCGGTTCTCACTATTCTTTCTTTTATTTTCCTTTTATTTTTTGTTTCTAAAGTGATATAAAAATTTGTGATTAAATTTTTTTGAAAATTCATCACAAATACAGCTATCAATAATACAGCTATCAAAAATACAGCTATCAATGAAGCAATCAAATCGGCCTTCAATAAGTTAATATAAGAGTCCTTTGGATATATGATTTAAAGTTAAAGCAACAAAATTTGTATATAAAATTTTATACACGATCCCGAGAAATTGGAGGCCCACCAGTGGCCGAGCGGTTCTGCGCTCAAAGTTGGTAGATGGGAAGTATCGGGTTCGATCCAAGGTCGCGCTCATCGACCTCGCCGTTCGGAGATTTCCGTGGTTTTTTCCGAAACTCGTGTAAATACAGGCTAAGATCCCTCAGAAAGACCCCCCACAGACGGTATTCCACCCATAGGCCTAGGACCCAAGTGTAGTCAGACTTGAATCCTACAACCAACCAAGAAACTGGAAAAATCCAAGCTTAAATTTGATGAAATGGTATCGCGTCGATGAGTAGTGTTCTTTCCATAGTTGGCTTCAAAGCATGCCCAGATTCAAATGTCACGCTACGCCACTGGTAAATACATAGCTTTTCTAAAAGTTTTATCTAAGTAAACATTATTATGCATTGTGTGTATTTTGTATTATTAGATAAATATTATAGTAACAATGAAAGGTTTTTATTATATATATATTTTTTTTTCTTTTTAAGTAAACTCCATTGTTTACTTTTTAGCGACAGAGTGAGAATTTTAAATAGTGGATAAAATGGGGGAAAAAAAAAAGAAAATAAAATAAAGAAGAAGGAAAATAAAGAAAGAAAAGAAATCACTGATTCTTAAGATGTTATTTTTAAGTTTACATAGAAATGAAATAAATATTTTAAAAATTATAAAATCTTAAATATTTTACTTTTATTTTTATTTTTAAGAATCTATTAAAAATATTACAAATATTCCGCGTATACATTTTATTTATTTATTTTTTTAATTGTCACACCAGAGAACAAAATAAATCTTAAAAATAAATTACTTATTTTTTAGTGCAATTTAAATTTTTAAAAAGTAAAGGAAAGAAAAGCAATCATTAAAAAGACGAAAATTTTATTTTATTTTAATGTTCTATTTATAGAAAAATTAAAATAAAATAAACTAATAATATATATTAAAAGAAACAATATTCGCTTGGATGCTAAGAAAAACAGTGAAACAGAAAATGGAAATAAATAAAATTTTTGTTTATTTTATATTTGATTTAAATATTTATTTTCTGTAAATGTGTATAGGAGACGAGTCTTTCTGGTACGCAAATATAAGATACTAGTAAGGAATTTTTCTAAATATATTTTAATTTTAATGGAGACATTTTTACTTTGAAAAAAGTTCCACTAATATATATATATTTAACGTAGATTTAAATAAAATTGGCAATTTATTCATTTATTTATTTATAAGCTAGACCTAACAAGATAACTGTCACCTCTTTCGTAGATCCAAAACTGTTACAGAAAAATCAGGAAATCTTCAATGAAAAAATATATCTCCTAGGAAGCCATTGAAAGTTTGTTTGTTTTAAGGAAGAAAAAAAAAAGTTTTTTTTTTTTTTTTCAATCTATTACAATATGTAATTGTTTACGGACTTTAAAAAAAAAAAAAAAAAAAAAAAAAAATTTTTTTTTTTTTTTTTCAATTGATTATGATATGTAATTGTTTATAGATAAAAAAATAATGTTAAAAAAAAAAGAAGGCGGGTATTAACATCTATTAATGAAGGTAATCCAAAATCATTTACTATTTTTTATCTACTTCTATATTTTCAATTTTCTTTTATAAGTGAATTTCACAAAAATGATAAATCTTTGAACAAAAATTTCCTTGTTTTTCTTGAATTGAATTGGATGTGTTTTCCTCTCATCTTTCTACAAATAAATACGTCTAAACATCACTTTATATATCTATTCTATATCTATATCTATATTATATATAACAACCAATTTCTATAATAAGTACAAAATTTTGAAGAAACACCATAAAATGCAAAGTTTTGTACTTATTACTTTTAAACGTCAGTTCTATGGTGCTTTTTTATAACCAATTTCTATATTTTAACTAGCAGAATAATTTTCTTGGAGCAATCTGCACCTAGTCTGATGGCGAGAAGCATGTTTTAGACATCAATTGTTGAGCGGGTAGAAAGCCGTTTAATTAATTAATTCAATTAATTAATTTTTTGTTTCGTTGTTTCCGATTAGCTTTAAATGGTAGTTTATAATTTTGTTCACATTTCCCACAGAGTTGTGCAAAGATTTCACTGTTACCTATATCGGAAGTTGTAATTAGTATTATTATTTATTTATTTATTTAATATGGGATGCTATTTCATATATAATTAGAAGCAGGTATGCATTTATTTTTCTCTCTCTTTCCAGTTTAAGATAAAATATGGCTTTTTTTTTTTTTTTTTTTTCTTTCTTTATATATTAGTTAATTCTAGAGACCTGTCGCTTCACTCTGCTAAACTTGAAATTAATAGGATCTATAAAAAATGTTTTCGAATTGCTACTGCCAGTGCTACTAAAAATAAATCATGGAGGGTGCTATTAAAACCTAACTGTGTCTCGGACTCTCCTCGGGCTGCTGCTGTGGCTGCGTTTAGACTATTGACTGGGCATGACTATAGTCCATTTCCTCATCAGAGGCACTTCAAGGCCACGGAATTCAGAGAGGGAGATCACGTGAATGAGATCACGCGCTCAATTCCATCCAGTGAGATATCGTTGTTTCTTCAGTAACCTAGCAACGGACGGGGAAAGTGAAATCACAGTTCATCTGAGCGTGGCCTTGAGGCGACTGCGTAAAGGAAATAGAGTATAGGGTGCCTGCCTCCGTGCTCATTTGTTTCGTTTTAATCTGACTGACTCACCTTTTTGTGCTTTGTGTGCTTCTGGACAAGTCATGGACGCTGCTCATCTAGACGTGTTGTATTGTTAAGAGATATTGGAGAGCTCATTGCCTAATGACCTGATGGTCAATGGCTTGGCATTTGATAAATAAATAATAAACAATGTTAGTTAATTATTTCGCTTATTTTTGCATAGAAATCTCAATACGATTTATTAACCTTTAAAAAACAGAAGAAGAAGAAGAAGAAGAAGAACTGTTAGAATAAGTGTATTCGAATTCCTCTTTGTGGAACCCAAAAATATAGGCTTCGATCCGTTACTTATTTTCCGGTCACATTTGAAACACAGAAAATTTTCAACAATGTAGACTAGCCCCGATTTTTAATATGCCGAATAGATATCGTTTTATTTATTTATTTATTTTTAAAACCAAAATAACATTTAAAATGAGATAAAGAATACTAAAATTTTTAAAATTTAAAAAATACATTTTAATTAAAGTACATTAAAATACTCGACAGACGTTTCGGCTAAAACACTAGCCCTCCGCAGTGTCAAACATACAAAGCACAACAATTCTAAAAAATTCATAACACATCAGAACAAGATTTTCAGGAGGAATAGCTTTAGCCTCGTTCAAGGCAGAAAGTTGCATTTTAGTAAAAGCGCCCTCTAGAAAAATACGATGATTCATACATATTTACATTAGAAGTCAAAATTTTAAAGTTGTCAAAATCAGGAATATGATCACTATTGAGAGAATGGATTACGAGTTTGATCTTAAATCTCCTGTTTTATATGTGTGTTTATGTTCCTTTAATCTAATTTCACCTGTTCTGCCAGTTTCACCGATATATGTAGAATCTGTGGAATCACAATTTTTACAGGGGATACTATAGATTACACCTAAACGTTTAAGAGGATGGGGGGACAGCGGATGTAAAGTTTGTGAGAAAGTTACTAATACGCTAATACGGAGTTGAGGTTTAAAGCTAGTAGAGATATTGACTGTTCTAAGCAATTTAGAGATATTTTCGGAAATACCTTTATAATAAGGGATAGTGGTACGGTGTGAGGAATTTTTAACTTTAGGATAAACTGATTTATATGAGAAATAGAACTCTTCTTTAGAAATTTTTTTAATAAAACGAGGGGACTATTTTTATTAATTAATTAATTAATTTTGTGTGTGCCCCTTAATTTGTTTTCTGTAAATGTGATTCAAAGAGAAAGTAAGAATCCTTATGAAAATTTTGGATTATTATCTTCTGCAGTCAGTAGCAAAATTATTGAAGCTCTTGTAATAAATTGTATTTAAAAGATGTTGCACCTAATATTGTTTTGATAAATAAATCCTTGTCGAATCCTGTTCTTAGTCAGCGTAAGAACATGATTCGATAAGGATTTATTTAACAAAACCGTTTGAAGTGTACTTTTTTACATAAGAATTTTTGCTAGTGTTCGGACACTTTTGTTACCGACTGTACATAATGTTAAAACCTATTATTCCCCCTCTTCTCTTTTAAATTATAATTAAAAGTTCTTTCTTTTTTTTCCCCCTTAATTGGAATAAATATTTTTTTATGCGTAATTTTCCTTAAAATTGCTTCTCGCTTAACAAAAACATACATTTTAGAACACTAAGCATTGCCTTTGTAAAAAAGAGAAAGAAAGAAAAGGAAAAAGAAAAAAATATATATATTTCATACCTAAACAGCTGCCTACAAATTTACCTTATTATTTGAAAATTTCCGCATAGTATAAGTCGGTATTTTGTAAATAATAATAATAATCAAAATATCTCTCTCTTCTCTCTTTTTCTCTCTTGATTTTATTAATCTGAATATTCAGCCAGCACAACACCGTTTGGCGGCGTCTTCTTTATCATTAACACTTTACTTCCTGTATAAAACTACAAATTAACGATCTAGTTTTTTAGATGAAATGGCGCTAACAACAATTTTCACTTTAAAGAAAAAAAAAAAAAACCTATTCCTGGTTTTTAAAGTGTTTCGGAATAAATAAAAAATAATAAACCTGGTAGAACCAGTTCTTAGAAGATGATGTTTTATCTCCATAAAATACAAACAAATTCTTTTTCAGTATGAATTTTCGAGTGCTTGCTAAAAAAATAAAAACATACGTACCGGTTTCAAAAATTTAGGCGTCAAAGAGACGTAATAGCTATTATTTTTGTTTGTTATAAAAATTTTTCAACATAAGGTCAAGTACCTACAGTTTAGAGGAAGGAAAAGGGATAGGATATCTTTCAAGAATTCCACCATAAATAACAATAAGGGCAACAATGAAATCAGACTCACACCTACTATTATTTTACATTAAAAAAAAAAAAAAGAAAAATTCGTAGAAGTTATTTCAATATAATATAAACATTAACGTTGATTTTTTTTCAATATATACTCTTAAATTTTATATCATTTAATAATCTACCTGCTTTGTTTAACCTAAACATAAATTCTACTACATTTCTGTAATAAACAGTAGAGATTTTGACTATTATGCAGAGCCAACTGAATTGTTGAAGGCGGATTTCATCAACTATAATCTTAGTTTATGATCCAATTCTAGGAAATCAAGCGAGAATTTCTCGCAATACAAAAGATTCAGAATATTGTTTCACTATCTAGAAATGTGTAGAATAGAAATTCTAGATCATTTCGTCTATTCAGTTTATTGGCGTGCCTTATGCGCATAGCTCGGAAATCTATATTTCTAGTTTAGGGATTTAGAAAATGGCCACTTATTCATTCTAGAGGAAGGCGGTATATTTTTTTTCTCAGTGTAGACTATCTTTCATGTACTGATGTATGTTTTTATCGCAGCGTGGTGGAACACCGTCTAATAATCTTTATTCCTCAGTTTTCACATGCGAATTTTTCTTGCGTATTTCTATGCAATTGATGGCTGGTGTCATTTACCACCAAATATATTATTTTGTTAATAATAGTGGATTTAGGGGTACATACAAATGAAACACATCCGTTTGCAAAGCCGTTTGCAGCCGTTTGCAAGCGTTCCAAATGTATGACTACAGTCGGCAACAAGAATATCCGAGCACTAGCAACAATTCCTATATAAAAAAAGCACAGTTAACACTGTTTTGTTAAATAAATCCTCGTCGAATCGTGTTCTTAGACTGACTAAGAACAGGATTTGACAAGGATTTATTTAACAAACCTGCATTCAGTGTACTTTCTTTTACATAGGAATTTTTGCTAATGCTCGGATACTTTTGCTGCCGACTGTATTTGCAAAAGACTTGCAGAATTTACGTCATCGAAGTTGCAAGCGTTCCGTTTGTATGTAACCCTTAGCGGTAATTTTGTGACCGGAAGATTTTTTTTTTTTAATTATTATTTTGTTGTTGTTATCAAATAAAATTTGTTTCAGAATTAATTTATTTCGGCAAAATCAATCAATTAGAGAATTTGTACTATGCTATTCTTTTTGTCCCGTTTAACATGAACAACCTATATTTTTACATATGAATTACACTTAAATTAATAGCTTTTTAAATGAGTAAAATCTGGACAGATTATGAATTCTTTCTAAGTTTGAGAAAATTTACTCTCCTTCAAATAATAATACGAACGTTCCAACGAATTAAATTTTTAAAATTAAAAGTATGTATTTAAGGTAATGTCATAATATATTATGACTTTAGCTTATTTACCTTACCGGCTTATTTTGATTTGGTGTGTTATCATTGGGTTATTTTTTGCACAATAGCATTTATTACCTAGGAACCTGCAGTTTAAAGTGCATTGTTATCCATAACAATTTTTATTTCTTTACCAGAACTCGAATTCGACGCCTGGAGACTAAATAATGTGTGTATAGAAAATTTCATTAAATATATATACATATATATACAGTCGGTAACAAAAGTCTTCGAACACTAGCAAAAATTCCTATGTAAAAAAAAGTACACTTAATACAGTTTTGTTAAATAAATCCTTGTCGAATCCTCTTCTTAGTCAGTCTAAAAACAGGATTCGACAAGGATTTATTTAACAAAACTGTATTAAGTGTACTTTTTTATATAGGAATTTTTGCTAGTGTTCGGAGACTTTTGTTACCGACTGTATAACATTATTTTGAATTTTTGCAAGATTTTTTATATTAATGAGGACTATTAGTTCCAATATGGATGAAAACGTCGTCGTTAGTTTCTGTAAACCAGTTTTGTGTCACACCAAAATAAATTAGAAATATCAGTCCTATCATTACAAATTTGGTACTAAATGAAAGGGCCAATATTTCTAAACCCAGTGGCGCAAAACGTTTTTCGACACAACAATTAATTTTTTTTTAAATTAGCTAAAGTATGAAATTTAGGTGACAACATTTCATTTTAATTCATTTCAGTCGTTTTAAGAAGTACGTGGCCCACTTTTACGGTCAAAAAAATGAGATTAAAAAAAAAAAAAAAAAAAAAATGTCGCACAAGTCAAAAAATAGCGAATTTCAGTTTATATCATTGAAAAAAATATATGAAAAAGCTCGTCACATCTTTATCGCGAAAATTAACCGCATGGGCGACAATCGTATCAATTTTATACCATTACTAGTCAATCAACTTTAAACTGATTTTTCTTAAGTACTGCGTTTGTGGCTTTTGCCTCTTTTATTGCCGGGTTGCGAAATGTTTATAAACGCCTGCATTTTTTACAACAATGTTTCTACAAAAGTTAAAAAGACACACCACACAACAAAAATAAAAGTAACATTTTGACCATTGTTACGAATTTAGGATATTTTATAACAATACTGAAAACAAAATACAACAATGACCAAAATAAAAGTACACATTAGCTGTTTCAACAATAAATTCTTTGCAGTCATTGAGCAAATTACGAGTAGCATGTAATTTGAGACTGTCTCTTATTAAAAAGCGATTTTTGAAAAAAATTGTGATTTAAGTGAGTTAATTTTGTTTTGAAAATGGAAGAATTACGTAAAAAGTTTCGTCGGGGTGAAATAAGTAAAGAAATATACGAATTTAAACTCTCAGAACTGACTCTTATGAATTTGGAGGGAATCAATTACATATATGCGGGAAAAACAGAAAATGGATTTGATAGTTTCATTATCGAACTCAAAAGTAGCAAAACACAGCTGAACGTGACAATAAACGTTTTATTGGACGACCAAGAAATAAAAAATAAAGTCAACTGGTCAAAAGTTATTTCAGAAAAAGTTAATCCACTCCTCACATGGGAAAATATAATTGGCCCTCAAATAAGAACTTACTGTACAGATAAAAATATCTTTGGAATGAAAAAATGGGTAAAAGGTAAAGCACGTCATAGTTTTGCAAAAGAAAATCACCCAGTTAGTAAATATATATTTGAAGAAAACCAATTTAACAAAATACGTCAAGATAAAGACAATGACAGAAGTAGTTCTATTGTGAAACCATGTGACATCACCGAAGCAATACATGCAAATGTCAAAGACAATCCCGCTAAGTTTGAAAATAATGTCAGAAATATCAATTTAGATTCCAATATAATTGAAAATTACGAAGTTGAGCTTATATCTTATATCAATGAAAGAATTTCTCATGAAAACTGTAAAATAGAAAACGAAACAGAAAAAAAGTCTCCACAATGTGTTGTTCCAAAGAAAAAAACTAAACTAAGCATTTGGTGGAAGCAACAAAGAGACAATTTTGAACATAGTTTCTGTACTTGCTTTCAATACAGCAAGAAAAAAGCTCGAAAGCGAAAATTGCCATAAATTACTGCCTTTACTCCTTCCGATCTATTTAAAGCATAATAAACAATATAAATGACATCGTGATTGTAAAAGTCTTCAATCCATAGCCCTGTTTTGCAATATCCTAAAAACTGGACCCTCCAAAACTCAACCCGCCCGAAGCAGTTGTGTCTGCATGTCATCAGCAGTAAATGTCATCTAAAAGGATTTTGTATTGTATATTTCTAAGTTAAAATAAACACTGCTTCGGGTAAATTGCTTTCTGTATTATTATTTTTTTTAATTTCTTTTATATTTTTAATATCTGAACTTACAATACATTCAGAGAAATGTTTTCTTGATTCAACAAAATTTGGTTGGTGCAACAAAAATAATTTCTTCCATTAACTAACTTATTGTAGGTAAGGGAATAGTAGTCAAAAATTTTTTATATCGAGTTTTCACCACATTTGTTTGTCTTAAGATCACCTGAGTCCGACTAACAAAGAAACATTCAAAAGGTGTCATCTTCAAAAAATATTGAAAAAAAATATATGTGATTCTACTCTTCATAAAACATCAGAAAATGAAAAAATTATCGACTGAAATGAATTACAGCGACCACAAAAAATTATCAAAGTTAAGCATATTTGGCGATTTAGCGCTGTTAGGCGATACGTTTGCTAGAACCGAGATTGTCGGGTACACGAACAGAACCGTGTTTTGCTTCTCCGCCAAGTACTCAAAATCAATCGCCTAGCAATGTCAAATCGACAAATATGCTTCATTTTGATAATTTTTTGTGGTCGCTGTAACTCATTTCAGCCGATATTTTTTTCACTTTCTGGTGCTTTATAAAGAGTAAAATCACATATATTTTTTTTAATACTTTTTGAAGATGACACCTTTTGAATGTTTCCTTGTAAGTGCTTTTTTTTTTTTTTTTTAATACTTCAAAGCAAATGTTTGTGTATAATGTGTGAAGACTCTTTTGATATTACATAAACGGAAACCCCCCAATTTTCAGAAATGAAGAGGCGATTTCAGTAATTTTAAATATATGCAGAGATAATGATCCCTGAAGAAATATCTCTGCATTCTGAGCATTTTTAATTTTTATTTATTTATTTTATTTTCCATCAAATTAAGCTTTCCCATCTTTCTTAAGCTTCATTTTATTATTATTTTTTCTTTTAGAAAACTCTTATTTAAAAAAAAAAAATTATAAGCTCCTTCTTGTTATGTTTCTGTGGTTTGTATTATCATTGGAGTTATTATTATTTTGATATAGGTATTATTCCTGTTTTCATCTAAAAAATTTTTTTGCTGATTAAATTATATATTTTTATTTTAGTTATTTTTTAATTCAATGGGAGGGGGGGGAAGGTGACTCCTGATGAAAATTTAAGTATATCTGTTTTTTTCTTTGAGGTATAAAGGTTTTTGTGTAATCACGTTTTGCCCCCTAACCCCCTTTAGGGCCCGAATTACTAAAATTTCAGAAATTGGTTTTTAGGTACTTTTGTTAGCTATATTTTGAAACAAAAATTTCACTTTTGTTTCAATCTGTTGTTTTCTTTGAGATATGAAGGTTTTTTAAGAAATAACTTTTTGCGCATGTGAAATCACATTTTGCCGCGCACCCCCTCTTGTGGATTAAATTTCCAAAATTCCATAAATTGATTTTTAGCCACTAGTATTAGCTATATTGTAAAGCAAAAATTTTACAGATATCTGTTTTTTTTTTTTTTTTCTTTAAATCTTTGAGGTATGAAGATTTTTGTGAAGTCACGTTTCGCCCCCTCCCCCCCTTGGGGAGCAAATTACTTAAAATCGCTTCTTAGGGGTTGCTTATACTATATGTCCTATAATTTCACTTAGTTTCGAGTCAGTGGCTCCAGTAGATTTTGCTGTGCGTTGATGAGTCAGTGAGTGAGTGAGTCAGTGAATGAGTGAGTAGAAGTGCTCTTTTATATATATAGATTTATTCAATTACACTGCTCTGCAAAGAAAAAAAAAAAATTCGAGATCTGATACTATATTCTTGCTGATTCCTATGTAAAATGACCTCTTGTATCCTAATAGGACTTCCATTTTCCCCAGTCACCCACCGTTTTCTAGATACACCACCCCCTCCCTCAATTTCTTTCCATGTTCGATAATTTTATGACCATGAATTTGATTTGAAGAATAATGAAAAATAATTAATTTAACACCTAAAAACAAAAAAATATAAAGTTTAAAAAATAACATTACTAACAGATTTGAAAATATATAAGATATGTAATGTATAATTTCAGTGGCAAATCCCCCCCAAAATTTTCCCTTGTCGCAAATGTCCATGTTTTAGAATTTTCCAACTCTGTAGCCCCTCAGAAGATATTTAACGGTTAAAATAATTCTCCCCCCTCCTAAAAATCAAATTTATAGCCATAAAATCACCGAAAAAGGATAAAAATAGGGGGTCGTTCCTAAACAACGGTGGGTGATAGGGCAAAATGGGCGTCCTATTCGGATTCAGGAGATCATTTTACATAAGAATATGCTGAAATAGTGTTGGAGGCAATTTTCATGCCGAGCAGTGCAATTAGATATTACAGTATAGGATCCGTTATCCGGAAACCCGTTATCCAGAATGTTCCGAAAACCAGAATGCAAAATGCCAAATACCAAAACTTTTAATTACCGTAAAATTTAAGAATTAAAGTTATACTATAGCAGTGGTCAGAATTATAGTTTAGCAACCTACTTTCTTTATTGCTACGGTGTTATTCTGAGGAAACAGGATGAGCACAAAATTGTCCAAATAATTACTGAAAATTTTGCAAATTTAGGTTAGAAAATGAATTTTTATTGTATTTTTTAATAGATAAACGTTAATAACACATACTTCTTAAAGTGTCCAATAGCAGATGAATTTTATCCTTGAACTCAGGTCGCATACATGAAGTCCCAATTGTAATACAATTTAACAGTTTTTATTAATTTCCATTATTTTTAGAATTCATTTCATAAAATATTTAACATTATGTGCTAAAAATATTTGAAGCATTTATGAACTATTAGTATCAGAGCAGAGACACATTATAAGCAAAAAAATATCATAGAAATGTTTGCAAAATCCAAATGAAAGGATTTTACTCTCAGATCTAAAATTAAATTTTATATATGTTTATTTATTTTTCATTTATTATTACTATTATTATTTATAGTTTGAAATTCTAATTAAGAATGTTTTTTTTTTATTTTGTGGAAATAATTTATTAAATAATATATAGGTAAAGTGTTTACATATATATTATTCATGTTTATCACTGCTGTTTATGAAATTATTTTGTACCATTTTTATACATATAATAAAGTGTTCCGAATTACGGAAAAACCCCTTATCCAGAATATCCCAGGTCCTAAGCTTTCTGGATAACGGATCCTATACTTATTTTAATAAATGGAAATTCTTTACATTTATTAGAAACTTATAAATAATAATTTAATATAGTTAAATGGTTCCTTCATAGAAAACAAAATGGTTTTATTATAGGTAATAGTCAGATTACTCTAGGCTTACATATTAACAAGATTAACAATCAAAATCAAAAAGATAATTAAAATATTACCTTATTATAAAGCAAGGAATTTTTAAAATTATAATTAAAGAAATTTTATATATATAAAATTTCTTTCTCTCTATATAAAATTTCTATATATAAAATCTATAAATAAAATCTGTATATAATCTATATATCTATATATAAATCTATATATAAGATCTATATATATCTATATATATCTATCTATCTATCATATATCTTATATCATATATCATATTATATATCATATATCATATATTATATATCATATACCTATCTATCTATATCTATCTCTATATCTATATCTATCTATATATATATATATCATATATCATATTATATATCATATATCATATATTATATATCATATATATCATATATTATATATCATATATATCATATATTATATATCATATACCTATCTATCTATATCTATGTATCTATATCTATCTATCTATCTATATATATATATATATATATATATATATATATATATATATATATATATATATATATATATCATATATCTTATATCATATATCATATTATATATCATATATATCATATATTATATATCATATACCTATTTATCTATATCTATCTATATCTATCTATCTATCTATCTATCTATATATATATATATATATATAAATCTATATATAATCTATATATCTTATATATCTATATATAATATATATATATATATAAATCTATATATAATCTATATATCTTATATATCTATATATAAAATCTATATATATATATATATATATATATATAAATCTATATATAATCTATATATCTTATATATCTATATATAAAATCTATATATAAAATTTCTTATGTTAGTAGAAAAGAATAAAAGATATAAGATTGATAATTATAATCAAATCATATGATAATCATAATCAATTAAAATGTTACTGTCTCAAAATTATATGCTATAATCAAAAGATCTTTCCCGTAAATTATTTAAAGCTAACATACAATAAAACGCAGACTTAAAAACATTGTTTTCGGTTCCATTTATACTTCATTTTTTATACTGAAGTTAATTTAACCCGAAAAGCTTTGGCTTAAAGTTAATTCTCTCCCACTCTTAAAATTAATTCTATTCTTGTGAATTACTCCCACGAATACATTCAAAACTAATTAGTTCTCTTTGAAACTGCGTGTATAAATTAGCAGGGAAACAATACATTATTTTAAATTTAAATTGATTGTATTTATAACGTGCGGCTTAAAGTAATGTTTTTTGTTTCTTTAAATCTTTTCACAAAATAACGGCTAGACAGCTTTTTTAAAGCTTATTCATTTTTTAGTATATACTTTTATACGTAGATGACACATAATTATTACCAATTATAAATTTAAGGGTTTTTTTTTCCCTTTAAACTGTTGTTTGCAAATTTTTTATAATAAAATCATTACAATCTCAAAGAAAAATATACTTTATTATATAATTTTGCACAAAATTCATGAAATACAAATTATTCATTAAATTATTAAAATATTTTCCATTATAAATGCAGACGATTTTTATCTGATAGAATTATACCACTAAATGCCGAAAGAAAATCAATTTTTTTGCCAATATCCAAAGAAATACTTTTTTTTTTTTTTCCGTTAAGAAATGAAAAAAAATCGATAACTTTGTTTTAAATTATCACAGATCTGTGGTTCAACTATTAATTTTAAAGGAATTGACGAGATCTTTCGAAAGACACCCATATTGAAAATTTACACCCCTAGGGGAGGGGGGGGGAGCGATGCACAAACACATTTTACATGCACAAACTTTTTTCCTAGTTTACTACTGCTATTATTATCAATAATTCATATTAATATTAAAACCACACATAATAACTCTCATTTTGTACATTTATATACGAAATTTTGTCCAATACTGCCATGTTAAAAATCTAGAAAAAATGGGATCGCAGCGCCACCTGTTGAGCCATTTATCCCCAAATCTAATCAGCACCAGTTTATGTCAGGGTCCAACTAAATAACAAGTTTGGTTAAATTTCGTTTATTGGTTCGTGAGATACAGCGTCCACAAAATTTGTGATACACATACACACACACACACACACACACACACACACACACACACATACAGACATTTTCTAAAAACAGTCGAATCGTGTTCAGGACATCCCAAAACGTGTAAATCCATTGTAAACTGGAGTTGGAAAAATTTCACGAATCCAATACTTTCTCTATATATACATACAGAAGAATAAATAAATCCTTGTCGAATTAATAGTCAGTCTAAGAATATGACTCGACAAGGATTTATTTAACAAAGCAGTATTAAGTGTACTTTTTTTTTTTACACAGGAATTATTGCTAGCGCTCGAATAATTTTGTTTTCGACTCTATATCTCATGCAAAAAGCTGCTAAACTTTCATTAAAATCTGACTAACCATCACAAAGATATTGTGTGTGCGTGTGCGCAAGATTATATACTGACGAAAATATTCGCTCTCACATAAAACAATGAAATAAAAATACAAGAAAATAAAATGAAAATAAATAAATAAATAATAGAATTATTTTAATGGCTGTAATAGAGAGATAAAACATTTTTCAACACTTACTAAAATTTACAAGTTTTAAAAGCAATTACTTTTAAAATTATTGTAAATAAAGTTACTGTCTTTTTTTTTTTTTTTTTTTTTTTTTTTTTTCTTTTTTTAATACTTTTATCTATATGTATGTATAGAGAAAGCATTGGATTCATGAGAATTTTCGAACTCCAGTTTTCGATGGATTTACACGTATTAGGATGTCCTGAACACGATTTGATTGCTTTTAGAAAATGTTTGTCTGTCTGTCTGTGTGTGTGTAGCACAAAAAATTTTTGTACACTGTATCTCACGAACCAATGAACGAAATTTAAATTTAACCAAACTGGGCATTTAGTTGGACCCTGACATAAACTGGCTCTGATTACATTTGGGGATCAATCACTCAACAGGTGGCGCTGTGATCCCTTTTTATTTTTTTTAAATTTTTAACATAGCAGTATAGAATAAGATTTCGTATAAATATACATAATGAGAAGTATTTTTAACGTATGATTGTAAAATTAATATGAATTATTGATAATAGTAGTAGTAAACTAAAGAAAAAAGTTTGTGCATGTGTGAGTATGGCTTTCCCTCCTTGCAGGGGGAAGGTACCCCCCAACTCCGCGGGGGGGGGGGTGTAAATTTTCAATATGGGTATCTTTCGAAAGATCTCGTCAATATCTTTAAAACGAATGGTTCTACCATAGGTATGTGATAATTTAAAACAAAGTTATCAATTTTTTTTTTTTCTTTGTTTTCTTTTTTTTTTTTTTTTTTTTTTTTTTTTAACGGGGAAAAAAAAAAAAAAAAAAAAAAAGAAAAACTTACCGTAATTTAGTATATATAAGCCGCAGCTTATTAAAATGTTGCTGAAAAAAAAAAAAAAATATATATATATATATATATATATATATATATATATATATACGCTTAGATAGACCGCACTTTAGATAGACCGAACTTTATTGCCGCACTGGAAGGTAAGCCGCAGCTTATGCAAGCATTGTTACAATAATGTAACAGATAAATAAGGAAAAAAGATGGTAGTCTCCTTGCATCTACGCAAATTAATAAAAATAATACATTATTAATTATAAAGAAAAAAATAATTCTGTAATAAAGAAAAAATTTCAAACTATACCAATATGCATAGATGTAATGCAGCAAATATGAGAAACAGGAGAACAAGATGGCGGACTCCGGACATATATACAAAATCATAAAAATAATTAATAATTATATATATATATATACATAGTAATAAATTATTTTAAAAGGTACTGTATAAAGAAAAAATTAAAACAAGATTAGTATGCAAGTAGTATACAAAGAAATCGAAAACAAGGTAACAAGATGCCGGACTCCGGACGTGTATGCAAATTACCAAAATAAGAAATAATTAATTATGTATAATCATAAGTAAAAATATATATATACCAGCATGTAAATGCGAAAAAAAAGAGAGAGAGAGAGAGAGAGAGAGATTTATACAAAATTACTTTATTTACCAAAAAAAAACTACGAATACAAAACTTTAGTTTTCGGGGGAGATCGGCTGTACCAAAAAATACGGCCGACGGAATTTGGCATTATTATTACACAGCCCGCACTGGTAGATAAATCGCAGTCCTCAAAAGTCGATGTTTTTTTTTTTTTTTTTTTTTTTAAGATAGCCCTCGGCTTATCATCACTAAAATACGGTAGAAAAAAAATCATATTTCTTTTGATATTGACAAAAATTTGACTTTCTTTCGGCATTTAGTGATATAATCCTGTCAGATAAAAATAGTCTGCATATAAATGCAGACTATTAAATAATTTGTATTGTATAAGTTTTGTGTAAAATTATACGGAAGAAAGTCTTGTGGTGGCCACATCACACTAGTTTTTCTCTGATATTTTCTCATTTCAAAGATATCTGACCTCTTAATTTGATGCATAATAAGTTACTGTGAAACAAATTTGAAAATCTCTCTGTCCATTTTTAAGTGGAAAAGACAATATATAAAGAAGAATCTTTAAAAAAAAAAAAAAAAAAAAAAAATCAAATTAAATCAAATCAAATCAAAATAGCATATATATTTTTGTTCATAATAAAATAATAATAATAATAATGATAATAAATCGCAACATATTTTTCTGAAAATAATGAAATATAAAATAAAAAAAGACAAAAATTTGACCTTTTAAGGTCAAGATTTACCCAACTCCTATGTGGGTCGTTCATGGTAAAAGGGAATTGGAAATTGATTATCTCCTTGGAAATTGATTTTGAAATAACGAGCTTTTTTCAAATTTATACGTAGGGAAAAAGTCAAGATTTAGTAAGTGTTACCGATTTTTGTGTTTAATACTAATCATAGTTATGAGAATTGAAAAATTATATTGAAAATAATTTGAAGTAACTTAGAAACTTCATTTTTATAATGAATATTTAGAAGTTTTAGTTTTCTGAGAAAAACATGTTATAGCATTTATGGGATTTACATGCAATTATTGGAGTTTTCTCTTTTATAATGAAAGATATGACAAAATGGGATACAATTATGCAAAAAAATATGTATTTAAAAAATATGGAGTTACACCATTTTTACAACGAGCCGTCCATATGTAAATAGGCATATGCATAATCTGTTAACCCCTTGGGTACATTTGACGTCTGAGACATGTCATTCAATTTTTTTGTTTTTTATTTTTGTTTTGCAATTCTAATTACTTGAAGACATCTTAATACTACATATGTCACCAATATTTTAGAAATAAATAAATTCTTACGTAAAATGTACTGCTTTTACATACTACTCCAAGCAACCAAAAATTATATCCGTTTCACATGCAAATATTTTCTCAAATAAAGCCGTACCCAAGGAGTTAAAAAATTGTTTAAAAACCGTTCCATAATAGTAGTAATAATAATAACAAACAATAGCTTTCTTTAGTGAAATTATGTTTGTTAAAAATTAAAATATATATATTTTTTAGAACAGTCTGAAAGGACAAATAGCCTTTTATCAACCATATTGCTGTAAAAGTTTCTTCATATCTTCATCAAAATATTAAATTAATCTGCAGAGTTTCTGAACAATCCTAAAAGAAAAAAAAATCAATCATTAATTATAATAATCAATCAAAAACAATGTTACTTTATTACTAAATCAATATGATTATTTATACGTCAGTACTAATTTTATATGTCTTTTCACAGCTCGAATTATTAATCACATTGTTATATTTATCAAATATCGTTCATATTATGCCGTTTTCAAACATATTAAAAATGTCAGATTACACTGACACATTTTCGATGTTAAATAAAATGATCATTTTAAGAAGTGCACTGAGAAAAAAAAATATACCGCTTTCATCTAGAATGAATAGGTGGTCCTTTTCTAAATCCCTAAACTAGAAATATAGATTTCCGAGCTACGAGTATAAGGCACGCCAATACACTGAGAAAAAATTCTATAACTGACATCTAGAATCTAAATTGTGGCTCTATAAAAAATAGTTCCATGTCATCCTTATAAATTCCTTATAAAAAATTTTCTAGTCCCCTTCGAAAGCGAATTCTAGAGACCTCTGTTAGAATTCTTGAGCGTTTGCCTATACTATCGAGGACAAATCTATTTGAAAATAGCTCCATATATAAATGTGAATACAAGAGGCGGGTTTCAGCAGCTATAATCTTGGTTTATGACCCAATTTTAAAAAATCAAGCGAGAAATTCTCGACCATTTCGTCTATTCAGTTTATGGGCGTGCTTTATGTGCATAGCTCGGAAATTTATATTTCTAGTTTAGGGATTTAGAAAATGACCATTTATTCATTCTAGATGAAGCCGGCATATTTTTTTTCTCAGTGTGACGCATGAAATATATCGATTTTTCATTAAAAATAACATTATTTAGGTTAAGTTATTAATAATTAAATGCGTATATTTCTGAACAATCCTAAAAGAAAAAGAAATCAATCGTTAATTATAATAATCAATAAAAAACACTGCTGTTTTATTACTAAATCAATAAGATTATTTATACGTCGATACTAATTTTATATGTCTTTTCACACCTCGAATTATTAATAATACTGTTAGAATGAATATTTATAAAAATACTCTGTTTAAATCGTTTATATTACGCCGTTCAAACATATTCAGAATCTCTACTTATACATTTTCGATGTTAAATAAAATGATTGTTTTAAGAAGCAAAGCATTAAATATAGATTTTTCATTAAAAATAACATTATTTAGGTTAAGTCAGGTTAAGTAATTATTTAGGCTAAGTTATTAATAATTAAATACTTGCATTTCAATATGTTATATATTTCAATGATATTTTTCATTTTCCTATTCATTATATTGTTAGAACTAATATTTTGCAAAATACCATCTTTAAACTATTCGCACGCGTTGAAGAAATTTAAAATGTTAGCATGTACGTGATAAATCTTCGAGGATAAATTTAGTTTTTGTATAAAGATGCTAAGTAATTAATCTATTGATTTAGGATTTAAAAAAGTAGGTTAAGTTATTAATAATTAATTACATTGCAATACTAACGTTATATGCTTTTTTTTACAATTTGAACTATTGATCTATTGTTAGAATTAATATTTATCAAAATACTGTGTTTAAATAGTTCACATTATCACGTTCAAGCATGTTCAAAATGTTAAGTTATCGCGAAAAATCTTCTATGATAAATTAAATGGTTGTGTGAAAGAGCGAAGCATTTAAATTATTGTTAAAAATTAAATTATTGTTAAAAATGGTTATTTATAAAAAGTACCTGAGTTTCAATACAAATATTATATGTCTTTTTCCAAATTAGCTTTTGTTCATATGGTTTGAATTATTGTTTTCCAAAATACAGCGTTTAAATCGTTCAGATCTCAGTCAATAAATTTACAAATGTCATAGCTTGTGCGCGATAATTCTTCAATGATAAATTAAATGGTTGTGTGAAAGAGCGAAGCATTTAAATTATTGTTAAAAATTAAATTATTATTAAAAATGGTTATTAATAAAAAGTATCTGTGTTTCAATACAAATATTATATGTCTTTTCCCAATTCAGCTATTGTTCATATGGTTTGAATTATTTTTTTTTCAAAATACAGCGTTTAAATCGTTCACATCTCTGTCAAGAAATTTACAAATGTTAGCTTGTACGCGATAATTCTTCGATGATAAACGAAATGGTTGTGTGAAAGAGCGAAGCATTTAAATTATTGTTAAAAATTAAATTATTATTAAAAATGGTTATTAATAAAAAGTATCTGTGTTTCAATACAAATATTATATGTCTTTTCCCAATTCAGCTATTGTTCATATGGTTTGAATTATTGTTTTTTCAAAATACAGCGTTTAAATCGTTCACATCTCTGTCAAGAAATTTACAAATGTTAGCTTGTACGTGATAATTCTTCGATGATAAATTAAATGGTTGTGTGAAAGAGCGAAGCATTTAAATTATTGTTAAAAATTAAATTATTGGGTTGTTCGATAAATAATGTCGTTTTTTAAAACCTTTGCTTCTAAAAACCAAGGCTTCTTCGAGCGTGGAATTTTTCAACTTACCGAAAGATGGCAAAACGTCATCCAACAAAATGGTCAATATATCAGTGATTAATGTTTGTTGTTAATATAAATAAATTCACTTTGAAAAACATGAAAAAAAACGACATTATTTATCGAACAACCCAATATTATTAAAAATGGTTATTAATAAAAAGTACCTGTGTTTCAATACAAATATTATATGTCTTTTCCCAATTTAGCTATTGTTCATATGGTTTGAATTATTGTTTTTCAAAATACAGCGTTTAAATCGTTCACATCTCTGTCAAGAATTTTACAAATGTTAGCTTGTACGCGATAATTCTTCGATGATAAATTAAATGGTTGTGTGAAAGAGCGAAGCATTTAAATTATTGTTAAAAATTAAATTATTATTAAAAATAGTTATTAATAATAAAGTACCTGTGTTCCAATACTAATATTATATGTCTTTTCCCAGTTCAGCTATTGTTCATATGGTTTGAATTATTATTTTTCAAAATACAGCGTTTAAATCGTTCACATCTCGGTCAAGAAATTTACAAATGTTAGCTTGTACGCGATAATTCTTCGATGATAAATTAAATGGTTGTGTGAAAGAGCGAAGCATTTAAATTATTGTTAAAAATTAAATTATTATTAAAAATGGTTATTAATAAAAAGTACCTGTGTTTCAATACAAATATTATATGTCTTTTCCCAATTTAGCTATTGTTCATATGGTTTGAATTATTTTTTTTCAAAATGCAGCGTTTAAATTGTTCACATCTCTGTCAAGAAATTTACAAATGTTAGCTTGTACGCGATAATTCCTCGATGATAAATTAAATGGTTGTGTGAAAGAGCGAAGCATTTAAATTATTGTTAAAAGTTAAATTATTATTAAAATTAGTTATTAATAATAAAGTACCTGTGTTTCAATACTAATATTATATGTCTTTTCCCAATTTAGCTATTGTTCATATGGTTTGAATTATTATTTTTCAAAATACAGCGTTTAAATAGTTCGCATCTCGATCAAGAAATTTACAAATATTAGCTTGTGCGCGATAATTCTTCGATGATAAATTAAATGTTAATATAAAGAAGCGAAGCATTTAATATATAGATTTGTGATTAAAAAACAGTGTTATTAAGGTTACGTCATTAATAATTAAATACTTATATTTCAGTACTAATGTTTTATGTCTTTTCCCAAATCAAACTATTAATCATGTGGTCAGAATTAATGTTTTGTGAAAAAAATTCGTTTAATCGTTCACATTTCGTTCAAAAAATTTAGCTTGTGCGTGATAAATCTATGATGCTAAATTAAATGTTCGCATGAAGAAACGAAGCATTTAATATATCGATTTACGATTAAAAATAGTGCTATTTAAGTTTGATCATTAATAATTAAATACTTATATTTCAATACTAATGTTTTATGTCTTTTCCCAATGCCAACTATTGATCCTGTGGTTAGAATTACTGTTTTGTGAAAATACTGCGTCAAATCGTTCATATTTCGCTAAAAAAAAATTTAGCTTGTGCGCAATAAATCTGATGCTAAATTAAATGTTCATATGAAGAAGCGAAGCATTTATATATCAGTTTATGATTAAAAATAGTGCTATTAAGGTTAGGTCATTAATAATTAAGTATTTATATTTCAATACTAATGTTTTATGTCGTTTCCCAATTCTAACTATTGATGATATGGTTAAAATTAACGTTTTGTGAAAATACTGCGTTAAATCGTTCACATTTCGTTCAAAAATTTAAGCTTGTACGAGATATATCTATGATGATAAATTAAATGTTCGTGTGCAGAAACGAAGCATTTAATATATAGATTTACGATTAAAAATAGTGCTATTAAGGTTAGGTCATTAATAATTAAGGATTATCTTTCATTACTAATGTTTTATGTCTTTTCCCAATTCTAACTATTGATGATATGGTTAAAATTAACGTTTTGTGAAAATACTGCGTTAAATCGTTCACATTTCGTTCAAAAATTTAAGCTTGTACGAGATATATCTATGATGATAAATTAAATGTTCGTGTGCAGAAACGAAGCATTTAATGTATAGATTTACGATTAAAAATAGTGCTGTTAAGGTTAGGTCATTAATAATTAAGGATTATCTTTCATTACTAATGTTTTATGTCTTTTCCCAATTCTAACTATTGATGATATGGTTAAAATTAACGTTTTGTGAAAATACTGCGTTAAATCGTTCACATTTCGTTCAAAAATTTAAGCTTGTACGAGATATATCTATGATGATAAATTAAATGTTCGTGTGCAGAAACGAAGCATTTAATATATAGATTTACGATTAAAAATAGTGCTATTAAGGTTAGGTCATTAATAATTAAGGATTATCTTTCATTACTAATGTTTTATGTCTTTTCCCAATTCTAACTATTGATGATATGGTTAAAATTAACGTTTTGTGAAAATACTGCGTTAAATCGTTCACATTTCGTTCAAAAAATTTAGCTTGTGCGCGATAAATCTATAATGATAAATTAAACGTTCGTGTGAAGAAGCGAAGTACTTAATATATCGATTTACGAT
This sequence comes from Salticus scenicus, assembly GCA_963930645.1. Lineage (NCBI taxonomy): Eukaryota > Metazoa > Arthropoda > Arachnida > Araneae > Salticidae > Salticus > Salticus scenicus. The sequence goes on along the minus strand of OZ005660.1, from coordinate 204,097,581 downwards.
TAAAAATAGTGCTGTTAAGGTTAGGTCATTAATATAATTAAACACTTATATTTCAAAACTATTGTTTTTATGTCTTTTCCCAATCCCAACTATTTATCACGTGGTTAGAATTAATGTTTTGTGAAAATACATTGTTTAATCTTTCACATTTCGTTTAAAAAATTTAGCTTGTGCGTGATAAATCTATGACGATAAATTAAACGTTCGTGTGAAGAAGCGAAGTACTTAATATTTCGATTTATGATTAAAAATAGTATTATTAAGGTTAAGTCATTAATAATTAAATACTTATACTTCAATACTAATGTTTTATTTCTTTTCCCAATTCCAACCATTGTTCATGCGGTTAAAACTAATGTTTTTTGAAAATGCTTCGTTTAATCGTTCACATTTCGTTTAAAAAATTTAGCTTGTGCGTGATAAATCTATGACGATAAACTAAATTTTCGTGTGAAGAAGCGAAGTACTTAATATTTCGATTTATGATTAAAAATAGTATTATTAAGGTTAAGTCATTAATAATTAAATACTTATACTTCAATACTAATGTTTTATTTCTTTTCCCAATTCCAACCATTGTTCATGTGGTTAAAACTAATGTTTTTTGAAAATGCTTCGTTTAATCGTTCACATTTCGTTCAAAAAATTTAGCTTGTGCGCGATAAATCTATGACTATAAATTAAATGTTCCATGCAAAGAAGTGAGTTTTTAATATTTTAATATATTATTATTAAGAACAGTATTATTAAGGTTAAGTCATGAATAATTAAATACTTTATTTCAATACTAACGTTTTATGTCTTTTCCTAATTTCAACCATTGATCATGTGGTTAGAAATAATGTTTTATGAAAATATACTGAGTTAAGTCGTTCGCATTTAGTTCAAAAAATTTATACCTTCTAAACGATAATTCTATGAAGATAAATTAAACGTTAATATAAAGAAGTGAAGCAATTAATATATCGATTCATGATTAAGAATAGTACTATTAAGGTTAAGTTATTAATAGTTAAATACTTACATTTGAATACTCTTTTATGTCTTTTTCTAATTCCATTTATTGATCATATGGTTTGAATCAAAGTCTTCTTAAAATATTGAGTTAAACTCCTCACATTTCGTTCAAAATATTTAGCTTGAACGCAATAAATATATGATGATAAATTAGATATTCTTATAATAAAGTAGCGAAACATTTAATATATCGATTTATGATTAAAAATAGTACTATTAAAGTTAAGTTAATTATAGATAAATACTTATATTTTAGTATCAATTTTATACGTATTTTCACAATTCCGGTCATATTGTTAGAAATAATATTTTTCAAAATACTATGTTTAAATTGTTTATATTCCTATTCAAGTAAATTCAAAATGTTAGGTTTCTCTCGATAATAAATTAAATGCTCGTATTAAGAAACAAAGCTTTTAAATTATTACTTTTAAATGAATTTAGAATTAATATTTTTCAAAATACCATGTATAAATTGTTCAACCATGTATAAATTGTTCATAGCTCAATTACAACAAATTTAAAATGTTAGCTTATGCACGATAAATTTTTGATGACCAATTAAATGTTCATACACTGTAAGAAACTAGAATGTTGTGGCCACCACATGACTTTCTTCTAAATTTTCCTATACAAATTCACTCACTAAAAATAATTTATTAAAATTATTATTAAAAAAAAGAAAAAAAATCTTCCATGATAATGCAGATGATTTCCATATTAGAGAAATAGTATAACACTAAATATCCCAAAAGAAGTCCATTTTATTCTGAATATTTAAAAAAAAAAAAAAAAAATCTATTTTTGTTTTCGTTAAAAGTAAAAAAAAATCGATAACTTTGTTTTAAATTATCACAGATCTATAGTTCAACCATTCGTTTCAAAGGTATTGACGAGACCTTTCGAAAGATACCCATCTGGAAAATTTACTTCCCCCCCCCCAGGGGGTAAGTGATGTCCCCCCATGCACAAATTTTTTTTCCTAGTTTACTACTACTATTTTCAATAATTCATATTAATTTTACAATCACAAGTTAAAAATAACTCTCATTATGTACATTTATAGGAAATTTTGTCCTATACTGTCATGTTAAAAATTTAGAAAAAATACGATTACATCGCACCTGTTGAGCAATTGGTCCCTAAATCTAATCAGCACCAGTTAATGTCAGGGTCCAACTAAATACCAAGTTTGGTTAAATTTCGTTTATTGGTTCGTGAGATACAGCGTCCACAAAATTCGTGATGCACACAGACAGACAGACATTTTCTGAAAACTATGAAATCGTGTTCAGGACATCCCAAACGTGTAAATCCATAGTTCGAAAATTTTTACGATTCCAATACTTTCTCTATATTACATATAGAAGAAAGCAAAAATTCTGTAAATTAACGGAAATATTTGTAACAGTGTATCTGTAAATTTACAATAATTATTTAGTTAAAACTAAATAATCGAGATTTTCAATCTTTATTCTGTATTTTTTATCCATTTTAATCAATTAATTTCTCAATAAAAATTAAAAAGTGAACGTTTCTACTTTACAAAAAGCATTTTGAGTCACAAATATATTTTCGCCTATAATTAATTAAATTAATATTAGTCATAAGAAATCATGTAGATTTTTTAACGTCTCCGTTTATTACTTTCTTCCACATGTATATATAGAGAAAGTATTGGATTCGTGAAAATTATCTAACTCCACTTTTCGATGGATTTACACGTTTTGGGATGTCCTGAACACGATTCGGCTGTTTTTAGAAAACGTCTGTCTGTCTGTGTGTGGGTATCACAAATTTTGTGTACGCTGTATCTCACGAATCAATGAACGAAATTTAACCAAACTTGGTATTTAGTTGGACCCTGACATAAACTGGTGCTGATTAGATTTGGTGATCATTCGCTCAACAGGTGGCGCTGTGATTCCATACTTTCTAAATTTTTAACAAGGCAGTATAGGACAAAATTTCGTATAAATGTACATAATGAGAGTTATTTTTAATGTGCGATCTTAAAATTAATATGAATTATTGATAACAGTAGTAGTAAACTAGGAAAGGAAGTTTGTGCATGCGGAAGCATAAATCCTCCCCTTCCGGGGGTGCGTGTAAATTTTCAGTACGGATATCTTTCGAAAGATCTCGTCGATACCTTTAAAACGAATGGTTGAACCATAGATCTGTGATAATTTAAAACAAAGTTATCGATTTGATTTTTTTCATTTTTTAAAGAAAATTTTTTTTTATATATATATTGGCAAAAAATTGACTTTCTTTCGGCATTTACTGATATAATCCTGTCAGATAATAGTCGTCTGCATTTATAGTGGAAAATAATTTAATAATTTAATAAATAATTTATTTTGCATGAATTTTTGTAAAATTATATATAGAAGAAATGCTTGTGGTGGCCTGGCCACATCATACTAGTTTTTCTCTGTAATTTTACATGATTAAAGGTAAATGATTAACAATAGTTTTTTGTTGAAATTTTTAACAGTGTTTAAAGAAATGAAGCATGAAGCATTTAAAATCTTACTATAAAATCGATTTATAATGGAAAATAATATTATTTAAATTATTAATAATTAAATAACTTATATTTCAATACCAATTTCACATGTCTTTTCAAAATTCCAACTATTGATCACACATAATTGTAGGAATTAATGTTTCTGAAAATACTGTATTTAAATCGTTCATATCCTTTTCAAGTAAATTGAAAATGTCAATATACACACGATGAATCTTCGATGATAAATTAAACGTTCGTTTGAAAAAGCGAAGGTATTTAGAATAGTACTTTAAAATCGATTTATGATTAAAAATAGTACTGTTTAAGTAGTACATCTCGATTTTATTTATTCAGTTAAAATTACTTACACAGGAAGAGATAAAAGAAAAAATCAATATTTTTTTTTCTCCCTTTCGCAAGCACGATTACTTAAAATATGATACTTTGTACTTTTTTTTACTTTCTTCTACATGTAATATAGAGAAAGTATTGGATTCGTGAAAATTTTCGACCTCCGTTTTTTGATGGATTTACACATTTTGGGATGTCCTGAACACGAATTGATAGTTTTTAGAAAATGTCTGTCTGTGTGTATCACGATTTTTGTAGACACTGTATCTCACGAACCAATGAACAAAATTCAACCAAACTTGGAATTTAGTTGCACCCTGACATAAACTGGTACTGATTAGATTTGGGGGTCAATCGCTAAACAGGTTGCGCTGTGATCGCATTTTTTGTAAACTTTTAACATGGCACTATACGACAAAATTTCGTATAAATGTGCATAATGAGAGTTATTTTAAACTCGTGATTGTAAATTAATATGAATTATTGATAATAGTAGTAGTTAACTAGGAAAAAAATTTTGTGCATGTGGGAGCATCGGTTCCCCCGTGGGGGAAGTGGGGACATCGCTTGCATGTGGGGACATCGCTTCCTCCCTGGGGGAGAGGTAACCCCCTCGGGGGGGGGGGGGAATATTTTCAAGATGGGTATTTTTCGAAAGATCTCGTCAATACCTTTAAAAAGAATGGTTGAACTATAAATCTGTGATAATTTAAACAAAGTTATCGACTTTTTTTAGTTTTAACGAAAAAAAACTTAGCAAAAAAATCGTAATTATTATTATTATTATTTATTTATTTATTTTTTGTTACTGAGTGAATTTGTATAGGAAAATATAGAATAAAATCTTGTGGTGGCCACAACATACTAGTTTTAATAATAGACATAAACTGGTGCTAATTAGATTTGGGGATCAATCGCTCAACAGATGGCGCTGTGATCGCATTTTTTGTAAACTTCTAACATGGCAGTATAGGACAAAATTTCGTATAAATGTGCATAATGAGAGTTATTTTAAACTTGTGATTGTAAAATTAATATGAATTTTTGATAATAGTAGAAGTTAACTAGGAAAAAAGTTTTGTGCATGTGAGTGCATCGGTTCTCCCCCTGGGGTGGAAGTACCCCCCGGGGTGTGTGTAAATTTTCAAGATGGTATCTTTCGAAAGGTCTCGTCAGTACTTTTAAAACGAATGGTTGAACAATAAATCTGTGATAATTTAAAACAAAGTTATCGATTTTTTTTACTTTTAACGAAAAAAAACTTACAAAAAAATCGTCATTATTATTTTTTTTTTTTTTTATATTGTTACTGAGTTGAATTTGTATAGAAAAATATAGAAGAAAGTCTTGTGGTGGCCACAACATACTAGTTTTTCTTCTCCCTTTCGCAAGCACGATTACTTAAAATTTGATACTATTACTTTGTACGTTTTTTTTTTTTTTTTTTTTCCCTTAATGACGAACATTTAAAGATTATTTAAAATGATTTAGTAAAAATTTATTTAAATAACTACATATATAAACGGCTAAGAGATTTCCTTGGATTCTGTTTGCCTGTGTGTTGACGCAAGTTGCCACCAAATTTTCATACTTTAGTTAATTTTAAAAAATCTAATTGTCCGATCGATAAGCTGTTTAATCCGAAGGATTCAGAAAAACCGTCCCCTTCCTTTGGTACCTTATTTGTACTGAAATTTTGATTAGATTTTTTAAAATTAATTAAAATATGAAAATAATAACCTGGTAAAAGCTTTAAAAATGGTTATTTAAGGCCCTCTTTACTTACCGTCGCCGGAAGCCCGAGCCAATGTTATTCTGTGGGAAATTTTTTTACGAATAACTTATTAACTAATACATATTTTTAAATTCTGTTTTCACATTCAGAAAATTTCCAACTGTTAAATTGAAGGACCTTTTTTAAAAATGTATTATTTTAATTTTTAATATTTTATTTTGAAATTGCAAAATGAAAAATTTCACATATTGGAAATTCGTATTTTGCAGCTTAAAAAAAAAAAAAAAAAAAACATTTTTTAAAAAAAAGTCTGCATGGAAAACAAAAGCTTAATAAAAGGTAATAAGAAATGTACGTTTGTTGTAGCATTTTTTTTCTTCTACATTTATAGAAGAAAGTAATAGATTCATAAATGTTTCCGACTTCCAATTTTCCTTGGATTTAGCATTTTAAGAAGTTCAGAATTTGATTTGATCACTTTTAGAAAACGTCTGTCTTTTCGTATGTCTATATGTTTGAAAAATTTTTGTGTCCCCATTTTCTGGGGACAAATCCCCCAAATGTCCCCATTTTCTGGGGACAGCCTTCATTTTGAAGGCATTTTTCCAAGTTTTAAACAATTGGAGAAAGTAAATTATTAATCAATAATATTTTATTTTTAGTCCTTATTTATTAGGAATGAAAAAATACATCCGTGATTGGATAATTGTAGCAATTTTTAACGTTTCTCTATTGTAAAGGTACTCATATCTGGTCAGCCTACCCATAACATACTAGTATTTTGAAATTTTTATTGTTCCGACTGAGTGAAAATAATGCCTGGACCGGGCACTCAGTCGGAATTTATTTATTTATTTTCTCTCAGTCGGAAAAATAAAAATTTCAATAAATATGATTTTCTTCCACAGTTGATTGTGTGATTTTAATAAAAATTGTATTTCTTTCTCCCATTATCTAATGGTATTTTCCATTACCTGCGGCTTATTTCTGTCGAGCTATCTACATGATAGACCAGAGATGTTTCTGCCTAAAGGTTGTCTGAGTGAATAATGCTGACCGGGCTGTCGGCCTGGATAGCTCAATCGGTAGAGCCTTGACCTTGTAAGTCAATGATCCGGGGTTCGACTCCCGGTCCAGGCATTATTTTCACTCAGTCGGAAAAGTAAAAATTTCAATAAATATGATTTTACACAGTTAATTGTGTGATTTTAATAAAAATTATACTAGTATTTTAATACATTTAGTACAATTTCATTTGTATTTTTTCTTTTCTTTTTTCTAATTCAATTGTGCGACACTTGCAATTAAGCATTGGCCAGGAGTCGCTGAATTAATGGCCGGCCATTTGTGAAGGAACACCCAGTAAGCGACTACCGCTAACCCAAACAGGGCCAACACATCCATGCCTTTTCCGGGATTCGAACCCGAGCCCTACCGTGTGGGTGTTAAGGACGCTAACCCCCACACCATATGGGTAGCTTTTTACTAATTTCTTGTATTCTTGTATCTATAAATACATATGCTTATTTAAATTCAAAATACACTCTTAGTAAATGAAGAAAATAAATGTTGAGTTGTAATTTCGGAAAAGTTTTATTTTACAGGAATGGTAAATTTAATTTTATCGTCTGCTTTTAGAAGGATTATTATTGTTATTATTATTATTATTATTTTCGTAAATGTTTGAATTTAGTGCAATTTCCTCTTTATTTATTTTATTTTATTTATTTATTTATTATTATTATTATTATTATTATTATTATTTTCCTTTGTTGATAAATACATCTGTTTAAATGGAAAATAGCACTTTTAATAATAATCCAAAAAGATAAATCTTGAATCGTAAAATAGAACTTTTGTTTTCCCGGAATTAATGTAAATTTAGATTTAAATATATCGTCTTCTTTTAAAAAGACGCTTTTTCTAAGAGAGAAAAAAATGTGTCAAACGATTTCAGTTCTGCGAAAATCTTTAAAATTGGTCAATAAAAGAAAAAATAAATCCGGATCGTTCAATTTCTTTTTCGACAGCATCTGTTTTTAATCACTCGCAAGCGCATGCGCAGATGTTGCAAGTACTTAATTCTTCGTACATCAGAGTCAGGAGCAGGAGTTTGTAGGACGCAAATCCTGGAAAGATTTCATCATCTTTAATTCGCTCTATGATTTTCTTGTCCCAAAATAGCCACTCAGTTAAGATCTTGTTGATTTGTAGTTTTTCATTTTGAAGATGCAATGCAGTCATATATATTGCATCAGCTGAATAAATTAATAGTAGAAGAAATTAATATAGAATACGTAAATTTCGTTCCGAATTACTTATAAATAAATAAGCATGCATGTGTACTTATAAATATAGTTTAAAATATTTTATTTATAGATGCTTTAAATATATATATCTTTTAAAAGATAAAATATTCTCTATTACTTAAAACATAATTATTTTAAAATAAAAACTTCTTCTTCTTCTTTTTTTTTTTTTTAAAGAAATAACACCAAAAAAAAAAAAAAGAGAGCATTTTCTTTCTTTTATTCTTAAAAAACACAAAGTTCCATTATTTCAAATTTTTTACTTTCTCTTACCCATAGGATCGAGAAAGTATTGGTTTAGGGTCAAATTTTCGAACGTGAGTTTTTGTTATATTACATGTTCTGAGGTCCCATGAATACGAAAATCATGTTTTTAGCGAATGGTCTGTGTGTCTGTCTGTCTGTATGTGTGGATGACTATGTGGATGTCTGTGTGTTTGTTATCAGCATATCTCAAGAACAGTTAAATAATTATTTTAATAAATTATTTTTTAAAAACAGAATTATTTTTTAATAACCGAATTAAATTCTATATAAACGTAGGTGAATTAATGAAATGGGGGGTTGAGGGGGGCGGTAGCCCCCCCTCACACAGAACTAATTATCATATAAAACTCTTCCGAAGCCTAATTTGAATTGTTTAACATAGGTTTACATAACAGTACTCGTTATCTTATCTCTTAATCTCCACCCTGTATTTATAGTATTAAATTTCAGGGTAAGAGAAAGTCGTGTGAATGACACACCAGGTTATTGTTATTATTATTATTTTTTATTTATTTATTTATTTATTTATTTTTTTGACATTTCTATTATATTCTTGTCACATCTATTCTGACAAATGACAAAAAAAAAAAAAAAAAAAAAGAGGGGGGGGGGAAGGAAATGAAAGTAGGTAAGACAAGAAAAAAGAAAAACTGAATAAAAACTGTCAAATAGCTTTATTCAGTTGTTTCTGTTCTTGCTGGTTGTTTTTATATGAAATTCGTGTTTTAAAACTGATTACGCAATGTACTTTAAGATTTACAAAGAAACATTCTCATAATTTTCATATCAAAACAAATATATAGAAAAAGTCTTAATAGAAATAAAATAAAATATATGTACATAATACTTCATTCGAAATACATCAGATAAAAATGGAATTGATATTATAAAATTTTACCCATTAAACTGCCGCAAAACAATATTTCGAACATGCAAAACTAAAATAATTTCGAATATGCTTCGATGATTTAAGTTTAGTAAAGCATTCATAATTCAAAATGAGCTTTAAATATAGAGCTTTAAAAATCAAAGGAAAATGTTCTACTCTTAAATGATTGTATACATTGTATAAAAATATACTTTTTAATAATACAGAAAAATTGAATCGAAAAAAATATCATATTCAGGATAAATTTGTTTTGCGTTAAATTGTATGCAGTAATTTAGTATTTGTAAATGTGCTGCATTTTACACTATAAAGTATTATGTCCCCCTTCATATAGACTTTAAATAAGATTTTTCTAGAAAAAGCAGTTTTTGACCGGTGTGCCTGAATATATTTCATCTAAAATAATCTGGTGTCTCACTCACACGACTTTCTCTTACCTTGGAATTTAATACTATAAATACAGATTAGAGATTAAGGAGTAAGATAACGAGTACTATTATGCAAACCTATGTTAAAACAATTCAAATTAGGCTTCCGAACACCTTTATTTGACAAATAATTCTGCGTGAGGGGGTCTGCCGCTCCCCTCAACCCCCCGATTGATTTTTGTACCTACATTTATATAAAATTCAAATCTCTTATTAAGTTTAAAAGTCCATTTAATATTATTCAGACAGCTTTCACACGCACCATCCCCTGAAACTTATCAATCTTAATCAAAAATTTCAAGTAACAAACTTATAGTAACTTTAAAATGCATTTTACTATTATCATTAAGTTGATTTTTCTAAAATACTACATTTTTTGAGTCGTGTCACTTTTTACTTTCTTCTATATGTAATATAGAGAAAGTATTGGATTCGCGAAAATTTTCGACCTCCGTTTTTTGATGGATTTACACGTTTTGGGATGTTCAGAACATGAATTGATGGTTTTTAGAAAATGTCTGTCTGTCTGTATCACTTTTTTGTGGAAGCTGTATGCTGTATCTCACGAACCAACGAATGAAATTTAACTAAACTTGGTATTTAATTGTACCCTGACATAAACTGGCGCTGATTAGATTTGGGGATCAATCGCTCAACAGGTGGCGCAGTGATCGCATTTTTTGTAAACTTTTAACATGGCAGTATAGGACAAAATTTCGTATAAATGTGCATAACGAGAGTTATGTTAAACGTGTAACTATTAAATTAATATGAATTATTGATAATAGTAGTAGTTAACTATGAAAAAAATCTGTGCATGTGGGGGCATCGCTTCCTCCTGGGGGGGAAGTACACCCCCCTTCCCCCGCGGGGGGTAAATTTTCAAGATGAGTATCTTTCGAAAGATCTCGTCAATACCTTTAAAACGAATGGTTGAACTATAAAACTGTGATAATTTAAAACAAAGTTATCGATTTTTTTTTTACTTTTAACGAAAAAAAATTTCGAAAAAAAAAAAAAAAAATCGCATTTTTTTTTTTTTTTTTTAAATATTGTTACTGAGTGAAAAAAGCGTGAGGCACGAAATTTCTGAGGGACATAATACTGGTAGTCAAAAATGCCTTCTTAAAATGCAACATTTTTCACTTCTAGCTTAGCCGTGTTTTTCTTGCATGAATAAAATTTTAAAATGAAAATCTTTCATTAGGTTGACTGGAGTAATTTCATTTATCTTTGGCGCCAAAAGCAGAAAGAATTTGTCTTTCGGCCAAAAAATGTTGTTTGCCAGTTAAAAATCTATCAGGAATGAAACCAACTTAAAAAAAAAAAAAAAAAAAATCCGGATTCGATTCCAGATCGCGCTCTTCGGCCTAGCCATTCGGAGTTTTCGATGTTTTTCTTCGAAACTTGCGTAAATACGGACTAGGATCTTTTAGAAAGACCCCCCACGGAAGGCACTTCCCCTCAGGCCTATGACCCTAGCGCAGTCAATCGGCCTTACTCGCAAACACAAACTCTTTATATTTTTATTTATATATATAATCATTTATTTATTTATTTGTCAATCGACTAACTGAAGTACTTTCTTCAGCTTTTAAGGAGTAGGTGTAATCTGTCCTCTTGCCCACTATGTCCCTGATAGGTTTTGCTGTTTTAGCCATTATAAGGGAAATGGAAATATTGAAGTGTCGTGGGAGTAATTATTTAGTAGCCCGTAGCCGGGCCCTAACTATGCAATTAGAAAGTACTTTGCTAATAATTTTAAAATAATAATTTTGAAACTGGTTTCCTCATACCTTTCTCAATTTAAAAATAAAAATAATCGCATTTCCTTATTCAGTTTTCTCTCAGCATAATTTTAATTCATTATTAAAAAAAAAAAAAAAAAAAAAATGGCAACAATTAAAAAATTAATTAAATGTCTCTTTTAAATTTTTATTTTCATATTTTAATTAATTAGAAAAATTCCAATCAAAAATTCGTTACAAATAAGGTACCAAATGAAAGGGGCATTTTTTTTTCTGAATCCGTCTATTTAAACAGCTAATCGATCGGATAATTGTATTTTTTTTAATTAACTAAAGTATGAAAAAACTCAAATTCAAACTTAATTATTATTATTATTATTTTTCATTTTGCACGCACACTTAAAAAAAAAAACTTTTTCGATATCGTTTGTTTCGATACTGATTATTATCAATTTTCTTTTCTTTTTCTTTAAAAAAAAAAAAAAAAAAAAAAAAAAAAAAAGTGATTTTGATGAAATTCTGGCAAAAGCAGAATTTAGTTTAAAGTACAGAGGACTATCAGTTTTTTATTTTTCAAATTATTCAATTATATTTTCGATAAATTTTAGATTTCGATAAATGTCCAACTATCGAAAAATGACACAAAAAAAAAAAAAAAACTCAGATTGAGACTAATAGTCCTCAGTCCTAAAAAAAAAAAAAAAAAAAAAAGAAAATCTCATGCAGTCAAAAAGTTTTCATCTTACAACTAGAATTAGAACTAATGGTTTTTAACCATTAAACATTCCCTCAAACAGGAATTAATAGACTTAGTATAAAATAAAACTTTACATTTGTGTACTGTAGCCACACACACAAAAGAAAGAAAAAAAAAGAAAAAAAAAGCTTGAAAGAAAACAGAAAGAAGCGTAAGAAATGCAGCATTCCTCATATATGTGCCCGCCCGCCCCCCCCCCCCCTCCCCAGCCTCCTCTGCCTTTCTCTCTCTCTCAAAAAAAAAAAAAAAAAAAAAAAACTATATATTTTAAAATTATTGAAATTACTTCTAAGAAAATAAATATTCGAAGTAATAAAGAAATAAATTCCAATTTTTCAAAATGAGAAAAAACATAGTTTTCAGGAAAAGTCTTTTGAGGCGCTTTTTCCCAGCGAAGTTTTAATTTATTTTCCCCGAACCATTTATCCGCTGATTCGAAAAGTTCCCAAATTTATTTTCGTAAACGGGTTTATTTCCGCAGCTGGATCAAAGCGGTAAAACGGAGCAGCAAGATCAGACATGCGCGATAACTAAGGCGCATTAGCTGCTTCTTCTCGGACAAACTCTTACCAGGTATTTGAGGCTGCCATGGAAATCCTTTTATCGCTTATTCTTTAGAATTTGGCGAGCATACGCTTTAGGGTTACTGAAAGTGGCTAGGTTTCAAGGTTGCACGGTTGGAAAAAACAGATCATCAATTCAGTTAATTAAACTTTAAAAGTATTGCTTAAGTTAGGAAAAATGTGGGATTAATTAAATTATGCTCTTTCTAGAAAAATTAAGGAAATAGTTTCCTTTCTTTCTTAATTCGTGTTAATATAATTACCTGAAATTTCTGATTTGAAAAAAATATTACTAATCTTTAATAATTATATCTGTATGTCGTAAATGGAAAATAATAGTTATTTTATTAACAAACAAACAAAAAAAAAAAGATGATTGAGAATTGTGATATAACTTTTGGGTCATGTATTACCTACCATTTGGTGGTTTTCAAGTCAAAGTTTCTTTCTTTCTTTCTTTTTTTTAACAGCAAAATATTCGTGTTAATATAAATACCTGAAATTTCTGATTCGAAAAAAAAATATTACTAATCTTTAATAATTATATCTATATGTCGTAAATGGAAAATAATAGTTATTTTATTAACAAACAAACAAAAAAAAAGATGATTGAGCCTACCATTTGGTGGTCTTCAAGTCAAAGTTTCTTTCTTTCTTTCTTTCTTTTTTTTTTTACCGTGTTTTTTTTATTCGTGTTAATATAATTACCTGAAATTTCTGATTTGAAAAAAAAATAATAATAATAATAATAATAACAATAATCTTTAATAATTATATCTATATGTCGTAAATGGAAAATAATAGTTATTTTATTAACAAACAAACAAACAAAAAAAAAAAAAGATAATTGAGAATTGAGATATAAATTTTGGGTCATGTATTACCTACCATTTGGTGGTCTTCAAGTCAAAGTTTCTTTCTTTCTTTCTTTTTCTTTTCTTTTCTTTTCTTTCTTTTTTTTCTTTTTTTTTTTTTTTTTTTTTTTAACAGCAAAATATATTTATTTTTATTTATTTATTTTGCTTATTTTTCATAGAATTCAACGTGTCGTCATATTGGAGCATCTTTACAACATTTAGAGAAAAAGTCTCTTCATTTTTTAATCATTTCAGTAATAATACCGGAAAAGTTTTCGCATTTTAAATATGAAAATGTTTTTTTTTTTTTTAAAGTGAAATTAAAATAAATAAATAAATAAATAAATAAAATAAAGAATAAATGAATAATAATAATAATAATAATAATCCATTTTTAAAAAGTAAAAAAAAAAAAAAAAAAAAAAAAAAAATTTATTTCATTAAAGCAAATGAAAGTAAAGTAAATATAAGATGCATAGAGTATTCTAAAACTAATATTTGAAATCATAATAAAATATAATTCATACGTATTTTAATATAAATTAATTTCTAGAAAATTTTATTTTCGATCTAATGACTTTTATCTAACGATCTTTTCTCTTAAAAATAAATAAATGTTAATTTTATTTAAATAACTAGCAGACTTAGCTCACTTAGCTGGTCACTATATTTTAATGAATTTTCAAAATAATAATAATAAATAAATAAATACTAATTGAAACTTTTAAATAAATATATTTCTATTGAAGACTATTTTTGCCAAATTAAAACCATGACTAAATACCTTGATATACAAAAGTTAATATGTTGTAAAAGAGATTTAGTTATTTGAGTTACAGTATGTTAATTGGAAACATGATTAATTTTAAATAAACTAAATATACATTCCCATTAGTTTGCAAACGATAAAGGCAGAGGGGAGGGTCTTAGGGTATATTATTAATATATTAATTGAAATAAATAAATTAAAACAAAATATATAAAAAGAAAAATGAATATTTCTTATTTTTATTATTACCACCAACAAATATGTTTGATGATTTTAAAGCTATTATAAAGTCAGTTTTATCAAAAATTTTTGCAATACAGCACGTAGGGTAGGTGCTCCAGTGATTGGCATGCTCCAGTAATTGAGATCTATCCCGAAATAATTAATAAATAAGAAAAATAATAAAATCATATATTTTACATGTAAGAATTTTAACATTTTATGTCAGACACTGGAGCATAGGGCGCTAATAACTGGTAAAATGAATAACTAGTAGTGTCAAACTCTGGAACATAGGGGGCCAATGACTGATAAAATGAAAAACTGGCAGTGTCAATTACTGGAACATTGAGTGGGTGTCAAATAAAAATTCATAAAAAAAAAATAATAATAATAATTGTTATCAAATGTGTATATTTTAACATATATGGGGTTCTTTCATACCCTATGTACTAACTTAAGATTTCTAAAAACATTTTCGCATGACTAGAACATTAAAAACATCAGAGATTGCTCTTAAAGTGTCAATCACTGGTGCACTTACCCTATTCCTTTATTTAAAAAGAAAAGAAAAAAAATCAGAAATGTACTATTTAAAAAATAATAATAGATTAACTTTATTAATTAGTAGTTTATTAATAATAGAAAAAAAAAACTGTGTTTCTGTACGTCGTACACATTCATACATACAAACGCTTTCTTTATTAGTATAGATAAGATTAACTACATATTTTTAAAAAAATAATGTCAGTTCTTGAAATAATATTTACAAGCGTTTACAAAATTTATTCTTAAACTTATTTTTCTCAGGTTTCAAATTTCACGAATAATCAATTATTCACTCAAAATGCTCCTTGTGCATTCCTTTTAAATTTTTTAAAAAGAAATTTTTAGTTTAAAAAACTTTATGAGTGCTATTGGGTTTATTAGTCCCAAAATTGTATATTTATTTTGAAATCAAGAATTCACTTCTATTACAATGAACTTTAAAATTCAGTTGCATGGTAATATATATATTTTGCATACATTATTCAGTCTCTACCCCTGATGAAGTACTCTTATTATGTACGCTTTCATTCTTGCATTTTGATTTTATTATTTATTATTATTATTAATATTCCATTTTTTTTTCATAGCATTCTTTTTTCTTCTTGTGAAATGTTTTTCATACATAAAGATATTTGCATATTTTATACATTTTTATTCTTTTTTGTTCCTAAACGAGTTGTTGCTGATACATACAAAATTAATTGGAAATTTGAAATAATTCATAATACGAAATGGGTATTTTGAAATCAAAATATTGCATTAGTTTCTTCTATAAACAAAGTTTTTTTCATTCTGAAAATTAATTTTTATCCTTTAAACATGCTATGTAGCTTAAAATTGATATATTTTATTACAGTATATGATTTAATAATATATGACAGTATATGATTTAATAATATTCAAAAATGAAACTAAATAATAATAACTTTAAAGCCTTTTGTCCCTTTAACACAAGCACTATAACCTGGGATCCATTCGGAACCCATACATTTTTAAATTGTTACAAATAATAATAATAATAATTAAACAATCTCATTCCGAGAGGTCCTTATAGTTAGTGATGTATCATTTAAAAATGCACTTCAGAGTAAAAATGAAATTCCAGTTAAATTTTTTTTTTCTTTTTTTTAGTTAGTGATATGATTAACAGTGCATCGAATATTGGTTTGTTCATTGTTTTTTAGCATAAAATGTTGTTCATTTTTTATGACGATATTGTTCTTTTCTCTTGTTAAAAAGAAAAGAGAAAGAAAAAGAAAATAAATAAAAAACTCTTCATTAAATCCTTTTTAAAATTTAGTTTTTTTTTAAATACTTGTAACCATATATACAGGCATGCCTTTCCTTCATATAGCATGTATATTACATAAAAAAAAAAAAAAAAGCTTTTGAACAAATTTTATTCAATTCACACCTAAATTATATGTACAAAAATACAACTAAATACCCTTACTGTATTTACACGGAAAGTAAAAATCCCAAAATCCACCGGCACTCCTACCTTCTATAGCAGGTGGTAAAATCAAATTCATCGGATTTACATGGGGTGTGTGAACGGCCTCATTTTTTTTTTTTTTCATCCCTCCCCTTCCTGAGCAGTTGGTTCCCACCGTTCCCTCTTCCGATTTGAATAGATACGGGGCCTACCTACTACCTACACCGAAATCGAAGAACCGAATTTATAAACCGTGGTTACAATGAATCCCGGAAAAAATGGTAACGGAAAAAATGGTAACGGAAAAAATGGTAACGGAAAAAATGGTAAACGGAAAAAATGGTAACGGAAAAAATGGTAAACGGAAAAAATGGTAAAAGGAAAAAATGGTAACGGAAAAAATGGTAACGGAAAAAATGGTAAACGGAAAAAATGGTAAACGGAAAAGTAGTACTCTGAAACATCTGTACTATGAATCCATGGTACATTGTCACCGAAAATGAGTATATAAAAAATATCTGTAATGGTGATCTGAAATTTATATCATTGATTCCATGTTTAATGTCCTTTCGTCAGGGGTAAACTACTTAACATGCAGTAATCCTGAAAACTGCTACATGCATGCGAAATGAATGGTTATTATTAAAAATATTATTTAAACTTAGAAAAAAAAAAAAAAAAAAAAAAAAATATATATTGCAGTTCCTGATACATTATGAGACAAATAAAAGATTCGAAATGAGAAATTAATACACAAACAAAATTATTTAGCACGAAATTCAGAGACAGCAAAATTTTTAAAACCCATAAAAGTTACAAATTTGTTTCATACACATTAATAAACTAAAATTAATAAAAATACATATTAGGCTTATTATATTACATAATCCATATTAGTTCTAAACACAAAATCTATAATAAATAAATAAATAATAATTCTAATAATATATTTTTATGAATGTTTTCCTTTTTATCAGAAATTATATCGATTATTAATATAAGGGATTTGCACATTGGCAAATCTTCTATAAATGATAGAACATTTTTAGATTTATTACATTTTAAATGCAAAAGATATTGAGTTTCTTTTGTACAGAATATTATGCCGAGTGTATTTTGATTTTTTGTTTTATTTTCAGTATTTACCATAAAAAAGGTCTATATTACAGATGTCTTTAAAAATATGAACACCTGGTCCGCCATTGGAATACGTCTTCTAAATTGATATGCCATTCTTTTTCTGAATGAAAATTATTTCATCTTTGAATAGTTCATTCTTTATCAAGGTATCTTATCCTGTTTTCATGCCCCTTGTAACAGGCTCGTTGATTGACATATGGGTCGGGCTGATAATAATAGTTCCCAAGCGCAAACAATTCACGGCTAATATGTATATATAGTTTATGTTTAACAAAAAGCATATATCTTTAGAATTTGGGCTTTTTAAAGAAACATATCAGCATTTTGTTTGCTGTGTATATAACTATACCGTAACATAACTTATGTAACTATGATGTTACATAAGTCAGTGACGTAGCGAGCATAACTGGCGTCCGTGGCACGACCCCCCCCCCCCCCCACACACACACACTCCTCCCATATGATGATTTTTTTTTTTTTTTTTTTGCTTTAATTTTTTTCAATTTAATTCATCTAGTATTTGTAGAAGAACGATTTTTTTTTCTTTTCAATTTCCCTTACCGAAATATGGTAGAGAAGAGTATTGTTTTTTAATCAAATTTTGGAAACTGAGTTTTTGTGATATTTGCAAAAATTGAGATCCCTCCAAATTCTAGAAATAGATGGTTGGTCTGTATGCGTGTTCGTTATCGTAACTTGGGTTTGAACTTGGGACCTCCCGTCTGTCACATAATTGGCTAAATTTGGTCCATAGTACATATTAGTATACACTGCTTTTTTCGCACTTTTTTTTTATTTTTAGAGTAATTCTCTTCAAATGTAATTAAGATTAAATAAGAAAATCCATATTTACGTTGGTTTCGGAGAAAACCACGGAAAATTCTGAATGGCTGGGTTACATCGAAAAATGTGGTGGTGTAGCACTTGCGACCGGGATAGATGCGACCGGGGTTAAAATCGTAGCACTTGCGACCGCTTTGGTTTGAGGGTAGCAGTTGCGACCGGATGTATCCAAAAGCAGGTACAACACAGGAGATGTGTTCATGTGTAAGGAGGGGGGGGGGGGGGGAAGGGGGGTTGCTTCACTGATTAAATTCGTTAAAAAGAGTTAACAACACTGAATTTAATTACTAAATAAAAAACCCAAACGCGTATAAAAGTCAATAAATTTAAAAAAGAGGTTTTTCTTTTTTTTAAATATACAATTATTGTAATGTAATTCAGGCAACACAGGAGATGTGTTCATGTGTAAGGAGGACGGGGGGGGGGGGGGGGCTTCACTGATTAAATTCGTTAAAAAGAGTTAAAACTGAATTTAATTACTAAATAAAAAAACCCAAACGCGTACAAAAGTCAATAAATTTAAATACGAGGTTTTTTTTTTTTTTTTTTTTTTTTTTTAAAATAATTCACTATTATTGTAATGTAATTCAGGCAACACAGGAGCACAGGCAACACAGTGTTCAGGCAACACAGTGTTCATGTGTAAGGAAGGGGGGGGGAGGGGCTTCACTGATTAAATTCGTTAAAAAGAGTTAACAAAACTGAATTTAATTACTAAATAAAAAACCCAAACGCATACAAAAGTCAATAAATTTAAATAAGAGGTTTTTTTTTTTTTTTTACAATTCACTATTATTGTAATGTAATTCAGGCAACACAGGAGATGTGTTCATGTGTAAGGAAGGGGGGGGGGAGGGGCTTCACTGATTAAATTCGTTAAAAAGAGTTAACAAAACTGAATTTAATTACTAAATAAAAAACCCAAACGCATACAAAAGTCAATAAATTTAGAAAAGAGTTTTTTTTTTTTTTTTTTTTTTTACAATATACTATTATTGTAATGTTTTTCCTAGTTAACTACTACTATTATCAATAATTCATATTAATTTTACAATCACAAGTTAAAAATAACTCTCATTATGCACATTTATACGAAATTTTGTCCTATACTGTCATGTTAAAAATTTAGAAAATATGCGATCACAGCGCCACCTGTTGAGCGATTGATCCCCAAACCTAATCAGCACCAGTTTATGTCAGGGTCCAACTAAATACCAAGTTCGGTTAAATTTCGTTCATTGGCTCGTGAGATACAGCGTGCACGAAATTCGTGATACACACAGACTCACAGACAGATTGACAGACAGACATTTTCTAAAAACTATCAAATCATGTTCAGGACATCCCAAAAGGTGTAAATCCATCTAAAACTGGAGTTCAAAAAATTTCACGAATCCAATACTTTCTCTATATATACATATAGAAGAAAGTAAAAATATTAATTATCAGTTTAAATTCACAATCTATTTTAGAAGGATGTTACTAATCGAAACAGATGAACCATACATATGGTACTGAGGGAGAAGTAGTCTGTTTTCAACGGCTTATATTCTAAACTAGCAGGCTTTGACAGCTTCGCTGGTCATTATATTGAAATGAATAATAATAATTATTATTCATTTCAATAATATTCATTCACTAATTATTCATTCACTAATTATTCATTTCATAATAATATTCAAGTATACCTTTGAAAATTCTGATGGTGGCAAATTCGCATCCCGGTGTGGTCACCCAATCTTCTCCCTTTAAGTAATTTACTCATAATCAGAATTGGGGATATTGAATTATTAAAATATCAAAGCGCCCTCTGGCGACAGAGATTTGCAACATATACTCTTCAATTCCAATTCAAATAACTTTTAAAATGATATATTACTTATGAAATTATGTTAATTACAAGCTGAGATACAAAGGTAATATAAACATTTTTATAAAAAGATTTGTGTATGACTTATCCGTGGTTTTCTCCGAAACTTGCGTAACTCCGGGCTATATAATGTTAAAAATCCTTAGTAAGAAATGTGAGCGGAAATTCGAATTTGGAATTCAGCAATATATAAAAGAATAAAAGTGTTCTGGGTTTTCTATCGTTTTCTCCGAAACTACCGTTCCTTTTCTACATTTTTATCCCTTTGTCCCCCACCTTTCCGTCCCTTCTAATAAATTTACACTTGAAAATATCCGCTAACTCCTATTCTATTTTTTACCCCTTCGCCCCCCCCCTCCCCCCCCCCCCTTTCCGATCTTTCTAATAATTTTAGACTTTCGAAAATATCCTCATCCTATTTATGAGCTCCAAAAATCTACATGTACCAATTTTAAGCGATCTCACGCTAATTTCAATTTTTTTGTTCCCCCCTCCCCCCTTTTCGAGCCAACTAATAATTTTGCACTTTCGAAAATAACCTCATTTGATTTGTAGACCACAAAAACATAGTAAAATTAAGAATAACAGAAGATTAAATGCTACCGAAATCCACGTTAACCAAAAAGAATTAATTTGTAATTAAATTAATAATAACCCGTGAAGAATTTAGTACAGATAAGAAAACAATTAACAGTTAATATCTTTAATAAACTATGAACTATCACACCGAGTTTCTAGTGGGAAAAGTAACAGATTTATTGAATAATTTATTTTATAACGAGTTTAATTAATGTTGAAATGTTAATTTTATCCAAAATATCATACGTAGGGCCTTTGTCCGGGCTAAGTGGGGTTTTTGTCCGGTGGGGATTATGTCCGGTGGGGATTTTGTCCGGTGGAGCTTTTGTCCGGTGGGGTTTTTGTCTGGTGGGGATTTTGTCCGGTGGGGTTTTTGTCCGGTGGGGATTTTGTCCGGTGGGGCTTTTGTTCGGGGGGATTTTGTCCGTGGGGATTTTGTCCGGTGGGGCTTTTGTCCGTATCCCGCTGAAATATAGGGAAAAGGTACGACTTTTTTGTGAAGTGTTTAATCAGATACAATCCCTTTGAAAATAATAATAATAATAATAATAAACATACATTTAAAAATGTTTGCTTTGAGAAGACATGTTCAACAAGTTAAAAAAAACTTCCCTTTAAAATTTCAAAATTACCCCCCCCCCCTCCCCTGCTCTCCGAATGCCTTCTTTTCTTTCCATCTCCATCTTCATCTTCATCTCCATTTTTTTTTTTTTTTTTTTTTTTTTTTTAACCAATTAAATTCTTTAATCTAATCCTCTTCAAACTAAATAAGAGTTCTCGCACTCCCCTTACAGCTTTCAGATTTTCCAAGGTTTTTGAAGATTGAGTAGGAAGGAGGGAGAACTTTGAACAAAAATTTAATTCGTCATAACTTCATAAAAATAATAGTAGGACAGTACTTTTTGCCGAGATGTTTGTCTAGAAAAGAATTTTCGATAGAGGTATTGAAGGACCCCTTCCCATTTGAAATTTTAACACCCCTCCCCGCCTCTAGTGACCTCCTGTGTGCCCCTGACCCAATTTTTTAAATTAAACAAAATCTCCTTCAAATTAATTGAACCCGTGTTTTACAGTTTTCAAAAATCCCGACTCGTAGCGTAGTTATAGGGTGAGACTTATGGCGGATCCTGTATATATATATATATAGTCAATTAATTTGTAAAGAACGCATGAAATTAATGAATGATTTAAAATGAACATTATACATTTCTCAGATGATTGACAATGAAATTTTAATAAATGGAAAAATGAATAAAATAATCTTCTAAAAGAACATTATACTGATCGATTTATTTTAATAATTAAATGTATAATTTTGTTGCCATTATTCCGATATTAACGATTTAAAAATTAAAAGAAGAGAAAAAATAAGAAGAAAAAGAAACTTCTACAAATTTATTCCTTACTTTAGCTATGTTGATCTGCCATCTAGAATAAATAAAAAACTGATGAATAAAAATGAATTAATAAAACCGAAAATGGGGGAAGGAGAGATTTAACCTTTTGTGGCTCTCTGTGAAAACGCAATTATTTAGTTCCAGCTGCAAAAACTCATCCCGGAAATTTTTTATCAAAAATTTTTGGGAATTGCAAAAATTCCGGAAATTTTTTATAAAAAATTTACGTTTATAACGTAGTAGAAAATAAGTTTTTTTTTTCTAAACCTTAAAATTTCTTTTAATTTAATTTTGTTTGAATTCTAGTGGCAGTGCAATTTAAATGATCCAAATTACCTTGCGTCGCAAAGGTTTAAGGGGGTCTTCTATTCTAATCAACATTTTTTCTTTTTTCATTTACAAGTTTAATAAGTTATTGTATAAAAAAGAATTATGGCGTGAAATTGTGATTAGCACAATTTTTGAGTAAGATATCTGAAATTATTTAACGTAAATATTAAACATTTAAATTACGATTATTAGTTTTAAATAATAAATAAATATAAAGGTAATCAAAAGGGTAAATGTAAAGAACAAGGTACGTATATCTACAACTGATATTAATTTTATACATGTGTGATTATATAGAATCGTAAATTTAAAAATAAAAAAATATTTATCACACTCTAAAAATTTAATACATAATAAAATCTGAAAATAAAACAGTTGTGTTTAATTATCGTTCGCGTGTTAGTAATTTTATGAAAGGGGGAAAAAACTTTCACAGATTAATTTATGTCACATAATTATGAATTTTATAATTTTAAGCTTTCCTAATTAACCCTTTCAGGGTCACCGTTTTTGCGATGTAAACGTAAATTTTAATTCTCAACTGCAAAAACTGGCTCCGGACACACACACACACACACACACACACACACACACACATATTTAATAAAATTTTTCTTTTATGATTTAGAGGAATAGCTTAATTTATTGCTTCTCTTCTAATATTGTCGTTGAATTCTGGTGGCTTTTCTTTTAAATAAGAAGATTGGCTTGCCTCTCAAAGTATTAGCAATATTTATTAATTTTGTAATACTTCTCTCTAAACTTAATTAGCAAGAATGGAACCTTCAGATAATACTTTTTAAAAATATAAATCATTACCTATGCACGTTTCACTATTAATGTTAATTTTACTCCAAAATCAAATTTTGAAATGTAGAATCTTCATGCTATTAATTTTGATTATTATTATTATTATAATAAATTGTTTTTAATTTTTTTTTTCTTCTTCAGAAATGAACTTTTTTTCTCCTTCAGAAATGAACTTTCTCGCTTACCATGTTCACTTTTTTTTTGTACTAAGATTGCAAACCAATTTCCTTTAAAACGTTGAGATTGAAAGCTTATTAAGAGAGCCTGTAATCAACGTTTTATTAAAGATTTTATTAAAGAAAGCAGCGAGCATATATAGCATATACGTATTAAAGTAGTACTTAATCAGCTTAGGTACTATAATTTTTAGGATTTTTGCCTCTTCCAACATAATAATTATTTTTTCCCCAATTTAAAAAGCCTTAAAATAATGCACCATAAGTATTCGTTCAATAAATTAATGTTAATTGTAAAATCCCCTAAAACTTCTAAAGGTCTGTTTATAATTATTATTGAACCTTTCGCTTTTACTTACACAAGATTCATTTTCTTTATATAAATTGCACAGTGCCGAATTAATGTACTAACATATATACATAAGTACAAAGATATTTATATTAATAAGAAATGTGTAAATAGCAATATTGTAATTTAACAGCATTCTCAATTTCTCAATGGATTTATTCACAACATTTCCTAGAATAACAAAATAAAAAATAAAAAAGGTGACATTTTGGTGTTTTGGATGCTGTTCTGAACAATCACCTCAAAAGAAAACATTTGATCTCCATTCCCTTCCCATAACCATATGTCGCCAATGGTCAGAGCTTTTAAGAAAAGATAAAGAAAAAAGTATCACAGTCTATCCTCTCAGGCCTCAGGCTATACGAAGACTGCCCTATTGATGCTATCTGAATCCCATTTCTCTTTTTCTCACGGATTTTAGGATTGTTCACAGTACAATACAGTCTGTTACTCAGTTAACTTCTTCCACTGTAATTCCGCAATCCTCAGCCGCTGTGCCGTCTATAATTGGAAAAAACTATCCAGAGAGGTGAGAGTGAGAATTAGTTTCAAACGAACAGGGCGAAAAGATATTGATTGTTGGGGGTAGGGGTGGCAGCCACCGGCATCAATAAATAAAATATATTTACAAAAAAAAAAAAAAAAGTGAACGTCGTTTTTGAACATTAGGCGCCCTCGAACATCAGGCGCCCTTGGGCTGCAGCCCAGAGACCAATGGATAAGGTGGGCCTGCTTCAAAGGATTGGCTTATCTATTTAAACAGACATGATCTAAAATGAAAATCGTTAAAGGTGCCATAAATCAATATTTAGTTAAAGCACCCCCCCCACCCCTCCAACCCTAACCCAGACATATGAAACACTCACTGTAATTTTTTGTTAATAGTAAATGACATTCGCACAAAATATCAATAAAACAAAAAGAAAAAAAATCGATAATAAGTGTTGTTTAAACAGATTTTGTTTTTCATCCCCCCATTCACACACTGCCCCTCCCCTTTTTTAACTACAGGTAACTTTTATTATAAATTTAATAAAAAGCAAATGATAATCATACAAAGTTTCATATGATAGAAATAAAAACAGCCACTTTTTTACTCTGCCCCCTCTTAGCAACCCCTCCCCGCAGATATATGTAACACTCATTGTAATTTTTCTTAAACAGTAAGTGGTAGATACAGAAAGATTTATTTAAATCGATACTAAGGTAATTTACAAAAAATATTTTTTTTTCCATCTGCAACCCCCCCCCCCCCCCCAGGTATATAATACACTCATTGTGATTTTCATAAAAAGTAAGTGATAGTTATAGAATATATCATTAATAACGGTAAAATAGTGACATAAAAAATCATTTTTATTTTCCTCTGCCCCCCCCTTCTTTAACCCCCCCTAATATGTCTGACACTTAGTGTAATTTTTTACACAAATTGTACGTGGTTATACAAAGTTTTTTTTTTTTTTTTTTTTTTTAATCGATAATAGGGTAGTTTAAAAAAGAATATATTTTATTTCCATCACCCCCCCCCCTTGCCCCTCAGGTATATAATACGCACATTGTGATTTTCATAAAAAGTAAGTATAGTTATACAATATACAGTAAAACCTCTCTAAGTTAGACACCTACGATTCCAAGAAAAAGTGTCCAACTTAGAGAGGTGTCCAACTTATAGTGGTTAGACATAATGTTAATGGATACATTCCGTTCCGAGAAAAAGCGTCCAACTTAGAGGGGTGTCCAACTTGAGAGGTTTCACTGTATCAATAAAATCGGTAAAATGGTGATATAAAGAATCATTTTATTTGCCTCTGCCCTCCCCCTCTCTTTAACCCACCCCCAAGTATGTCTGAAATTTACTGTAATTTTTTTTCACAAATTGTACGTGATTAAACAAAGTTTTTTTTTTTTTTTTTTTTTTTAATCGATAATAGGGTAGTTTAAAAAAGAATAAATTCTATTTCCTTCTACCCCCCCCCCTCCCTGCTCCCCAGATATATAATACACTCATTGTGATTTTCATAAAAAGCAAGTAATAGTTATAGAATATATCATTAAAATCGGTAAAATGGTGATATAAAATATAATTTTATTCTGCCCCCTTCCTCTTTACCTCCTCACCCCCCAAGTATGTCTGAAACTTACTGTAGTTTTTTCACAAATTGTATGCGATTATACAAAGTTTCATTAAAATCGGTCGGATTGTGATGTAAAAACAATTGCTTTGCTTCGATCTGCTCCTAGTCACCCCCCCCCCCCCCCCTCTTTCTCCAGGTATACACTAATTGAATGCTGTACCAAATCAATTGAAATTTCTAAAAATATAATCTGAAAATCATTCTTTGAATTCTTTATTTCATATTACTTTGCGATTTGCGAATTGGTAAAGTGCCCTTTTTTTCCGGTGCCCTTTTTTTCAGGGATCCACTTACAACATTATTGTGACAGTTGTTCCATTCTCAGTTTTTGTACACAACTTGTTTTTCATATTTCTAGGTATTCATATAGCTAGAATGAATGAATAGCTCTATAATCGACCTAAACAAATTTGTGTAATGTCAATATTTCTAATTTCAGCAAAAACTAAAAATACATTTTTCTTTTTCTTTTTTTATCAGACTTATAAATATTAATCATATAAGTAATGTAATGTTTTAAAACACATTTAAAAAAATAATAATAATTCCTATATTATCTTTTTATTAAATAAATTAATACGGAATGATAAGCACTGTCGCTTCAATAATACAAGTTAAAAAATGACTTTGACATTCTAAGTTCAAGAACTTCACTCCTTCCATTGAAAACGAATCAGGAACATCAGAACTATTATACTTATAGCGATCCAAAACTCTTCTGACCACTTCAGTTTTGAGCTACCCAACAGCTGTGTAAAATCGCTTCCGTCATGATATGGTAATGATATTATTATAATTTGATTTTACTAATTTCCCTCATTACCATTTTTTCCGTTACCATTTTTTCCGTTACCATTTTTTCCGTTTACCATTTTTTCCGTTTACCATTTTTTCCTTTACCATTTTTTCCGTTACCATTTTTTCCGTTTACCATTTTTTCCGTTACCATTTTTTCCGTTACCATTTTTACCGGTTACCGGTTACAATACATGGAATATAAAACAATCCTTTCTTATATAATATAGTATATCTGAAACTACGATCAGTGGACACTGATGCATTGCAATGTTTTTACGATCATTTTCAGAATAAGAACACTGAGCATTACAGCAAAGCTACGATGCAAAAAGATTCACAGCGATAACAATAGTCTGGTTTCTTATTGTTGAAAACAAAATGGTAAATCTCTATTTTAAAACGATAAACAATAGAAAGATTTATTTCATTTATTTATTTTCCAATTAAAATCATTTATGTATTATTACTGTGGTATCATAATGCAGTTCAGAATGAAGCAGTCTTTTACGTTTATAGGTCAATTTAAGATAGTCCTAATCTATTCCTATTTCGTTTATTTATTTTCCAATTAAAATCATTTATGTATTATTACTATGGTATCATAATGCAGTTCAGAATGAAGCAGTCTTTTACGTTTATAGGTCAATTTAAGATAGTCCTATTCTATTCCTATTTCGTTTATTTATTTTCCAATTAAAATCATTTATGTATTATTACTGTGGCATCATAATGCAGTTCAGAATGAAGCAGTCTTTTACGTTTGTAGGTCAATTTAAGATAGTCCTAATCTATTCCGATTTCATCTATTCCTATTTCATTTATTTATTTTCCAATTAAAATAATTTATGTATTATTACTGTGGTATCATAATGCAGTTCAGAATGAAGCAGTCTTTTACGTTTATAAGTCAATTTAAGATAGTCCTATTCTATTCCTATTTCGTTTATTTATTTTCCAATTAAAATCATTTATGTATTATTACTGTGGCATCATAATGCAGTTCAGAATGAAGCAGTCTTTTACGTTTGTAGGTCAATTTAAGATAGTCCTAATCTATTCCGATTTCATCTATTCCTATTTCATTTATTTATTTTCCAATTAAAATCATTTATGTATTATTACTGTGGTATCATAATGCAGTTCAGAATGAAGCAGTCTTTTACGTTTATAGGTCAATTTAAGATAGTCCTATTCTATTCCTATTTCGTTTATTTATTTTCCAATTAAAATCATTTATGTATTATTACTGTGGCATCATAATGCAGTTCAGAATGAAGCAGTCTTTTACGTTTGTAGGTCAATTTAAGATAGTCCTAATCTATTCCGATTTCATCTATTCCTATTTCATTTATTTATTTTCCAATTAAAATCATTTATGTATTATTACTGTGGTATCATAATGCAGTTCAGAATGAAGCAGTCTTTCACGTTTATAGGTCAATTTAAGATAGTCCTAATCTATTCCTATTTATTTTGTTACAAAAGTGTTTTATTTAAGGGGACTGTTAGATATACTTGCGAGTAGTAATTAAAAAAAAAAGAGAGAGAGAGAGAGAGAGAGAGAGAGAGAGAGAGAGAGAGAGAGAGAAAGGGAGAGAAATAGAAAAAAAATTCATTTTCTATTTAAATATTTTTATTTATTTATTTTAATATTAATTTCAATGAATCAAACAATGTAATACTTTTTTCTCTTGATTTTGTGATGTGGAAACTAATGTAAATACATATTTAATTTATTTTTAATTAACTGTGTTTATAATCAACATAATAAAACTCTAGTAATTGCTTGTCGTTTACATTTCATTAACGGCTGTATATTACGATATTTGGTCAACGTTTTGATTTGCAGAAAATAGTCATCAAAAGAAATATAATATTTATTTAAACTTTCTCTTAAAAAAAAAAAAAAAAATATATATATATATATATATATATATTACGGAATAATATAAGGTATTAGTGATTCTTTTTTATTTTATTTTATTTATCTTAAAAATTCATTTAACTATAATGACTGGAGAAGCAGGCAGAGCCTGATGGTATTATATATTTATAATCTTCTGACCATTTCAGAAAAATGAAAAATTTTAACGATATTTTCGTTGTACGATTTTTACAATATTAATAATAATAATGACCATCTTCTGTCAGGAACGATTCCGGTTTAGACCGCTTCAAAACAGAGACTTTTGGTAGCCATTTTTTCCCCCTTAGAAATGCTATGCATTTTTATTTTTATTTATTTATTAATCTGCATAAATGTTACATTATTAGAAAGATCTTTCAAAACTGAACATTTTTTGTGCTTGCACTTTTCCCTTAATCTCAACATGTAAAAAGATTTCAACGAAAGTTTATAACTACCATTGCAATTCTAAAATACCCATGGAGGATAAAATTAAAATGTAATACAAAATTCAATCATAAAAATTATGGGCTAATAGTTATTACATTATTTTTTTGCAATCATGATAATGTACTTATCTGATATAAACAAACAGTTGATTGTGACGTCATATTTATCAAATTAGTTAAATTAAATAAGGTACCTAAGGTTACTTCGTTACAGATATGGTACCTTTCATTTGGTACCTTATTTGTAACGAAGTTTTGATTAGATATTTTAGAATTAATTAAAATATGAAAATAATTTCAAAATTGGACATTTAAATTTATGATTGTTGTTAAAAAAATTTACCAGTTATTGTTATATATATATTTTTTTACATATATATTTAGGGAAGGGGGGAGGGGTAAGATGAAATAATGTTTTCACGCGAAAAATTAAAAAATATTAAATTTGCCCATGCATATAAAAATTACTTATTAAAACGAGTCGAAGAAGGGAGCGAAATAGGTACTGAGTTATATTACGATAAATATGATATATAATATGATACGTTATATTAGATCTATCATCCTGGGTTAGTAGGTATTTTCGTTAAAAGAAATAGTTTGTTCGTTCGGTGCAACTTGCACATTAGTCCCGTCAGGTACAACTTGCATATTAGCCCCGTCAGGTGCAACTTGCACATTAGTCCCCTTTAAATATAGTGTCCAGCGAAGCAGGCAAAGCATTCGTTGGTTCACTACCTTAATTGATTTCACATTACGTCATTTTTGACGGGGTTATATACTAGTATTTAAATAAAGTTTATTTTAATATGAGATAACAAAAAGAAATTATGTATTTGAAGATATATCTTATCACTTTTATGTACGAATTTCACACTTTAAATCAAGCTAAATTTTGTATCTATGTAATTTTGAATTATATTACTTAAAAAACAAAAGATTAATGAGTGGATATATTCGGACTCAGCAATCAGAAAGTTATACTATATCTTTAGTTTTTTTTTTTTTTTTTTTTTAATCCATAATTTGAAACTGAAATAAATTATTATCCGCGGTACATATTTGGATTTCTCGTCATTCTATTGAGTAGTTCTCAAAAAGATTTTAAGTGATTATATGTATTATTTTGCCATATGTAATTGTAATTTCTGAATCAATAATCTAAAATGTTATTTGCTTTCTTTTATATTCATGCAAAAAAAGTATTGGATTTAAAAAGATTTTCGAATTCAGGTTTTCCACGCATTTACACATTTTGCGATGTTCTGAAAAAGGTTTGACTATTTTTCTATAGAAAATGTTTCTCTGCGTGTGTGTGTCACAAAAATTGTGTGACAGCTCTAGATCAAGAAACAAAAATCAAACTACATTCAAGCTGCATAGAATTTCACGAAACTTCATATTTAGTAGCACTTGATATGAATTCGCGTCTATTAATTTTAGGTACATATCAACCGATTGGTGACAGTGCTAAGCTCAAATCCCCCCCCCCCTTTTCATTTACGGAAACGATCTACCTCAGCTTTTTTAGTGCATAAATGCACCAAATTTGACATATGACTATCATGATAAATTATACAGATTGAATTTGTGTGTATATCGTCCGATAAGAGGCGCTGCTATGCTGCAGTGTTTTTCATTTACCGTAATTTCGTGTATATAACCCGCGGGTAATCTAAAAAAAAAAAAAAAAAAACCTGACTTTGTATGTCCTGCGGGCTATCATCCGGTGCGCGGTATCTATAGCGAACAAGGAGAAAATCAACACCAATCTCATTTTTGTTTCGGAAATCTGGATTATTAACGTATAATGACGATGAAATTGAGGACAGTGAAAAGGAATTTGATGAGGAGGATAATAAGGATGATGAAGACGAGCTGTCCCAAACAATATTGTAGCGTTTTAATTCCGATACGGAAGAATCCGATTTCGATGAATTTGAATGAATTTAGTAAATAAATTTATTATTAATCTATAATTTCCTTATAAGTTGAATAAAAGTGTTAATCATTAGAAGTTCCTCCAGTTTATAGTAATTCATATACAAAGAAAAATACTAAGTTATGATTGTATGCTTTATCATTGTACGTAAGTAGATGTTATTTGTTTATTATTCATATTTATTTGTATATTTGTGTCTTTTCCTACTTACTATTAAAATAACAGAAATTATAAATGAAATTATAAACAGCGATTGCCGACCATGTGATTTTAGAAGTGCGGGGTATCTGTCGGTTATAATTATTTTTAAATAATTTTTTTGTGCTGCGGGTTACCTTCCGCCGCGGGTTATATACGCGAAATTACAGTACTTTGTTTATTTCATGAAATCGATACCAGGAAAAAACGTCCCTGGAAAATAGGGCTTGAATAGTAAATATATTTACATTCTTTACAAAAGAATTCAAATAAAATAAATTAGCACATTTCCTGACTTTCTTTTCTAAGTATTGTTACGATAAATATATTTTCTAATTCAAAAATTTGCTGATCCTAACTCTAAAAAAATAAAAATAAAGCTAGAAATTTTTAGAGCACTACTGGAGAGGGGTTTTTTTTTTTTTATTTTTTTATAAAATAATTTATTCTATAACTTTTATTCTTTTGAATAATATTTCAAGAGAGTCTGGTAGAAAAAAGCAGTGCTGATTCTACACACCGTAAACTTCCTTCTTGACAGTAGGTCACTGACAGCACGTGTACGTAAATAAGCAAATAAAAATAACGCATACGATCGATCTAAGCTTCCAAATGGCGGGAAAGTGAAGCTTGCATCATCCGCCATTGCGTCACAACTGCTGCATCGCCAAATTGGCGAAGGTGTCGGCGCCAAGTGCGGCTCGTGATCGTGATTGGTTTTGCTGGCAAAGGGACAAGACGAAAATCTTTCCACGTGGCAATTGTGACGTTGTCCATAACAACGCCGCAAAGAGAAAAAAAGAAAAAAAAAAAAAAAAAGATCCGTAAAGAGATGAGTTTGGTTTGTGAAGAATTCGATCATTATATATTGTTTGTTTGTTGGAAAAGCATTGTCATAATTTCTTTGACATATTAAGTACAAAGAAAAAACAAAAAATGAGAGATCTTTTTTGTTCTTTTTTATCGAACTTTTCTGTTGTTTTAAAACTGGAATTTAAAATAAAATGAATAAAATAATAATAATAATTATTATTATAGTATAATAAATTGGAAAAGGTTTTTAAAACTGGAATACAGAAGAAAAAAAACAATAATAATAAAATAATAATAATAATAATAATTACAGTATAATAAATTGAAAAAGGTTTTTAAAACTGGAATACAGAAGAAAAAAAAACCAATAACAATAAAATAATAATAATAATTACAGTATAATAAATTGAAAAAGGTTTTTAAAACTGGAATACAGAAGAAAAAAAAAAAACAATAATAATAAAATAACAATAATTATTATTATTACAGTATAATAAATTGAAAAAGTTTTTTGAAACTAAAATTGTTTCTCATCAAAAACTTGTAATACAAAATTATTTAGTCAATCTGTGCAAAATTAAAAGATGTAGAAAATGTAGTCTGAAAATAAGGGAGAAAAATAATAGTAATAATAACAATAATTTATGAAAAAAATTGAAAATTGTTTAAAACTAGTTTTCTAACAAAAACCTATTTTGTGAAATTGTTCCTTTAATAAGTGCAAAATGAATAAAAAATGTAGAATACAAGTTTAATTAAGCACAATATACCTGTTCATTAAAAAATAAATTAAAAGTCACAATTTTTTTAAGTAGTTGTCTAAATTTCTTAAAGTTTATCTATAAAAAGCGATCACTTTAATTTTTAATTTAATTTATTTTGATTTTAGTTTTTCGGGTATTATGCGTTCAAATTAGCTAAAGAACTTTATATGAAAAATTATATGTTTAATTTGTAAAAAATCAAAAAATAAAAGTTTAAAAAATTCTCTGTTTAAGTTGGCAAATTAGATATTCACCTACATATATATATATATATATATTTTTTTTTTTTTTTTTTTTGGGGGGGGGGGATATATATTTTTTAATATCAATTTTATAATTATTATAGGGTTTTTTTTTTTTTTTTTTTTTTTTTTTTATTATTATGCAAAATATCCAGCGACTGAAGATATACATGCTTACTCACGTTTAATTAGTTGTTTTTTTTTTTTTTTTAACTATGACTTTGGTTTGTCTGTCGGTCTGTCCGCGCTGTAATTCTGTAAATATTTGTGGAATTTCTTGAAATTGATATAAATTATTTAAGATCTCTATAGAATGTTTCCTATTGAAAATGAAGTAAATACCATCACTCCATCACATCCTCTGTGTACAGGGACACCCGAAAGAATTCAAAAGCATTGCATCCTATGAGGGACATTTCTACAAATCTTATTTTAATACCTTTACTTTGCACAAATCCTAATGAAATTGACATTTATTATTCATATGCACAAAAAATAGTTTCTATGGAATGTCGAATGACTATCAGAAAGTCGAATAAACACAAAAATAAATACATTTATTAATATCACATAATCAACAGATTGGGAAGAAAATCATAATTATTGAAAATTTATTTTTCCAACTGAGTGAAAATAATTATTTATTTTCCCTCCCCTTATTGGTTTATTCCTCCCATTGTTTAATGGTGTTTTCCTTACCTGCGGCTTAGTCTGTCGAGCTATCTACATAATAGACCAGTTGCTCTACCTAAAGGTTGTCTGAGTGAGTAATGCTGACCGGGGTGTCGGCCTGGATAGCTCAATTGGTAGAGCCTTGACCTTGTAAGTCAAAGATCCGGGGTTCGACTCCCGGTCCAGGCATTATTTTCACTCAGTTAGAAAAATAAATTTTCAATAAACACAAAAATATTCAGTTACATTAAGGGCTACTACTGGGAATTGTTGGAATCGCATTTCAGTTCGCATTGAGCGTTTTTAAAATTTTCTAGCAAAGTTTAAGAGTGATTGTAATTTGAATTAATTTATCTGTCTGTCAGACTGTTCGTCTATCCATGCATCTGTTAGCCTATAGCTTCCGAACATATTTTGTTATTTGAATTAAATTATCTGTCTGTCAGACTGCTCGTTTATCTGTCCATCTGTCTAGCTATAGTTTCCGTACATATTTCTAGAATTTCTTCAAATTGATATATATTATTTAAGTTTACAATCGCATATTTCCCAATTAAAATAATATAAATAGCACAACTGGTTTGAGTACAGAGAGATCCAAAAGAATACCAATGCATCGCGTTTTATGAGAGACACTAAAAAGTCGTTATGAATTCAATTAGTCTATCTGTCTGTATTTCTGTTCTGTCTGTTCATTGAATAATCACATAGACAAAATATAACAGTGTAAGTTAACACCATAGTATAATAGTGTATTAAGTGAAGATTAAACTTTGCAACGAGTACGTACTGTTGGAAAGTGTTAATAATCAACGAAAACTGCATGCCCCCCCCCCCCCCACCTTTTTTTGTTGAGGGAAAATTCCACTTAAAATTATGAATCCACTAGGAATGGTTTTAATGCTTTATACACTGAGAAAAAGTTCTGTAACTGACATCTAGAATCTGAATTGTCTGCTCTAGAAAAAATAGTTCCATGTCATCCTTATAAATTCCAGTCCCCTTTGGTAGCGAGTTCTAGAAACCCCCGTTAGAATTCTAGAGCGTTTACTTATATTATCGTGGGCAAAGTTATTTAAAAATCTCTGCAAATAAATGAGACTACAAGAGACGGTGTTTCAGCAACTATAATCTTGGTTTATGACCCAATTCTAGAAAATCAAACGAGAATTTCTCGCAATACAAAAGATTCAGAATATTCATAATAATCAGAATATTGTTTCACCATCTAGAAATGTGCAGACTAGAAATTCTCGATTATTTCGTCTATTCAGTTTATTGGCGTGCCTTATGCGCATAGCTCGGAAATCTATATTTCTAGTTAAGAGATTTAGAAAATGGCCACTTATTCATTCTAGAGGAAGGCGGCATATTTTTTTTTTTTCCTCAGTGTATACTAGTAAATACGAACACTAAGGATTAAAATATATTTAAAATGAAGAGATAAAATATCTAAGAATGAAAAATTAAATAATAAAAATTATTTTACTCTTTCAGTTCTTATTGTAATTGCTTTCACTCGCTCTTTATTTTCCTTGTTAATTTTTATGCAGATTTTTTTTTTTTTTTTTTTTTTTTTCTTATTTAGGAAAGAAATACACCAACACAGCATATCGAATATAGGACTGGAATATCCCTCCTCCCACTTTTTAAAAATAAAAGAAAATAGACAACATGATAAGGTTCATACTGGATTACATAACAAGATTTGCAACATATGCGATTGACGGTGAAAACAAAAAAAAGTTGTATAAGCAGTTATATAATCTCTATGTCCTTCCTGTTTTGAATTCGGGCAACAGAAACTGTTTCAACGTATCAGATGTTTCTGAAACAATTCTAAATTGCTTTGTTTCTTAAAAGGTCATCTATATAAATAAAGAGAAGTATATGCAGTATTGCCAAATGGTCGACAGTCAATTTCCCCAAACAGGCTTTCAATTTTCCCCAAATCAGGTTTTTTTTTTTCCAAAAAAATCCCTAACTCAATTTCTATTAAAAAATGTAAGTTAAAAAAAAAAAATAAAATGTGCTTCAAATAACATTTATAGAAATATTTCAATTATTTCAGTTGTTTATTTTATTAAATCTTGTAAGTAGAAACATTAAAGTTTTACGGAATCAAAGATAATAATACCTGTTCATATTCATTTGTTTATATTGTCAAGCAGAAAAGTAAATATTATTTAAAAGTAGCATCGCTTGTGCTCGCATAACAATTCCCTGTAGTTTTAACATAAGAAATTATTCCTACGGTAGATATTACTTCTATAAAATTCAAAAATTCAAACTAAATAACAAACATCGTTGCTTTCTTTATTCTATTCTATTTCTTAAAACAATTTTTATAGATGCCACACGCACCACATAAACTTTAAATTTTACATCTACTTTTTAAGATAACACGCGATCATGTTTTATATAAAAATTAAATCATTAAATTCATTTTTTTACTTATTTTTATTTCATTTTGCACGCGCACTTTTTATTTCCTAATTCAAAATTATTAAAAAAAAAACTTTTTCGATAGTGTTTGTTTCGATACTGATTATTATTAATTTTCTTTTCTTTTCTTAAAAAAAAAAAAAAATGATTTTGATGAAATTTTTACAAAAGCAGAATTTAGTTTAGGACGGAGGACTATGAGTTTTTTTTTTTTTTTCAAATTATAACATCGCTTTCAAATTATTCAATTATATTTTCGATAAATTTTTGATTTCGATTAAATGTCCAACTATCGAAAAAAGGCACTGCAAAAATCCCAGATTGAGACTGATAATCCTCAGTCTTTAAAAAAATAAATAAATAAATAAATAAATAAATAAAAACCTTTAACAGATTTAAGCCCAAATTTTTTCCCAAATGACGCTCGTTTCTGAAAAAAAGAAAATCCCCAGATACAAAAATAACTTTTATATACACTCTAGTTATCCGAAAATTTTAAATTTGCGTAAAATACTTTAGTGTTCAGGATGTACGCAAAATGTACTTTCATCCTCATGATATCCTGAGGATGTCCTGAGGAGAAGGGGTACCTTCAAAAAGCCCCTACATGCTAAAGAAAACTGTTAAAAGTCCCTGGCGTAGGGACAAATCCCAACAGTTGGCGACGCTAAACCATGAAGGTACGGGGTACCCTCTAATACCATGTGCTAAACTTAATAGGTAGACTAAAAAATGTTGATAAATTCCTCAGATTTCTCCCCAAAAATTTTAAACATCCCTTCGAAATTCCCCACAAACATTCGGTCCCCAAAACTGTCCCCATAAGCCCGAAAATGGGAAAAAAATCCCCAATCTGGCAACACATGTGTGTCTATCTGCGCTCTGGTGCTCACACTACAGATCGTAGATCTACAAAATTTGCCAGATGAATACCTGGGACCCCTATAGGTGTTCACCTCGTCATGATTTTTTCGAATTTGAATTTATTTTATTTTTTTTTATATTAACTTCTATGTTTCATTTTTCTGAAATTTATTCTTTCATTTCAATCGTCTGCGTATCTTAGCAACGGCTATTCTGCTATTTATTTTTTATTTATTCAATTCATACATTTCAAGGCGTTTTATTTATTTATTTATTTATTATTATTATTATTTTTATTTACTATAATTATTGAAAATTAAATGGTAATGCAGTAGAAAAAATTAAGTATATTAAATTTTATATTTAAAAACGTATTTATAATAGTTATGTTTTTGTATAATTTGTATAGTATAATAACTTTTTATTTTTCATTTTTTTTAAATAATTCCTTTGAATTTTATTATTATTATTATTTATTTATTTATAGTATTTATTGGAAAAAATGGTAGTATATTGTAAACTGATTAAAATTAAAATTTAATTAAAATTTATTTTTTTGTTTATATATTTAATTCCTTTTAAAAGAAAATCTACTTTTTATTTCATTTATTATATAGGTCGGAATTAAATCGTAATAAAGTGAAAAAACCGGGGGCTATAAAATACATGCTTCAAAAACTAAAATATTTAATAGATGCTGAGATACAGTCTTTTTTAAAATCATAGTTCTTAAATAATAGCAGATTCATCTGTCGTCGATAAATACCCAGACTGAAGTGCCCAGAAAAGACCTTTCTGTAGGTATTGGGAACCTGAACCCGATGCAGTGCGGGCGGAAAATGAGCTGCCCGAAGCGAAGTTTAGAGCGATTTCAATGTTGGTATATATATATATATATATATATATATATATATATATATATATTCTTGTAATGTAAAATAAAAAATGAATAGTGATTCAATTCTTTTGAAAATTAATTTAAATATAGTGCCCAACGAAACGGGTGCAGTCTGCTAGTCTTTTAAAAATATTTTCAAAAACACAATATATATAATTATATATTTATTTATTTATTTGATTAAGAGAAAAAAATGTTTTCAATTGTGTGATGTCAATGTATCATGCGTCACCATATTATTCTTCTATTTGGAAGTTTAAATAAATGTAAACCTTTGATTATTTTACGAATTTCATTATAAATGAAATTGATAGGAGTTTCTGTAGTAAGATTGCTTTTACCAAGCTGGGACGTAATGAAAATCCGGTTTTAAGTAAAATAATCTGGTGTGTTACTCACACGACTTTCTCGTACCCTGAAATTTAATACTATAAATACAGGTTGCAGATTAATAGGTAAGATAACGAGTACTGCTATGTAAACCTGTGTTAAACAATTGAAATTAGGCTTCGGAAGAGTTTTATATGATAATTAGTTCTGTGTGAGGGGGGCTACCACCCCCTCAACTCCCCGTTTCATTAATGCACCTACATTTATACAGAATTTAATTCGGCTATTAAAAAATAATTCTGTTTTTAAAAAATAATTTATTAAAATTATTATTTTTAAAAAATTATGTTTTATGATAATGCAGACGATTTCCATATTAGAGAAGTAGTGTAAAACTAAATATCCAAAAAAAGTCCATTTTATTCTCAATATTAAAAAAAAAAAAAAAAATTTCGTTAAAAGTAAAAAAAATTGATAACTTTGTTTCAAATTATCGCAGATCGATGGTTCAACCATTCGTTTTAAAGGTATTGGTGAGCTCTTTTGAAAGATACCCATCAAGAAAATTTACTTCCCTCGAGGGGGGGACTCCCCCCCCCCAGAGAGGGGGGAGGCGAGGCTCCTACATATGCAATTTTTTTCCCTGTTGACTATCTCTATTACAAAAAATATATATTCGTTAAATTTGGTTTAGTGCAGTCTATAGATGTTAAACTCTACTTACCTGCAATTTCCCCCATAGACGTAATGTATTTGAATAATTTTGAGTGTCCCTGTACACGAACCATTTGCTTGATCCTAACGAAAAGTTTAGTGTAGCATCCTTATATGATAAACATTTAGAATACCAAGTTTGAACTTTCTGCCATAATTTGTTTTTGAGATATGCTGATAACAGACAGACACACACACAGACATACAGACCATTTGCTAAAAACATGATTTTCGTATCCAGGGGATAACAAAAACTCGCGTTCGAAAATTTGACCCAAAAACAATACTTTCTCTACCTTATGGGTAAGAGAAAGTAAAATAAGTTGTAGAGAGATTAACTGTAACAAAAAAAAAAAAAAAAAAAAAAAAAAAAAAAAGAAAGAAAGAAAAGAAAGAAAAGAAAGAAAAAAGAAAAGAAAAAGAAAACATCGAATTTTAGCGGTAAAAATAATTTAGATTGTTGTAACCTTTCTTTTTTTTTTCTGAAACACAAATCTATATCGGATATATTTTTTGGGAGGAAAAGAAAGAAAATTTTCAAAAATATATGCGTTCTGTATTCAGACCTACACCTCTATCCTACGTTTCAGGCAGCACCTATCAGAAATATATATACATATATATTTCATTAAATCTAAAACCCATAGCCACTTAAAGTGAAATAAAGGTTTTCAGGCAAAATTTTAACAAACATAAAGATATTGTAACGTTATTTTTAGAATAACGTAGTAGGATTATTGAAAGTGGAAATATTAACCTTAAACGAAGTTCAAAAGCAAAAGAAAGATTTTTTTTTTTTTTTTTTTTTTTTTTCCTGTTAACTCTTATAATAATTAGGGTTGGGTTTTTTGATGTCAAAACTGTTTTTTGACATGACAGTGGTAAAAACCATGTTTTTACCGTTTTTTACTTTCCGAACACTATAGTGAGGAAAGTATTGTAATCATGTCAAAAATCCGAATTCGAGATTTTGATGTTTCTATACGTTTCGAGGTCCAACGGGTCCGTTTTCACTATTTTTACGATGATGTATGTATGTGTGTGTGTATGTATGTGTGTATGTATGTGTGTATGTATGTGTGTATGTATGTGTGTATGTCTGTGAGTGAACACGCTAGCGTCTAAACGCTTTGTTCGAATAAGCTGAAAGTTGGTACGTATATTGTAAGTCACCATAGTACGAACCCTATAGATTTTGGTGAATCTAGCACTTATAGTTTTTTTACAGGGACACAAAGAAAAATTCTTTATCATTATGGCCAAGGGACCAAAATCTTAAAAGTGCGATAGCATCTAAATGCCTTATTCAATTGAGCAAAAACTTTATACACATATTATAGGTCACAGATACTCAATCTGTATAGATTTTGGAGAATCTAGCACTTATAGTTTTTTTTACAGGGACACAAAGAAAAATTCCTTGCCTAATTTTTAAAAGTGTTATAGCGTCTAAACGCCTTATTAATCTCAGCAAAGAATTTGTACACACGTTATAGGTCACATTTGAACCAACTGTATAGATTTTGGTGAATCTAGCACTTACAGTTTTTTTACAGGGACCCAAAGAAATTTTTTTTATCTTTATGTCCTATGAGACCAACGATAGCATCTAAACGCCTTATTCAATTGAGCTGAAAATTTGTATGCATATTATAAATCACTGTTGCACTAACTATAAGCATTTTTGTGAATCTAGCATTTATAGATTTTTACAGGGACACAACGAAAAATTCTTTACCATTATGATCTAAGGGCTCAAAGTTTAGTAGCGTTAAATAAAACCTCGTGTGATATATGGAGAAAAATACTCAAACACTCTGTTATGGTTTTCTCTTTTTTGTTTGTTTAGCAACTCCTCTTTCGTTATTTTATCTACAAAACTGTTAGTTACTCATTGTTCGGAAAGTCGAGTGGAGTCGCTCCAGATTTTTTTTTTTTTACTTTCCGAACACTATAGTGAGGAAAGTATTGTAATCATGTCAAAAATCCGAATTCGAGATTTTGATGTTT
Organism: Salticus scenicus; assembly: GCA_963930645.1. Lineage (NCBI taxonomy): Eukaryota > Metazoa > Arthropoda > Arachnida > Araneae > Salticidae > Salticus > Salticus scenicus. The sequence continues at coordinate 204,056,499 of OZ005660.1, read as the reverse complement.
CTATACGTTTCGAGGTCCAACGAGTCCGTTTTCACTATTTTTACGATGATGTATGCATGTGTGTGTGTATGTATGTGTGTATGTATGTGTGTATGTCTGTGAGTGAACACGCTAGCGTCTAAACGCTTTGTTCGAATAAGCTGAAAGTTGGTACGTATATTGTAAGTCACCATAGTACGAACCCTATAGATTTTGGTGAATCTAGCACTTATAGTTTTTTTACAGGGACACAAAGAAAAATTCTTTATCATTATGGCCAAGGGACCAAAATCTTAAAAGTGCGATAGCATCTAAACGCCTTATTCAATTGAGCAAAAACTTTATACACATATTATAGGTCACAGATACTCAATCTGTATAGATTTTGGAGAATCTAGCACTTATAGTTTTTTTACAGGGACACAAAGAAAAATTCTTTGCCAAGATTTTAAAAGTGTGATAGCGTCTAAACGCCTTATTAATCTGAGCAAAGAATTTGTACACATGTTATAGGTCACATTTGAACCAACTGTATAGATTTTGGTGAATCTAGCACTTACAGTTTTTTTACAGGGACACAAAGAAAAATTCTTTATCATTATGGCCTATGAGACCAAATTTTTAAAAGTGCAATAGCATCTAAACGCCTTATTCAATTGAGCTGAAAATTTGTATGAATATTATAAATCACTGTTGCACTAACTATAAGCATTTTGGTGAATTGTGGCCACCACGAGACTTTCTTCTATATTTTCCTATACAAATTCACTCAGTAACAATAATAATAATAATAATAAAAAATCTGGAGTGACTCCACTCGACTTTCCGAACATTGAGTAACTAACAGTTTTGTAGATAAAATAAAGAAAGAGGAGTTGCTAAACAAACAAAAGAGAGAAAACCATAACAGAGTGTTTGAGTATTTTTCTCCATATATCACACGAGGTTTTATTTAACGCTACTGAACTTTGAGCCCTTAGATCATAATGATAAAGAATTTTTCGTTGTGTCCCTGTAAAAATCTATAAATTCTGACAAACTTAAACAAATTTTCACATTTTACCCACAATTTTGTCAAAATCCCACTTTTTTTTTTTTTTTTTTTAATTATTGTTACTGAGTGAATTTGTATAGGAAAATATAGAAGAAAGTCTCGTGGTGGCCACAATTCACCAAAATGCTTATAGTTAGTGCAACAGTGATTTATAATATTCATACAAATTTTCAGCTCAATTGAATAAGGCGTTTAGATGCTATTGCACTTTTAAAAATTTGGTCTCATAGGCCATAATGATAAAGAATTTTTCTTTGTGTCCCTGTAAAAAAACTGTAAGTTCTAGATTCCCCAAAATCTATACAGTTGGTTCAAATGTGACCTATAACATGTGTACAAATTCTTTGCTCAGATTAATAAGGCGTTTAGACGCTATCACACTTTTAAAATCTTGGCAAAGAATTTTTCTTTGTGTCCCTGTAAAAAAACTATAAGTGCTAGATTCTCCAAAATCTATACAGATTGAGTATCTGTGACCTATAATATGTGTATAAAGTTTTTGCTCAATTGAATAAGGCGTTTAGATGCTATCGCACTTTTAAGATTTTGGTCCCTTGGCCATAATGATAAAGAATTTTTCTTTGTGTCCCTGTAAAAAAACTATAAGTGCTAGATTCACCAAAATCTATAGGGTTCGTACTATGGTGACTTACAATATACGTACCAACTTTCAGCTTATTTGAACAAAGCGTTTAGACGCTAGCGTGTTCACTCACAGACATACACACATACATACACACATACATACACACATACATACACACACACATACATATATCATCGTAAAAATAGTGGAAGCGGACTCGTTGGACCTCGAAACGTATAGAAACATCAAAATCTCGAATTCGGATTTTTGACATGATTACAATACTTTCCTCACTATAGTGTTCGGAAAGTAAAAAGTGGGACTTTGACAAAATTGTGGGTAAAATGTGAAAATTTGTTTAAGTTTGTCAGAATTTATAGATTTTTACAGGGACACAACGAAAAATTCTTTATCCTTATGATCTAAGGGCTCAAAGTTCAGTAGCGTTAAATAAAACCTCGTGTGATATATGGAGAAAAATACTCAAACACTCTGTTATGGTTTTCTCTCTTTTGTTTGTTTAGCAACTCCTCTTTCTTTATTTTATCTACAAAACTGTTAGTTACTCAATGTTCGGAAAGTCGAGTGGAGTCACTCCAGATTTTTTTTTTTTTTTCCGCCAAGAATCTAATATTTTGCGCTTGTGCTTGTGCTTGTGTATAAATATAGCATAAATATAAATTTCTAAATTGAAATTTCCCATATATATTTATCGTTATTATTATTATTAACTTAAAAGAATATTTATTAAATTAAAAATAAATACTGTCAGTCCCAGCTAGTAAAATCTTCATATGAATCTGTACCCTCAAATTCCGAGTAAAATACCTTAGTAATATTACATGTCTATAAAAACATTACCGTAATTATTAAAAGTATTCCTGATAAATAATACAGTGCGTTGCAGGAATATAAACGCACCTTTTCCAATAGCCAGAAATTAAATTTTTTAAATTTTAAAAGAAGGAATGCGACTTACAGTTATTGCATATGATTAACAACTGAATAAGGTGCTTTGAGCAAGTATGTTTATGCTCATGCAAGCTTATTTAATGAATGTTTAAGCATTTTATTATTTTTCACTGTTATTCGTTTGTTGCACGAAATTAAACGCACTCTGTATTTTGTGTTTAAAATTTAACAGAGCCGCCGGAATTAAATTAAAATACAAATAGTCGTATTGTTAAAATTCTCTAAAATCAGTTTTAATGCTTGAGTGCAAAATTTACGGAGTTTGTATAGGATGACAAGAGGAAAAACTTTGGCAGTAGACGAGAGGATAAAAATCGACATTATGCGTGGTGAAGGCTTTAGCAATCGCGAAATAGGGCGCTGTATCGGAAGAAGTGAGAGTGTTATGCAAAATTATATAAAGAAAGGATCAAATTATGGGGAAAAAGCGTATGAGAAGCGAACAGGAAAGCTCACCAATTACGACAAATGTCGAATATGCAACGCTGCAAAGACTAAGAATATTTCCTGTGAGAAGATAAAGGCTCAATACCAGCTTGGTGTTCATCGGACAACCATATGGAGAACTACCAAAGCTGCAACATTCATTAAATTTAAGAAAATGAAGGTGAAACCACCCCTCATTCAAAAGCACAAGGATATGCGGTTGGAAAGGGCAAGAAAATGGATTTTAGATCGACTAAATTGGAAAAAAGTCATCTTCTCAGATGAAAAAAAGTTTAATCTCGATGGCCAGGACGGATTACATAGCTACTGGCACGATATGATAACCGAAGAAATGGACTGTTCAAAACGTCAATCTGGAGGTGGGTCTGTCATGGTGTGTGCAGCCATAGGTTTTAAAGGGATTTTCGAATTAGAGTTCGTGAAGAACAGTGTGAACTCTGTAGATTATGTCCAAATACTCACAAGGAACCTCGCCGTCAAGAAGTCAAAAAATCTGGAAGAAATTATATTTTTCAGCAAGATTGTGCATCTGTACATACAGCACATATCGTGAAAAAATGGTTCCGTGACAATAAAATTAAAGTTCTGGATTGGCCCTCAAAAAGCCCCGATTTAAACATAATGGAGAACGTATGGGGTAATCTTGTTCGCCGTGTTTACGCAAACGGAAGGCAGTTTTATACGAAAGATGAACTAAAATCGGCAATTCTGTTAGCTTGGAAGTCAATCAGCTTGTATGACCTCATGCCACTATATTAGTCAATGCCAAGGCGTTTACTGGCTCTTCTAGAAGCCCGTGGTGGCTTTACAAAGTATTAGATACAATATTTGTTACTCAGTTATTTATTTTTTACATGTGCGTTTAAATTCATGCAACATGTATATTTGTCATAAATTCAATAAAATTATTTTCTAAAAAATCATATTGGTTTTTCATTGTTTTGACTCGTAATTTCATTTCTTGAATGATACACATACAGTTTGCATCAAGTGTCACATATTCATCCTTTTTTGTTACTCTTTTATACCATTTTAATTCTTAAAGCTAAGGTGCGTTTATATTCATGCAACGCACTGTATGCCCTTCGTTTTAAAACAACGTGCCTTGTAAGTGCGATTAAAGTGAGGTATGTACTTGTACATCCTACTATCATAAATGTCTTTTTCACATTTTTCTTCCATACATTCGATTTTATGCAATTTTTAAACTAATTAGATTAAGTAAAGAGTAGAGTAAAGGGTATTTCTAAAGGCAGATAAAGGGTTAAAGTTTTTTTTTTTTTTTTTTTAATTATCTTCTTATAGGATTAAGCACACACACACACACATATATATATTCCACTGAGAAAAAATTCTGTAACTGACACTAAGAATCTCGATTGTGGGTCTAGTAAAAATAGTTCCATGTCATCCTTATAAATTCTAGTCCCCTTTGAAAGTGAGTTCTAGAAACTCCTGTTAGAATTCTAGAGTGTATGCCTATACTATCGAGGTCAAATTTATTATTTAAAAATCTCTGCAAATAAATGCGAGTATTACAACAGGCGGGTTTCAGCAACTATAATCTTGATTTATGACCCAATTTTAGAAAATCAAGCGAGAATTTATGACAATACAAAGGATTCAGAATATTGTTTCACCATCTAGAAATGTATAGACTAAAAATTCTCGATCATTTCCTGCATTCAGCTTATTGGCGTGCCTTATACGCATAGTTCGGAAATCTATGATTCTAGTTTAGGGATTTAGAAATTGATAACTTATTAGTTCTAGATGAAAGCGGTATATTTTATTTTCTCAGTGTCTTCCATTATTTTCATTTTCATTTTTTTTTTTTTTAATATTGATATGATGAAAGACATAGTTTAAATTTCTGTTTTGTTTTGAAATTTGATATAACACCAAATAGCGAATCCTATCAAATAAGGGTTGCGTAACTGGAACTTAATTTTGCATAAAGAACTCTTTCAGAAATATCGAGAAATATCTGAGTGTTTTATTCTTTAATGTCCATGACAATCAAAAGGAAGAAATGGCAACTTCATATAATGACGTAATTGATGAAGTTTCAATAAACGATTCGTGTTACTGCCAGTAATTAACCTCAGAGCATAATTATCATATCTTTATGTGATTAATAACTTTGTAACTGCATATGTAACTGCATAACTGCTTTTTATATTTTATTTCGAAGCTGCAAAATACGAATTTTCAATAGATGAATTTTTTTCATTTTGCAATTTCAAAATAAAATATTAAAAATTAAAAAATTACATTTTTAAAAAAGGTCCCTCAATTTAACAGTTGGGAATTTTCTGAATGTGAAAACAGAACTTAAAAATATGTATTAGTTAATAAGTTATTTGTAAAGAAAATTTCCCCATAGAATAACATTGGCTCGGGCTTCCGGCGACGGTAAGTGAAGAGGGCCGTTAAGGGTGCTTGATATTCGTAATCATTTTTGGATTTTTTGTATTTTTTCTGTTTCATCGTTTTCAATGTTTCTTGTTTTCATCTATTCAATGTTTGAAAAGGTTTTCAACATATATATATATATATATATATATATATATATATATATATATATATATACACACACATTTGTACATGTACATACATATATTTGTAATACAGTCTCCAAAATCAATTTTCTTTTAATAGGTTTCTGGAATCGGGATCCTCCGACATGAACGATATCCGAATGCTAGTTACTACATAATCTATTATTGGTTAGTTAAATTAAATCTGATCAAAACACAATGTATAGATTCAGTAAATGTCATTGAGGGCCCGCTTCACTCACTGTTGCCAGAAGCCGAAGCTAATGTTATTCTATGGGAAATTTTCTTTACTTATAACTCATTAAATAATAAATATTTTTTAATTCTGTTTTCACATTTAGAAAATTCTCAACTGTTAAATTGACGCACCTTTTTTAAAAATGTATTTATTTATTTATTTTTATTATTTTTATTATTATTATTTTTTTTTTATTATTATTATTATTTATTTTTTTTATTTATTTATTTATTTTTATTTTTTTTGAAGCTGTAAAATACGAATTTTTAATATGTAAAATTTTCCATTTTGATATTCCAAAATAAAATAGTAAAAATTAAAAAAATACGTTTTTAAAAAAGATGCGTCAATTTAACAACTGGGAATTTTTTTTAAATGTGAAAACAGAATTTAAATATATATATTAGTTAATGAGTTATAAGTAAAGAAAATTTTCCATAGAATAACAGTGGCTCGGACTTCTGGCGACGGTAAGTGAAGAGGGCGGTTAATATTTCATGAAGATGTCTCAGACGGTATGAATGCTTAGTTTTTGCGCGCTTATAGTCTTGTTGCCGTGAAGCATCATCTACAGGCAAATTTCTTTAAATTGAAGGCTAATGGTCTCGCATTATTAGAAGGGCCCATCTTTTTTACTTCTTCTTTTCTTCTTCTTCTTTTTTTTTTTTTTTTTTTTTTTTTTCCCAATTTAGTATGACAGAACTATCCGCGATTGTAATGAAATGCTCGCCCTCTGGTGGGTAAGGTGAAATTACAATTAACATGAATAGCTTTCGGCTTTCGTCGAGACGCCATTGCTCACCGATGTTTAGTTTCACATATATTTATTGAATAAAAATGAAGAAATCCGATAAAAAAGATAACACTTACTGTTGTGTGCCACAGTGTAACTCCAGAAATCAAGAAATCCAGAATTAAGCTTCCATTTATTCCCAAATGAGAAATTTAAAATTTCAGTTGCTTCGGCTAATGGAAGTAAAGAATTAATCAGATGATTTGAAACTAATATTTGTTCAGCTTCAGTTAAAAATCTACTTCCGATCGAACTTTGAATAAACTGAAATATTTTTTTCCAAAAGCAATCAATTTTCCATGATGTAATGGCGGAGAAATTATAGCACGAACATTAAATAGTAACACAAATAGAACAATAATAAATACACGTGCCTATTATATTTACTAACAACAAAAGCTGAAAAAGCGCCATCTATCGATCATTACAAACGCGGATTGCCTACAATCAGGCAATTCACAACGTCATCATATGCTGTGTTTCACCTTCAATATTTTAGAATGTTTCTCACTTTGACAAGAAGTTAAAGCATAAATTTCGTGGAAATTTTTAACATTCAAGCATAAAATTATTAAAAAAAAAATTACCTTATAAATCAATCTACAAACTAACGCACAAATATGTTTAGAATATATTTATAAAATATAATAATGTTTAATTTGATTTTTTAAAGGAAAAATTTAAAAACTGCTTAATATTTATATTTTTCAATAAATATATATGCAAACTTTAATATCTCTCATCTTTGCCCTCTCGTTAAAGATATGTCAGATATAGAGATATATAGAGGGCAATGTCACTTATTAGAGGGCAATGCTCTCAAATTTTCCTGTAGCCAAAAAGGCTAAAATTGACAACTCTAGTGAAGCTCTATAGTGAAGCACAATTTCAAAATCAGAATATTTCTAATATTTACTTATAAATTATTATTTTGTTGCGACAAGAGTGTAATTAAGTTAAAAGAAAAATGTCAATAAGAACATCAAAATAATGACTAGCTATGAATTACAATGAATACGACAAACTAAAAGCAGAAAAGGAATTCTTAAGATTTCTCCGGATTGATCTGAGACAGCAGACGATAATATTTTTCGAAAATTTAATGAATCATTCTCAATAATGAATTGTTATCGTATTCATTCTTTCTTTCACGCTGCTTGCTGCTTGGACAACTTTTTAATGTAAAGGAAAGAAAGAAAATCTTTCTTTTCTTAAAACGGAAGTAAAACACCAGAACACTTTGGAGTCACGCACTGGGCACGTTACATAATGACTTCAATATGATAACGAGATATTTTTTCGGTGGAGATGAGAGAATTTGTAACTGAATTTCTTTATCTGCGTTACTTCAGTGATTTTAGGTAGGTACTTGAACTTCAAAAGTCAGTAAAATTTTATAACAGGGCACCAGTTTTGGCAGGAAAGTGGAAACCTTTGATGTTACCATTTTTATCTTAACGACATTGTAGTGAAAGATTATAAAAAGAAAAGATGATTAAAAGACAAAGATTATTCAATGAAATTCACTATAAAAGTTACATAAAATTTTAAGATATAAAAAGGACACTGAAAGTTATGTTAAAGTTTTAATTTATTTATTAGCCCGCAAAGTTTTATATATGCGTGTATATATAACATATAATTGTTGCTGGGAGAATATTTCGAATGAATGCAAAATCATACATCATTGATAAATTATGAAGCGCTTTCCCATATGATGGGATATGGTTAACAGTTACAGCTTTGCAACTTATATAAAGTGAAAATGAAGAATTTAATTTATATTTGCACGTATATCATAACAAAATCCATTTTTCAGTAGAAACAACCATGCTTCACTCATGTATTTATGAACACATTTTCCCATATTGCAGGATATAGTTACAGCGAAAGTCAGAGTAAATGAGAGAATAATTGAGTGGATGTTAATATTATTATTATTACTAGCAAACCCGTGCGAAACTTTTGCACTTTATTTCTTTTCTTATTTACCTTTAAAATTTGAAACTCATAAACCTTAGGCCAATTTTTCCACCCAATTTTAATTTTAATTCAATCAAAAGCCAGATTATTATTAGAAACAAATTAATATTGTGGGGTGAAATGCGAATTATAATCAAACCAATATCATTTACGAAAGGCTTAAAAATGAAATTCATGTCTGAGGACCTAATTTTCGTACTGCTTAAATTTTTGTCACCATGTTGGCTATACATTTTTATTAATTAATTTATTTTGGCATAATTTTGTGTTTAAAAACTTAGTACCTATTTTGATTATACTTTTCAATATTGCGTTTTTTAGTCAATTTATGACAAAAGTTCATATGGGGTTTATATCATTAAATTATTGCTAGATTTAAAATGACGTTTGCAAAGATTGTAAAAAATGCAACTTTTAAAAATACATTTTTCTATAAAATGATCTAATCAGACAAATGACGTCATTTTTTAAAAAATTAGATCACTGAACTGAGTCCGCGTGTTTAAATATTGCTTATGTATTATTTTTTATCTCTCGTATCGTCTCTAAAAAAAATTAATTGTAACTGGACCACGTTAGAGAAATATTATAATTACTGTAAATATTATTATTACTGTAAAAGAAATATTTTCACATAACAAAATAAATAAATTAAACCATGCATCATCTACCGAAAGAAATTTTTATAACATCAAAGTAGTGCCTGTTGACGAAACTACAAACATGTGTAAGAGGTGGATTTTGATTTTTAAATCATCAGTTCTTGTGAAACGTTGAGGTAATGCCTTAACTCTTTATCTACCGACCGACGGCACTTTAAATTAACAGTAGTCCGAAAAGCATGTAAAATGGAATTTGTGGTAGAAACGTCAAAGACCTTTATAAGAATACTAGCAGGCTACGCCCGCTTCGCTGGTCACTATTTTTAAATGAATGACAATAATTAATGAATTCTCAAAATTGCATTAATTTTTATCATGTGATAAAAAAAAAAAGAAAAAAAATTTCTCATCGGGAAAAATGTCGCACCGGGTCCCCACTGCCTTCAGCAGCATAGACCTGTGCGCTGCGCGCACGTACTCCTTCACTATCCTTATGACTTCTCAAAATTCCATGTTATTACTCATAAACTTTCATTCTTAAGAAAAGGAATTAAAAAATATATCATTTAGCATCGGGTAAAAACTAACACCGGGACCACACTGCCTTCGGCAGCGCAGACCCATGCGCGTTGTACGCGCACGTTTGATGATATACGTGCGCTGTACACGCATATTCCTGCTCAACTAAAACTTTTATTATTAAGAAAATAAAATTAAAAAAAATCTTTTATCATCGGGTAAACACTCGCACCGGGTCCCAAACCCATGCGCACTGCGCGCCTATTCCTTCCCCACCCTTCCAGCCCCTCCTAATTAACTTACATATACCAATTTTGAACGGTCTTACTCAATTAGCTGAGATGCAAAAGAAAACCTGATCACGACACCTTAAAATTGTAAATTAGGTGAAATCTCGAGTTCCACATTCGATAATCTAAAAGAACTTTAAAATATCTTTCGAATGATATATTAGAAATAATTTAATCATAATTAGAATTTGAAATAATGAAATTTTAAAAAATTACAGCGCCATCTGGCGGTAGAAATTTCTGTAATCTATTGTTCCATTCCAGATCAACAAAGCTTTCAAATGATGTATTACTCATGAAATTATTTTAATTAGTAGATGAGATACAAAAGAAAACCTAATCAGGACACCTCAAAACGTGTAAATCGGGTGAAATCTCGAATTCCATTTTCGATAATGTAAAAGTACTTTAAAATGTGTATCAACTAAAATAAGCTTTCAAATGATGTATTACTTATGAATTTTTTTTAATTAATAACTGAGATAAAAAAAAAAAAACTGATTCAGGACACCTCAAAACGTGTAAATCTGGTGAAAACTTTCGATAATTTTAAAGAACTTTAAAATATCTTACGAATGATGTATTAAAAATAATTTAATCATAATTAGAAATTGAAATATTGAAATTTTAAAATATTACAGCGCCATCTGGCAGTACAAATTTCTGTATTCCACTGTTCGATTCCAAATAAAAAAAGCTTTCTACTGATGCATTACTTATGAAATTATTTTAATTAGTAGCTGAGATACAAAAGAAAACTAATTCAGGAGACCTCAAAACGTGTAAATCTGGCGAAAACTTTCGATAATATAAAAGAACTTTAAAATATCTTTCGAATGATGTATTAAAAATAATTTAATCATAATTAGAATTTGAAATATTGAAGTTAAAAAAAATTACAGCGCCATCTGGCGGTACAAATTTCTGTAATCTATTGTTCCATTCCAGATCAACAAAGCTTTCAAATGCAATATTACACATGCAATTATTTTATTTAGTAGCTGAGATACAAAAGAAAACCTAATCAGTATACCTCAAAACGTGTAAATCGGGTGAAAATCATAAACTTTCATTCTTAAAAAAAGGAATTTAAAAAATATATCATTTATCATCGCGTAAAAACTCACACCTGGACCCCGCTGCCTTAGGCAGCGCATATCCGTGCGCGCTTGTGAGGATATACGTGCAATGTGCACGTATATTCCTTCTCAACTCAAACTTTTATTATTAAGAAAATAAAATTAAAAAAAAAAATTATCATCAGGTGAAAACTCGCACCGGATCCCAAACGCATGCGCGATGCGCGCGCACGTGTTAAGATAACGTGCGCTGCGAGCACATATTCTGAAATGAAACTTTTATTCTTAAGAGAAGAAAATTTTAAAAATCATTTCTCATCAGGTAAAAAGTCGCACCGGGTCCCCACTGCCTTCGGCAGCGCACTCTCGTACTCGCTGCGCGCGACTATCCCTTCCCCACTCTTTCAGCCCCTACTAATTAACCTACATATACCAATTTTTATCGGTCTAACTCGATTAGCTGAGATGCAAAAGTAAACCTAGAAATTATTTTAATTAGTAGCTGAGATACCAAAGATAACCGATTCAGGAAACCTCAAAACGTGTCAATCAGGTGAAATCTCGAATCCCACTTTCGATAATATAAAAGTACTCTAAAATATCTTTCGAATGATGCATTAAAAATAATTTAATCATAATTAGAATTTGAAATATTGAAATCTTAAAATATTACAGCGCCATCTGACGGTAGAAATTTCTGTAATCTGCTGTTCAATTCCAAATCAACAAAGCTTTCTAATGATGTATTACTTATGAAATTATTTTAATTATTAGTTGAGATACAAAAGAAAACTGACTCAGGAGACCTCAAAACGTGTAAATCTGGTGAAAACTTTCGATAATTTAAAAGAACTTTAAAATATCTTTCGAATGACGTATTAAAAATAATTTAATTAGAAATTGAAATATGGAAATTTTAAAATATCTAGCGTTAGAAATTCCTGTAATCTACTGTTCAATTCCAAATCAACAAAGCTTTCAAATGATGTATTACTTACAAACGTGTAAATTAGGTGAAATCTCGAATCCCACTTTCGATAGTATAAAAGTAATTTAAAATATCTTTCGAATGATGTATTAAAAATAATTTAATCATATTCAGAATTCGAAATATTGAAATTTAAAAATATTACAGCGCCATCTGGCGGTAGAAAATTCTGTAATCTACTGTTCAATTCTAAATCAACAAAGCTTTCAAATAATGTATTACTTATAAAATTATTTCAATTAGTAGCTGAGATACAAAAGAAAACCTAATCAGGAAACCTTAAAACGTGTAAATTACGTGAAATCTCGAATTCCATTACTTATGATGGTCGGTTACTGGAATGTGACAGAAATTTTTGGCGTCTGCTCTTAAAATTCAATTCAAAAAATTTTCAAAATGACATATTACTTTTGAAATTATGCTAATTAGAAGCTGAGATACAAAAATGATATAAACACTATTATAAAACGATTTACGTCTGACTTTTTCGTGGTTTTCTCCGAAACTTGCGTAATTCCGGGCTAAATACTGTTCAAAATCCATAGTATGAAATATGAAAGAAGTATCAGAATTCGAAATTCTGCAAAATATAAAAGAATAAAGGCGTTCTGGGTTTTCCGTTGTTTTCTCCGAAACAACCGTTCCTTTTCTACGTTTTTGCCCCTCCCCCCCTTTCCGTCCCTTCTAATAATTTTACACTTGAAAATATCCGCAATCGATTTATCTTTCCTTGAAACCTAATAATAACAATTTCAAACGCTGTAACTCTTTTTATTTTTTTATTTTATTTATTTTTTTTTTTTTTTCTGGCCGTTTGCTTCCCCCCCCCCCCCTCCCCCTCAAGCCCATCCTAATAATTCTACACTTTCAAAAATATTCAGAATCGAAATATCGGGCGTTAAAAAGAAATATTACGAAATTTCAACGGCATATCTCAATTAAAAAAAATATAATACAAAATTTAATCTAATTTTTTTGTTTATCCACATACTTTCATGAAAATTTAACAGTAGCTTTATAATATGCTGTCTAGGCCGAATATAAATTCAAATGTAACGTGAATTAAAATTTGAAAAAAATTGAAAATTGCAATATTTTTCCCCACTACAAAACACGTGACATCTTGATCGGTTGCAATCATTTCCTTTTTCGAGGCAGACGATGGGTCTTCATGTCTGGCATTTGAAATGATGTTGCCACAGAAAATTCATACTTTAGTTAATTTTAAAAAATCTAATTGTTGTACCGATAAACCACTTGCACACTTAGATTCAGAAAAAATGCCCCTTTCATTTGGTATCGAAATTGTAACGATCGGACAAATATTTCTAATTTATTTTCCACTTTTTCTGCTTTGAGATCGCTTTTAGATTAGACATGAGTGGACATTTTAATTAATATCTCCACAACTAATTAAAATTTTTAAATTCTGTTTCGAGGAAAACATCGGAAAGGCTCCAGAGCATCCGTATGTCAATTTTTGTACTTCTGCGTTCAATAGGGGCTGAACGTATAAAAGAACAGACAGACAGACAGACAGACAGACAGACAGACAGACAGATAGACAGACAGACAGATAGACAGACAGACAGACAGACAAACCTTTCCTTTTATTATTATAGATGACATATGTACCTCACTTTAATCTCACTACAAGGCATTGGAAGCGATATGAAGCCTTTTTACTTTCTCTTACCCATAGGGTCGGGAAAGTATTGTTTCAGGGTCAAATTTTCGAACGTGAGTTTTTGTTATATTTACATGTTCTGAGGTCCCATGAATACGAAAATCATGTTTTTAAAGAATGAAGTGTGTGTTATCAGCATATCTCAAGAACAAATAGCAGCAGAAATTCCAAACTCGGTATTCTAAACGTGTATCATATAGGGATGCTACACTAAGCTTTTCGTTGAGATAAAGCAAACGGTTCGTGTACAGGGACACTCAAAAGTATTCAAATACATTACGTCTGTGGGGGAAATTGCAGGTAAGTAGAGTTTAACATCTATAAACTGCACTAAACAAAATGAAACTAATAGATATTTTTTGTAATAGAGATAGTCAACTGGGAAAAAAAAAATGTTTATGTAGGAGCCTCGCAGCCCCTCCTGGGGGGGGGGAGTCCCCCCTCGAGGGGAGTAAATTTTCATGATGGGTATCTTTCAAAAGAGCTCGCCAATACCTTTAAACCGAATGGTTGAACCATCGATCTGCGATAATTTAAAATAAAGTTATCGATTTTTTTCAATTTTAACAAAAAAAAAAAAAAAAAAAAAATTAATATTCAGAATAAATTTAACATTTTTTTTGGATATTTAGTGTTACACTACTTCTCTAATATGGAGATCGTATGCATTATCATAAAATATATTTTTTTTTAATAATGATTTTAAGAAATTATTTTTTAAGGACAGAATTATTTGTTAATAACTGAATTAAATTCTGTATAAATGTAGGTGCATTAATGAATAAAACTCTTCCGAAGCCTAATTGAATTGTTTAACACAGGTTTACATAACAGTACTCGTTTTCTTACCTCTTAATCTGCAACCTGTATTTATAGTATTAAATTTCAGGGTAGGAGAAAGTCGTGTGAGTGACACACCAGATTATTATTATTATTTTTTTTTTTTTTTTTCCGAAAGGATTTTACAGACATATGACCCATTATTCCAAATATAACCATATGTCTCCATAAAAATAAATAAATAAATAACAAATAAAATTCTATAAATCCTAATGGAATTTCTATTCATTTATTTTATTTTATTTGGGGAACATTCAAAATTAGAAAAGAAAGAAAAAAAAAAATTAATAAATAACGGTAAACGTTTTAGACCTAATAGGAAAATATTTTTCTAAATATTAAGGCATCACACCATCAACGTTTCACAAGCCTATAATTTAAAAATCTAATGCTACCTCTTCAGTTTAAACAAAATTATATAATTGACAGATTTCTTTTCAATATCTTTCTCTAAAAAAAGTCCTGAAATGTTTCAACAATCACTGACAAATTTAGCTTAACGTTCTTTTAGAAAGCAAAATCTAATCAAAAGAACATCTCAATATTATAGAATGAAACTTGTAACTTGTAAATTCTGTCATTCTCACATTTGTGACATCTTCAATGTCTCATTTGGGATTTCTAGAATATATTGAAGGAAGAAAATATGTGTATTAACTTCGTCATAAAAAATAAGCTGTCGTATTTTATTTTTAGCTTTAAAACTAAAGTTAAGGTTTTTTTTTTTTTTTTTTTTTTTTTTTTTTGGTACGGAGGATTATTAGTCTGAATCTGCGGATAAACCGTTGTCGCCAGTTTTACGATGGTTGCACATTTATCGAAATCGAAAATATAATTGAATAATTTGAAAGCGATGTTATAATAATAATAATAATAAAGTAATAATCCTTCGTACTAAACTAAATTCTGCTTTTGCCAGAGTTTCATCAAAATCTTTTTTTTTTTTTTTTTTTTTTAATAAAAAGAAAAGAAAAGAAAATTAATAATAATTAGTGTCGAAAAAGTTGAAGAAGCCCTTTTTTTAGACAAAAAAACATAATTTATTTTAATTTTTAATTGTTGCCAAAAAAGTTTACGAGTTGATTTTAATGTTTTTTGAAATGAAAAGAAATTCACGCGTAACTATTGAAATTGATATAAAACTTTGTGAAAAATGAAACTTACAGGGTAAAATTGACGTCATTATAAGCTCCAAAGATTTTTTTTTTTTTTTTTTTTTTTTTTTTTTGAAAGAAAAGAAAATTAATAATAATCAGCATCGAAAAGGTTGAAGAAGGCCTTTTTATTAATACTTTCTAACAAGGTTGAAAAGTGCTAATGACTTCGGTTTGTCTATCTGTCTGTCCGCGCTCTAACTCCCTTAAATACTTATGGAATTTCTTGAAACTGATATACGTTATTCAAGTTCACTATCGGATGTTCCCTATTGAAAATGGAGTTTATACCTCTTCTGGTTTGTGTACAAGGACACCCGAAAGTATTTCAAAGCATCGTGTTCTATGAGAGGTATTTCTATAAACCGTATTTTCACATATTTACTGTACACATATCTTAATGAAATCGAAATACGTTATTCAAGTTCATTATTGGATGTTTCCTGTAGAAAATAGAGTAAATATCACCATTGGTTTATGTACAGGGACACTGAAAAGTATTCCAAAGCATTGCGTTCTATGGGAGATATTTCTGTAAATCAAATTTTAATAACTTTACTTTCTACGAAGTTTTATGGAATTGAAATATATTATTTGTGTGCACAAAAGAATGCTTTGCATAGAATATAGCATGATTAGCATTAGATTTACAGGATGACACAAAAATATTCATTTATATTAAAAGCTATTAATAAAAATTTGCTAGAATTGTACTTTCGTTTACATTAAACGTTTTTAACACTTTCTAACATTTGTCAAGTGTGAATATGATTTCAATTTGTGAATATATCCGTCTGTCTGTCTGCCCGTGCTTTAACTCCCGTAAATATTTATAGAATTTTTTTAAACTGATATATATTATTCAAGTTCTTTATCGGGTGTTCCCTATTGAAAATGAAGTTTATACCTCTACTGGCTTTTGTACAGGAGCACCCAAAAATATTCAAAAGCTTTGTGTTCTATGAGAGGAGTTTCTATAAACCATA
Source organism: Salticus scenicus (assembly GCA_963930645.1). Classification (NCBI taxonomy): domain Eukaryota; kingdom Metazoa; phylum Arthropoda; class Arachnida; order Araneae; family Salticidae; genus Salticus; species Salticus scenicus. The sequence continues at coordinate 204,039,741 of OZ005660.1, read as the reverse complement.
TTTTAATACCTTTACTGTATAGAAACTTTAATGAAATTTTAATATGTTATTCAAGCTCCCTTTCGGATGTTTCCTATGTAAAATCGAGTACATTTATAACTTTTTTTGTGTACAGGGGCACTTGAAAGTACTCCAAAGCATTGCGTTCTGTGAGAGTTATTTTTATAAACCAAATTTAAATAATTTTACTTTGCACAAAGCTTAATGCAATTGAAACAAATCATTCGTATGCACAAAAGAGTGCCTTCTATATAATATAGTATGATTAGCATTAGATTTACAGGGCTACACAAAAATATTCAGTTACATTAAGAAGTATTAATAAAAATTTGCTAGACTTGCACTGTCGTTTGCATTAAGCGTTTTAACACTTTTTTATATTTTTAATGGGAATATGATTTCAATTTGTGTATCTGTCTGTCCGATTGTCTACCTTTCTATCTGTTTGTTTCCGGCTCCGAGCGTCGGTAAATATATTTAGAATTTTTTTTTAAATGATACAATCAAGTTCACTATGGAATGTTCCGTATTTAAAATGACATAATTAGATCCTGTTCAACTAGTTTGTTTACAGAGACAACAACAACAACAACAACAACAAAAAAAAAAAAAAAAAAAAAAAAAAAAAAAAAAAATGTCAATGGATTAAGTTTTAAGACAGATTTTTTTAAATTTATATTTAAAATCTTTCTATTTTAAAAATAATAAAAGCATTCACATGAATTTTTAATATTCTAAAATAATGTTTTGTATAGAATATGATATGATTAACTTCTTCAGATTAAAAGTTATTCGATACAACAATTAAGTACAGTTGGAAAGTGTTACTAATCAATGCGTGCTGCATGATTTTTCTTTCTTGTTTAGACAAAAATGCATGATTTATTTTAATTTGTAATTGTTGCCAAAAAAGTTTGCAAGTTTATTTTAATGTTTTTTGAAATGAAAAGAAATTCACGCGTAACTATTAAAATTGATATAAAACTTTGAGAAAAATTAAACTTGCAGGGTAAAATTGACGTCATTATAAGCTCTAAAGTTTTTTTTTTTTTTTTTAATCAATTTGGATATTTTATATTATTTTGCTATTTACCATTAAAGATTTTACATATAATTGAAATAAACATTCAATGAGAGGAACCTAAAAATAAAAATAGTATTACAGAAGTTTGATTATAATATCTGTTATAATCAAACAGTTTGATTATAATATTATAAATAATCTCTAAGAAAAAAAGAGAGTTAAATTGAACGCGTGTCATTTGTTAAATATATTAAATTTGTTAAATATATTTGTTATACCTCTACCGGACTTCAAATTGCCTTTGCTGATATTCACGTTATTAAAAGACTTAACTGTTGACTGTGAAAAGAAAACATATTTAAAACTGCTCATTGTAAACGAACAATTAAAAATCCCTGACGATGCTTTACTATTAAAGCGAAAAACTTTGGATAAAACTTTTTTTAACATCTTTTAAATAAAAATTTAAATTTACGTGTATTTAAAGTGTTTTTAATATATATAATATTATAATTAAATATATATATTTATTAATTACTGTAAGTCCTTTAATTTCATTCTGAAGTATATGATTTGCATGTATATACATAATTTTGTCAATTGTAACAAAATCTGGAATAACAAATAAAGGCTGTTTAAAATAATTATTTTTGTTAATTGCACCTTTTAAAAGTGAAATTAGGAAGAAAGGAAATAAAACATACTGCATTTACATTAAAGTCTAAAAAAAAAAAAAAAACAATTTTATATTATTAACATTATCAATTTCAGCCCTTATCAATCCACTGCAGGATGAAGGCCTCTCGTGGTGATTCCAGTCTTCCCTGTTTTCGGCAATTCTTCTCCATTCTGCTCTTCCAAACTTCGCAATTTCATCTATTCAATGACATTGTGGTCTTTTCCTCGAATTTTTCTTCCCATCTCCATTTTAACCTCTTAATTCTACATCTACATATGACATCAGTAAATTTGGTTTGCTCCCTAATCCACGTATTTCACTTCATGTCTCTTCAGGTGAATCCTAACATACATCTCTCTGTGCTTCTCTAGATCGTTTGAAGTTTTTGTATAGTTTTACAGGTAAACATATGTCCAAGTAAACATATATAACTTATACTGGTAAAGAAGCAGAATAATCAATTAATCAATAAATCAATAAAAATCAATTACTGTTTTTTGCAAATTAAACAGAATTATAAATTCTGTCTTTAACCATTAAATTGTCATCTGCTTTGAAAATTACATAATTTATAGAAAGAACAGAGTTTAAAAAAGTTTTAATTTCGGCTCTAATTCTTTGAATATTTGTATTAGATTGGCATCACAAATTACAAGAAAGCAGGGTTGGCTTGATTTTGCCCGATCCGAAAAAACCCGGACGGGTTTTTTCAACAAAACCCACTTGAAAAAACCTAAGTGGGTTTTTCCAAAATCCTTATTTAAAATTCCACTTTTATCTAATTTACAATGAACATATCAATAAAAAACAAATATTATATATATTATTAGAACATGAACAAAGAATTTCAGAAATATTGGAGGTTCTCAAACTGCTCTGTAGAAAAAAAATCCTGAAAAATCCCCCATGGAAATAAATTATAATTATCTTATTAAAACAGAATAAAAAATTACATATATAAAAGCAAAATTGGAGCTGTTTATTAATACAAAGAAAACAGTGGGACTCGAGGTATTTAAAATATAAATAAAAATCAAATAATAATAAAAAAAAAAATCTGAAAACTTTAACAGTGCAACACTGTTAGGTAATATAGAGGGACAATAATTTAAAATATTTTATGAGAATCTAATGACTACAAAAAATTTAATAAAGCAACACTAAATAATTATTAAAGTCCAGTTTTTTTTTTGTTGTAAAAGTCAGATAAACAGAATTTTAGAATATTTAAAGAACAACTATTAATTATAAAAAGACTTTAGAAATTTCAAATTAAATTTAAAAAGACTTTAGAAATTTTTAAAATTTTGATTTTAATGAATAATTAATGTTTAATTTTAAATTATCTTATTATGAATGATATACTTAATATTAAAAAAAAAAAAAAGAACAAGAAGAAGAAGAAGGAAGAAAATATTCCTGAAAACTCAAATAAAATCCGAAAATATTCTGAAAAAACTCTGATAAAACCCAACCCCCCCCCCCCCCAAAAAAAAAAAAAATGATAAAACCCAAAAAACCCTGATAAAACCCGAAAATATCCACTGGCCTGGGTTTTTTTTCTAAAAAAACCGGGGTTTTTTCTAAACCTGCAAGAAATATTTTTAAAAAGTCACAGAATTTTATTTAATGAAAAATTTTGGGAAATTTAATTAATAAATTTCAAAATTAAAATTTTCATATGGCCTCCATACAAAAGAAGTTTCATTGAGTAGTCCACTACTCTAGGTTGTACCCCCATACACGTGGTGTACGAGAATTCAACACTGTGTTTTAAAAAGTAAATGTATTCATTTCTTTACGCTATCAATATTGTTGCTCGTAATTAATGTAAGACTCCTGAAACACGGTGCGTTTTTTGGCGCTCAAAAACTTTGGTTAGCACATAGAAAAGTGGTTTAAATCAAAACCAAGCTTGTAGGTGTTGTACTAGACATCATGGCAGCCACAAATGTAACTTTGCAACATTCTATGACATGACAGTTCTTTTTTGAGCAATGCGAGATGCAAAATCCATTGCACAAATTATGACAACAATACTTTCCTTACAGGGAACGTACGAAAAGTAAAAAAATCTGGAGTGACTCCACTCGACTTTCCGAACATTGAGTAATTAACAGTTTTGTAGATAAAGTAAAGAAAGAGGAGTTGTTAAACAAACAAAAGAGAGAAAACCATAATAGAGTGTTTGAGTATTTTTCTCCATATATTACACGCTGTTTTATTTTACGCTACTGAACTTCGAGCCCATAGATCGTAATGATAAAGAATTTTTCGTGGTGTCGCTGTAAAAACCTATAAATGCTACATTCACCAAAATGCTTACAGTTAGTGCAACAGTGATTTATAATATTTGTATAAATTTTCAGCTCAATTGAATAAGGCGTTTATGTGCTGCCACACTTTTAAAAATTTGGTCCCATAGGCCATAATGATAAAGAAGTTTTCTTTGTGTCCCTGTAAAAAAACAGTAAGAGCTAAATTCACCAAAATCTATACAGTTGGTGCAACTGTGACCTATAACATGTGTAAAAAATTTTTGCTCAGATTAATAAGGCGTTTAGACGCTATCACGCTTTTAAAAATTTGGCCCCATAGGCCATAATGATAAAAAAAAAAAAAAAAATCTTTGTGTCCCTGTAAAAAAACTATAAGTGCTAGATTCTCCAAAATCTATACAGATTGCGTATCTGTGACCTATAATATGTGTATAAATTTTTTACTCAATTGAATAAGGCGTTTAGATGCTATCGCGCTTTTAAGATTTTAGTCCCATAGGCCATAATGATAAAGAATTTTTCTTTGTGTCCCTGTAAAAAAAACTATAAGTGCTAGATTCATCAAAATCAATAGGGTTTGTTCTACGGTGACTTGCAACATGCGTACCAACTTACAGCTCATTCGAGCAAAGCGTATAGACAGACACTAGCGTATTCACTCACACACATACACACACACATACATACACACATACATACACACATCTATACATCATCGTAAAAATAATAAAAACGGACTCAGGGGACCTTGAAACGTATAGAAACATCAAAATATTTCAAATTCGGATTTTTGACATGATTACAATACTTTCCTCACTATAGTGTTCGGAAAGCAAAAATACAGATTTAAAATTCTTCAGGTAAAACGTATAAACAGCTTACTCAGAGGAAAATTGTGAATGAAAGAAATGTACACGTCATTGTTACCGCACAAATTTTTCCGGCTTGCTCATCTTTTGCAAAGTCTATAAATCTTAAAAGCTAATACACTGTTTCCTCATACGAACTCTTCTTCGTTATTTATTACCAGCTATTATCCAATTTGCCTTTCTAATAGTCTTAAGCATCATGAGAGAAAATAGTGTTGTTATAAGCGGACAATTTTAAAATTTCCTTCATTTGGAAACAAAAAGATTTAGTGTTTGGGATTATTGCCGATTGATTTCACAAGAGTCCTTAGTCTATAGGTGAAGTACCATCCTTGAGGGTCTTTCTAAGAGGTCCTAGCCTGTATTTACGCGAGTTTCGAAGAAAACCACGGAAAATTCCAAACGACTCGGTCGATAAGCACAACCTAGGATAGAGCCCGGTGCTTTCCGTCTATCAGCTTTGAGCGTAAAACCGCTAGGCCACTGGTGGGGCGGCAACAAAAAGCAGCAAAACGCAATAAATTAACACATAGAGATCTTTCAACTTGTACAGTCGAACTTCGCTAACGTAAATCTCAAAGGGGATAAAAAATTTGTTCATGTTATCAGTAATTCATGCTGTTAATAACTAATCGTCATATAACTAAACTAATCTTCATTTTAACGGGAATTGAGGAAACAGTTCATGTTAAAATAATTCACGTTAACGGTGTTCACGCTAAGGAGGCTCTACTGTATATATATATATATATATATGTATGCATCACATTATAAGCCAATATTGCCAGATAAATACTACTCATATTATTACCAGTATTTGCCATTGTACATTTTTCTGCTTCGTTTTGTTTATTTCGTTAACAACGTTGAACAAATTATACTAATGGCTAAAATTAAAAAGAAAGAAAGAAATTCATCTTTATTACGAGTGATTATACAACTTGCATCATTATTATGTCTAAAACATTCTAAGAGGGAATACAATTTTAATCAGCAGAAAATTCTAATTTCCTTTATTTTGGCAACAGACAGGAGTAACGACACGCAATCAGGGCCTGATTACCCAAAAGGTACGGGAAGCACAAGCTTTCCCTCTAAAATTTAAGAGGGCCCCCCAAAATGAATAAAAAACAGGATCTTGAATTTTTTGTTTTATTTTTTCATACTGAGATTCCCAGGAGCAGAAAGTGCTTAAAACTGTGGCGCACGTCGCAGAGCAATTGAGGCTTTTGCAGAACATTTCATCTATCCCCTAACTGGATGATGTTGATTGATACAGGTAACATTCTAAAATTAATAAAACCTAGATATGCTCAACTGACCTGTAAATCTGTTAGCATACTAGAAAATTGCTGGAAACAGTCATTGCTTCAATATATAGACAAAATTTATAAACATTTTGTAAGTAGTATATCCACATTAATGTGACAATATTAATGCCAAAAGCCATTGAAAAAATTGCAAATTCTGGGTGTATTCCTCAGTTTTAGATTATAAAAAATTTAAACCATGTTTTATTATAAATGTGTGATAAATATTTTACTAATAAGTATTATTTTTATTCTTATTTTGCATTTTACTCTGCTTTGACAAATTTGGACAAAATACCTGCAGAACATCTGCAAATTTTAATGTCTCGTTGCCGAGCATCGGATATGCTTCTGCTCCTGGGCTGAGATTGAATTTTTCTGAGAAAATTCGCCTAAAGCAAGATAAAATACTCACTATTTCGGGAAAAATCTATTATTTAACCTCAAAAATCTGAACGTTCTTAATTAATAAGTTATACGATTTTAATGTTGTGTGTAGAAACCACCCAGATATATGAATGAAAAAAAAAAAAAAATAAATAAAAACTATAAACACACACTAATTTTTGGTCTATAGCATTTTTATATTACAATATGTAACAGGAAAACAAGATTTTCTGAAATGAAAGAGGGCCCCGAAATGATACTGAGCTTCCCCTAGCTTCAAAACTTAATCGGGCCCTGCACGCAATGATTAAGTTAACCCATTTTACCTTTTAATTGAGTGAAAAAAATGCTGTCACTTATATCAGCCAATTTTGCTCGATAAGTATTGGAAAATTACTACAAATATATGCTTAGTAATACTGTGTTGCATTTTTTGTTCACTGAGTACGTTATATTAATGACTAAATAATTTAATAAATAATTAAAAGCCAATTAACGCAACTTATAATACTTACTCAGTAAGTGTTACTTGTATAATCTCTTGTTATAAAGAAGACTTTAGTCTTCTTTATCACCAGAGATTATACAAGTAACGCATTGTCTCTGAAGCATAGACAGAGAGAGCATAGATATAGTAATTTATATAGATCTGTCATCCCATTGTTATCATGCAAAAATTTTTGATGCCGAAATTTTTTTTCGCATCAGCCATATAGTGGTATTGAAACCATTGAAACTCGGCAATTGTAATAGAATAAAATAAAATGTTGATGAATTTTCAAAATGTCGAAATATTGCGTCTTTAAATTCTTCTAATAAAATTATGAAAAGAAATGGATAAGATATCATAAAAGTAAATTATATTTGATTAAATTATGAAAAATATAATTTTTATAATCAATTGCTTTGTTATTATTATGAAATAAAAACTGGCTTCATTTTTAATGGAATACGTTTTTTAAAGTTTGATATTTTTTAAGATTTTATATTAGTAAGTAATATAGAATTTTCAAAATTCTTTTAACTATAGTTAGCAGCGGCGTTGTAAAGAACATTAATTTTAGTATATAAGAAGAGTTTAACTTTAAATATTGACTAAATTAATAAATATATAAAAGAAAGAAAGAAAGAAAGAAAAAGAAAAATGAATTTGAAATTGTATCAGCAGTTTTTCATTCACCTTTAGTACATAAACTATTCATAAATTTTATTTTCTAAATTATCTGTGTGTATTCACTCAGAGAAAGACGGCCATATTGTGGATTTTTCTCCGAGTAAAAAGGAATCATCCCCCCCCCCCAATGATCAATCTATGTCTTATTACTATATCTATGAGAGAGAGTAATATTGGAAATGGTAAAAAGCAGACGACAATGTTGCCAGATTGCCGAAAGTTAATTTCCCTGAACAATTCTCAAATACCCCAAAATCAGAAGGTTTTACACACACACACAAAATAAATAAATAAATAAATAAATAAAATCTTCAATTCAATTTCTACTGAAAAAATAAAAGTTGAAAAATATTTAATAAGTTTAAATTCATATTTTCCCCACAATCAAGCTTTTTTTTTTTTTTTTTTTTTTTTAAATACTTCCCCATTTGCAGAAATAATTTTCGGCAGATTAGCTATACAAAACCACTAAAAAGTACGATATTAAAAAAAGTATATATTACATACATGCCTGCATTTATTTTATTTTATTTATTTATTTATATTTTTTTCAATTTGGAATTGGAACTAATTTTATTCTTCGAGCACATTTCATGAAACCATGGAAACATCTTCACAAGTGCTAACTGAACGAATCCAATGCTAAAATAGGAGCGACAGTCATCTGACTCGGAGAAAATGAGCAACAACAGAGCGCAGAATTACTGGATGTTTTCCAAATTTCAAACTCTCGGTCAAGCTGGCATCCCTCCAACATTTTAGACGCGTCGTCACTGCTAGTTTTCGGATATGTGGTTGCACTGTATCTCAGTTTATATATAATATTGCAAAAATATAAAGGGCGAACAACAAAATATACAGTCGAACCTCGTTAACGTGAATCTCGAGGGGGATAAAAAATTTGTTCATGTTATCAGTAGTTCATGCTATCAGTAACTAATCTTCATATAACTAAACCAATTTTCATTTTGACGGGGATTGCGGAAGCAGTTTATATTAAAAGTAATTCACGTTAACAGTGTTCACGTTAGCGAGGTTCGACTGTATTGCAAAAATATAAAGGGGTCGGGGCCGAGTCGAATTTTTAGATCTCATAGGGCCTCAAAATTGCACAGACTCTTGCTCGCACAGACAGACACTTATCTCTTTATACAGATAACACAAGAAAAAATTTTTCCTTTACATTTTGCCGGAAAATTTTTATTGTATCTCTTTTCACGATAGTAAAACGTTATGATAAATTTCTGCAAGCAATTCGAATCTTATCTGGCAAACTGCCAGTCTAATTTACTTTTTTTTTTTTTTTTTAAAGAAGTTTCCGCTTACGATAAAAATGTTTTAACCCATTGTTTATGAAGTTAACTTATCGCTTACACAAGTTCAACTCCTCAAAATTTACAAGTTTGTAACTTATTTTTAGTAAAGACGATATCGCGATAGGTCACGATACAACATATACTGATATGTTTTTATTCTTTTATTTTTCTCTATCGAACACCTTGCTTAAAAAGATTATTAATGAATCGTATATTAGTTATTCAGATTCTAATTCAAATTCGATAATCAATCACTATATGAATCAACAAGGAATGAAAATTCATGCTATTATCATAAATTATGACACATTTTCAGCAGTAATTGTCCGTTAAATGGTTACATCATACTTTTCGATTCCATTGGTAAGTGTTAAAAAAAGAAAACTAGTATGTTGTGGCCACCACAAGACTTTCTTCTATACTTTCCTATACACATTCACTCAGTAACAATATTTAAAAAAAAAAATTTTTAGTAAAAAAAAAAAAAAAAAAAAATCGATAACTTTGTTTTAAATTATCACAGAATTATAGTTCAACCCTTGAAACTTTACCCCCCCCCCCCCGGGGGGTACTTCCCCCCAGGGGGAAACCGATGCTCCCACATGCACAAAATTTTTTTCCTAGTTAAATACTACTATTATCAAAAATTCACATTAATTTGACAATCACAAGTTTAAAATAACTCTCATTATGCCCATTTATACGAAATTTTGTCCTATACTGCCATGTTAAAAGTTTACAAAAAATGCGATCACAGCGTCACCTGTTCAGCGATGGATCCCCAAATCTAATCAGCACTAGTTTATGTCAGGGTACAACTAAATACCAAGTTTGGTTAAATTTCATTCATTGGTTCGTGAGATACAGCGTCCACAAAAAACGTGATACACACAGACATTTTCTAAAAACTGTCAGTTCGTGTTCTGGACATCCTAAAACGTGTAAATCCATCAAAAAACGGAGGTCGAAAATTTTCACGAATCCAATACTTTCACTATATTACATATAGAAGAAAGTAAAAAAAAAAATGCGTAATACGTTCGAAAATGCTCTGTTAACAACTTCCACCCAAGACTTAGCAAATACGGTTGCCAAGTCGCCAATGGCAATGTATATTTTCTGAATGGCGATTAAAATATACGTTGACTCTACTTTTTATTTGTTTACGATCGTATTCAATCTCCTTTTCATATTTAAAATTTTCATCTTAATTTTTTCTATATATACATGAAGAAAGTATTGGATTCGTGAAAATGTTGAACTCTAGTTTTTGACGGATTTACGCGTTTTGAGATAACCAGAACACGATTTAACTATTTTTAGAAAATGTCTGTCTGTCTGTGTGAATCACAAGGTTTCTGGACGCTGTATCTCAAGAGCGAATGAACGAAAATTAACCAAACTTGGTATTTATTTACACCCTGACCTAAACTAGTACTGATTACATTTGGGGATCAATCAATCAACAGGCGGCGCTGTTACTTCATTTTTTTCCCCCATAATTTTTAATAGGACAGTATAAGACAAACTTTCGTATAAATGTACATAATGAGAGTCATTTTTAACATATGAAAGTAAAATTAATGTGAATTATTGATAATAGTAGTACTAAATCAAGAAAAAAAAAATTATGTGCATGTACTGGTATCACTTCTCCATCGGGAGAAGTATCCCCATCCAAGAATTCCTCAGGAGTGTCAATTTTCAGTATGGGTGTATTTCAAAAGAACACTTCAATACTTTAAAAAATGTTTGAATCATAGATCTGTGTTAATTTAAAATAAAGTTATGGATTTTTTTTTTTTTTTTTCCATTTTTAACGGGGGAAAAAAACCGCATTTCTTTTGATGTTTAGACAAAACTGACTTTCTTTCGGCATTTAATATTTTCCTCTCTGAGATTTAAAAAAAAAAAAAAAAAAAAAAAAATGTCAGCATCATCACGGGAAATAATTTTAATAAATAATAATTTGATAAAGAATTTGTGCTGTGGGAATTTGCATAAGATTATATAGAAGAAAGTCTTATGTTGGCCACAATATACTAGTTACTTTCTCTTACGCATATATATGGTAGAGAAAATATTGTTTTTAAGTCAAATTTTTCACATTTTGTTTTTGTTATATTTATACGTTTCGAGGTTCCCTGAATCAAAAAACAAATTTTTAGCGGATAGTCTGTATGCCTCTGTGTGTCTGTTATCAGCATAGAAAGCTTTACAGAGTAAGCTCGTTCACGTAATGTTACAAAATGTCGCAGAGTAAACTCGACGTTAGCCCGGTCCCTACTATCGACTGTAGGGTGTTTTTGATTTAATGGTGCGTGGTTGTAATTTTGTACGCATTGAAGCAGTTTACTTTTTTTTGTCTTTTTAAAAACATTGAAATGCGAAAATTCTTATATACTTTAACTTGAAATAACCCTGTTTTGTAAATTTTATAAAATAAAGTTACTTCTCTACTTTATAAATCACCATTTTAGTGGAACTTGTAGGCGGTTAGAAAATTTTACTACTAACAAGGAAACATTCAAAAGGTGTCGTCATCAAAACATATTGAAAAAAATATATGTGATTCTACTCTTCATAAAACACCAGAAAGTGAAAAAATTACAGCGACCACAAAAAATTATCAAAATTAAGCATTTTTGGCGATTTAGCGCTGTTAGGCAGTAAGTTCGCTAACACGAAGAATGCCGTGTACGAACAGAACCGTGTTCTACTTCTCCGCCAAGTACTCAAAATCAATCGCCTAACAGCGTGAAATCGCCAAATATGCTTAATTTTGATATTTTTTTGTGGTCGCTGTAATTCATTTCAGCCGATAATTTTGGATGAATTTTCGAGGTCATGTTTTCAATTTTACATTCACTTACAAGGAAACATTCAAAAGGTGTCGTCTTCCAAAAATATGGAAAAAAAATGTATGTGAATCTACTCTTCCTAAAACACCAGAAAGTGAAAAAATTATCGGCTGAAATGAATTACAGCGACCACCAAAAATTATCAAAATTAAGCATATTTGGCGATTTCCCACTGTTAGGCGATTGATTTTGAGTACTTGGCGGAGAAGCAAAACACGGTTCTGTTCGCACACGGCATTCTCCGTGTTAGCGAACTTATCGCCTAACAGTGTGAAATCGCCAAGTATGCTTAATTTTGAAAATTTTTTGTGGTCGCTGTAATTCATTTCAGCTGATAATTTTTTCACTTTCTGGTGTTTTATAGAGAGTAGAATTACATGTATTTTATTCACTATTTCTTGAAGACGACACCTTTTGAATGTTTCCTTGTAAGAGATATACAAAAGTGGGCGGTAGATATGGAAAGGTCGACTATCCTTGCTCAGTTGCATCATTTCATTATAGATGTCATTCTTTTTATCAGCATATAATTAGATATGTTAATTAATTGCAGTTTTTCTTGGGGAAAAAAAAAAAAAAAAAAAAAAAAAAGGTTGTCAGACTGGCGCAATTGATAACCAACTGACGTAACTCATTAATATTTGTACCGAGTTTCAAATCAGTCAGATGACTTTTTTACTTTCTTCTATATTCAATAGAAGAAAGTACTGGATTCGTAAAAATTTTCGACCTCGGGTTTTTGATGGATTTACACGTTTTGAGAGCTGTAGAATACGATTTGACCATTTTTAGAAAATGTCTGTCTGCCTGTGTGTGTGTGACAGAATTTTGTGGCAACTGTATCTCAAGAACTACTGCACAGAATTTCATACAAATTGGTATGGAGTTGCATCTTGACATAATAAATTAGTGCTTATCATCTTTTCGTAAAAATTGTCTTACAGGTTGCGTTGCTATCCCGCTTTTTCTAAATTTTTAACATGGTGATATAGGACAAAATTTTGTATAAATGTGCTTAAAGAGAATTATTTTTTAGAATCATTATGAAATTTACAAGAATTATTTATAATAGAGATAGTCAACTGGGAAAAGTTTTTTGAATGTGTAGGAGACTCGATATTATTTATCGATAAATTGTGGAAGGGAAGGCCAGCATAGAAAGTGCCTAAGTCTCCGTATAACATCAAACTGGAATTTTTAGCGGATGCTTATTTGTTTTATTTTATTTATTTATTTACAAAGGCTTTCAATTTGATATGAAAACTGCTGTCACCATCTGACTTGAATCACTCGGTAAAAGATAATGGAAAATATCTAAATATCTATGACGATACTTGGCATCATTACTAAAGATTTATAAATGAAAAATCATGAAATATTTTCCTTAATGGACTCTTCAAAGTTTCGTCTGCTCAATCATGTGATAGAGGAAAACGAATAATCGAATTCTGAGAATCGAATTCAATTAAATATTGTTCTTAAGAACAAAAATGTTAATATTTAATATAAAATAAAATAAAAGTAATATTGTACATTTGTAAACAGTAGAATAGTTGTATTTGTAAATTTAATAAATTTTTAAAAACACTTTATGTGTTTATTTATTTTCAACTGTAAGAATCGATTTTTGTATGTTTTTGTGTAACTGTTACATTAACTAATCTAGCAATAAATAATAGCTTTTTCTTGTGGAATGTTTATGGATTATAATTTGAAATTTTAAAATGTTTTCATTTAATTTAATTGCATAAAGGTGTTACAACAAGTTAATTAACTTAGTTACTGGTCTAAATGGATTTACGCAGTACGATATTGCACTGTCACTGATTTAAGTACCAAAAAATCAGAGTATTAAACATGTTCTTCATGAACATCAATAACAAATATAAACTAAATGATGATTGTAAATGTATACAGCAAACAAAAGAGGATGAATAATGATATAAAATGGATTAAAAATGATGATGTATAAACAAATAACACAGATTAAATACGATTGATCAAAAATAAGAATAGAAAATACGTTATTTCAGCAATCGCTATAGATAAAGAAGACTTCGTCTGCTATTTGTTTTTCCTCTACCATGTGACCTCTGACGTCAGGTGGGAAGAGCCCATAAAAAAAAAAAAAAAAAAAAAAAAAAAAAAAAACCTTTAACAATTACGCAATTGCAACAAAAGTTATTTAATCTTTATACAGTTTATTTTCAATTAAATTTTCATAAAAAATGGCGTTTACGGACAGATTCGATTAATTTAAAAGTTTGGTTTGTTTGGGGTCGCGTTCTATGGTCATTTTTCTGCATAATTAAGCTATCTACAATTTAATATAGATTCCGAACCACGATAAACATCCATGCCTGTACTATGATTCGAGCACAGCACCTGATTCAAAAGTTCGGAAATAACATTTTATTCCATACTCATACAAAATGATATTCGAAACAATAAATTTAACCTGTTATTTCTAATCGCTTTAAACCGCTGTATAGTGGAGAGCGCCCCCTTCTATCTTTTAAACTTTAGAGTTTTAACCTGTATTCCTGATTTAAAAAAAGGATTGATTGAATTTCGAAGCAGCATCATATGGAAAAGTTAATTTGAAAATTAATTTCAGAAGTGGACGGTTGGTTGGTTGGTTGGGTTTTTACGTTGCACTGGTGCTGCGCAGATGGGCAATTAGCAACAGTCTAGGACACACCCCTAGAGGTGGTCCGGAGACATGTCATCACAACTTTGATCCTCCATGAAAGGGATGGCTCTCCCGCTTCGGTGACCCCGAGAGGTATAATTTTTGATGGGAACATGGAGGACATTGCGGCCACGACAGATTTTACGTGCACCAGCCACCGTTAATGTACACGACGGTCTTTGGCCGGCTCGAGTGCCGAACCCGCAATGTTCCAATTACGAGGCCGCAATTGTTTCTCAGGCTCAGGTGCATAAATTAAAAAATAGAGATGTGACGCTTTTCCAGTACATTGGGGTACTTCATGCACATTTTTCAGTGACATAAACCCAAAATTGACATTTTTTAAATTTGTGCCACTTTTCAAGGTAGTGTGAGATGTATTCATGTGATTTTTTTTTTTTTTTTTTTTTTTTTTGGCCTTGATGAATTTCGTAAAAACTACTAGCAAAAATAAATAAATTTGGAGATGAACGTTTAGCTGATGAATACGGAATTTGGATCTAAATTAAGAAATTATCTTTGATGAAAATAACCAACAGCAGAGTTCACATTAAATACAATTGAACATCATTAACGTCTACCACGAGGGAGGAAAATTGATTATGTTATCAGTAGTTCATGCTATCAGTAACTAATTTTCATATAACTAAACTAATCTTCATTTTGATGAGGATTGCGGAAACAGTTCATGTTCATGCTAAAAGTAATTCACGTTAAGCGTGCTCACGTTAACGAGGCTTGACTGTATACAGTCGGTAACAAAAGTCTCCGAACACTAGCAAAAATGCCTATAAAAAAAGTACACTTAATGCAGTTTTGTTAAATAAATCCTTGTCGAATCCTGTTCTTAGTCTGAAAACAGGATTCGACAAGGATTTATTTAACAAAATTGTATTAAGTGTACTTTTTTTATATAGGAATTTTTGCTAGTGTTCGGAGACTTTTGTTACCGACTGTACTTTTATCAAGTTTATAACGCATTCTTTTATTAGTATAGATACACATACAGTCGGCAGCAAAAGTAATCGAGAACTAGCGAATAATTTCGATATCAAAATGTACACTTAATGCTGTTTTGTTTAATAAATCCTTGTCAAATCATGTTCTTAGACTGACTAAGAACATGACTCGACAAGGATTTATTTAACAAACCAATATTATCCCCTTAACGCGCGCTGTCCTCGCTGCGAGGCCGCAAAATTTAAGATCCAGCTGCAAAAATTCATCCGGGAAATTTTTTAGCAAAAATTTAGGTTTATAACATAGCAGAAAAGGTCGGTTTTTTAAACCTTAAATTTTGAAATTTCTTTTAGTCTAATTTTGTTCATGAATTCCGGTGGCAGTATAATTTAAATGATCGGAATTGTCTTGCGCCGCAAAAGGTTAAGTGTACTTTTGTGCTCGGATACTTTTGCTGCCGACTGTACATATAGTATAGAAACACATATGTTTATATTATTACAAAAATAAATAAATAAATAAAACCTTATTTTGCAAGTGCTTAAAAAAATAATAATAATAAATAATAATAATCGATGGTTATTTAAATGCTCAATACATCCTATCGATATCAACCTTTGACGTGTATCCTTATTTTCTGCTCTTCACTTCACTTACAAAAGTAAAAATCACAAAACATAAAAGAAACAAGTCTTTTTTTAAAGGACTTTAAAAGTGGCAATAAAAAATAGATGTTCACTATCAAGTTGCTTTTTATCTTAGTGAGACTTTAGAAACAAATAAATAAATATAAATATTTTATTTCATTAAGAGAATTCAGGAATCTAATTATTAATCTCGAAAAGAAATATTTAAATATTTTATTTCATTAAGTAAACTCAGGGCTCCAATTATCAATCTCGAAAATAAATACTTTTTTTTTTTTTTTTACGTTACGCAAACTCGGGGCTCTAATTATCAATCTCGGAAAGAAAAAAATATTTATTATTTTTTTATTTATTT
This sequence comes from Salticus scenicus, assembly GCA_963930645.1. Classification (NCBI taxonomy): domain Eukaryota; kingdom Metazoa; phylum Arthropoda; class Arachnida; order Araneae; family Salticidae; genus Salticus; species Salticus scenicus. The sequence goes on along the minus strand of OZ005660.1, from coordinate 204,023,188 downwards.
CAACTCAGAGCTCTAATTATCAATCTCGAAATATTTAAATATTTTATTTCATTAAAGTAAACTTCAGACTGTAATTAACAATCTGGAAAAGAAATAGGTATTTAAATACTGTTTTGTTTCATTAAGTAAACTCAAGGCTCTAATTATCAATCTCGAAAATTAAATATTTTATTTCATTAACTAAAGTCATGTCTCTAATTCCCAGTCGCTAAAAAAGATATTTTATTTCATTAAGTAAACTTTAAGCTCTAATTATTAATCTCGAAAGGAAATATTTCAATATTTAATTTCTTTAAATAATCTCAGGGCCTCTAATTATCAATCTCAAAAAGAAATATTCAACTATTTTATTTCGTTAAGTGAACTCAGGGTTCTAATTATCAATCTCGAAAATTAAATATTTTATTTCTTTAACTAAATTCATGTCTCTAATTCCCAGTCTCTAAAAAAAAATATTTTATTTCATTAAGTAAACTTAAAGCTCTAATTATCAATCTCTAAAGGAAATATTTCAACATTTAATTTCATTAAATAATCTCAGGGCCTTTAATTATCAATCTCAAAAAGAAATATTTAACTATTTTATTTCTTTAAGTGAACTCATGGCTTTAATTATCAATCTCGAAAATTAAATATTTTATTTCATTAACTAAATTCATGTCTTTAATTCCCAGTCTCTAAAATATATATATATATATATTTTTTTTTTTCATTAAGTAAACTTAAAGCTCTAATTATCATTCTCTAAAGGAAATATTTCAACATTTAATTTCATTAAATAATCTCAGGGCCTCTAATTATCAATCTCAAAAAGAAATATTTAACTATTTTATTTCATTAAGTGAACTCAGGGCTCCTAATTATCAATCTCGAAAAGAAATTTTTATTTTTATTATTATTATTTCATTAAGTAAATTTAGGGCTCTTATTATCAATCTCGAAAATTAAATATTTTATTTCATTAAGTAAACTCAGAGCCCTAATATTCAATTTGGAAAGAAATTTCAAATTTGTTTATAGGCGACATGTTCAAAGAGCAATATTCAAAAAACAGAACTCAAGAAACTTCATTTTTGAATGAGATGTTCTTATAAAACGAAGCAAGAAAAATTCTACATTATAGCATGGTGAGAGAAGAAAGGGGAATGTGACTTTCAAATTGTTGGTACCCATATTACCATATCGCCCTACATCCTGAACCACTTTCCAAGTGGTTCAGCTGACTTAGTAGTAACGCAAATCCACTTTTCAGAAAGGTTCGTTAGCATAGACAGAGCCAGATTATGGCACGGGCACACGGGGCACTAGCCTAGGGCCTCCAAATTTAAGGGGCCTCATTTCCAAAAGTTGGGAAGTAATAGTACAACTTTTTCCATTATATATGTCTATTAAAAACAAAAACTGATTAAAATTTTCTTTCTGTATATAATTAGAGAACTTAAGCAATTATTAAATTTTGTGACAAATTTCCTAAACATTGGCTGATCAATGTGCTTCCGTTTTTCATTTGTCTGGAACATAAAACTAATGATTTTGTTATAGGTTGCTAAAAAAATTGAAGAAATAGAAGTTATTATTGAAGGAATTTTTTTTTTTTTTTAAATGTACTATTTTTATTTACTTTTGTTTTTTGAGAATGGGACCTTTTGCCGAGCTCTATAGTCCAGGGAAAGGGGGGGGGGGGGGGGGGCTCCAAATGGCATCAGTGCCCCAGGTCTTAAAGCATAGTCAGGTTCTGAGCATAGACAATAATTTTCAATTTCTTGATCTATTGCTTTATTCTTGAGGATTAACAACACCAAAGGAGTTACCGAGTCAATTGACAGTGTGTGTGTAGAAAGGCGAGTTACTTCTTCCGAGTTCACATTTCGACGCCTGGCTGATGGACCCACCTCCTCTGCATTATCATTTTTTTTTTTCTTTCATTCTTATTATCTGTATTTAATATTTTCAAACCGCAATACTCTTGGCGGCCGATCCATCAAAATTTGGTCAGCTTCCCGCAGTTCCAAATTACTTGTTGCTTATGTAAGTACTCATTTACCACCTAAGAAGTACATGAGCTTGGTTTTCTATCCGCTTTGGGCGACACCGTCAAGGTGTACCGCCAGTTTCTTTTCTAACAGACTTCCCTCACAACACAAAATTCTGTTCATACCCTAATGGCTATCATTAATTTAGTTTTCTTTGTCTACAGCATGATTGCGTACTTGCTCAGTGTGTAGACAGTGATCTGATAATTTTCGCCCCTACAGCCGACACAAAATCCGTTAAAATCAGAGACGTCCTAATTCGGAGGATAGAAAAGACTTACCTCCCATGCCCTTTGTTCATTTCTTTGTTATAAACTAAATATAAACCAGGCGTGTTAGAATTCCGAATTTTTTTCAATTATAATTTTTTTAACACTAACTTTAAAAATATATATATTCTTTAATAATTTTCAGCAATTAACTTTAATGAAAATTACAATTTACAATTTTTGCCAGAAAAAAGAGAGAGAGAGAGAGAGAGAGAGAGAGAGAGAGAGAAACGAAGAAGAAAAAAAAGAGAAAGAGAGAAAAAAAAGAGAGAGAGAGAGAAACGAAGAAGAAGAAAAAGAGAGAGAGAGAGAGAAAAGAGAGAGAGAGAGAGAGAAACGAAGAAGAAAAAAAAGAGAAAGAGAGAGAAAAAAGAGAGAGAGAGAGAGAGAAACGAAGAAGAAAAAAAAGAGAAAGAGAGAGAGAAAAAAAGAGAGAGAGAGAAACGAAGAAGAAAAAAAAGAGAAAGAGAGAGAGAAAAGAGAGAGAGAGAGAGAGAGAGAGAAACGAAGAAGAAGAAAAAGAGAAAGAGAGAGAAAAAAAAGAGAGAGAGAGAAACGAAGAAGAAAAAAAAGAGAAAGAGAAAAAAAGAGAGAGACAGAGAAAGAGAATTCGGAACTAAAACACTCTTGATGAACCGTAAAAAATGCTATAATGGCATCTGAAGTTTTCTTAACCCTAGAGCACTAGCGTGTTCATATCTGCCGCTATCACTAGAGATACGTAAAATTTACGTTCTCATGTAAAATTCGTTTTATTTGCTTATATGACATTAATGTTGTTTCTAAATATGTTTAATTATTTGCTGTTTTACCCAATATTACTAACTTTTCACAAACTGAATAATTATTTACATTTAAACTCAAGGTCAAACAGGTGTATCGGTAAAAGGGAAAGGGCAGAGAAGAACTAATAAAGAAGACCGCACGTAAAATTTACGTACACTAGTGTTATGGGTTAAAACATTTATTTTCTTTATTTTCTTTTCTTTTTTAATTAAATAGAAAATAATAATAACAATAATAATAGAAAGTAAACATAATAGCCTGCTTTTTCAGAGTCAATGTTTAATACAATCGACAAATTTTTCGACTTTAAGGACAATGACCACTACATTCATAATAAAATGTATTGTGGACCAGTAAATTTATAATATTTCTAAAATACCGTAAACCACAAACATTAAAAAGAATCGCACAATCAGAAGTACGTGAAAAGGAAAAAAAAAAAAAAAAAAAAAAAAAAAAAAAAACAGCAGTTTGAGAATAAGGTAAAATTAGGCAAGCAAAAGCAACTGAAGCTGGGAAAGGAAAGGTTTGACATAGTCCTTACACAAAGTACGAGAAAGTATTTTAATACCAATTACACTGAGAAAAAATCTGTAACTGACATCTGGAATCTAGTTTGTGGCTCTAGTAAAAATAGTTCCATGTCATCCTCATAAATTCCAGTCCCCTTAGAAAGCGAATTCTAGAAACCCCTATTAGAATTCCAGAGCGTTTGCCTTATCGAGGTCAAACTTATTTAAAAATCTCTGCAAATAGATGTATATACAAGAGGTGAGTTTTAGCAACTATAATCTTCGTATATGACTCAATTCTAGATAATCAAGCGAAAATTTCTCGCAATGCAAAGGATTCAGAATATGTAGAATGTTCAGAATATTGTTTCATCATCTAGAAATGTATACACTAGAAATTATCGATCATTTCGTCTATTCAGCTTATTGGCGTGCCTTAAACACATAACTCGGAAATCTATATTTCTAGTTTAGGGATTTAGAAACTGACCACTTATTCGTTCTAGATGAAAGCGGTATTTTTTTTTTTTTTCTCGGTCTAGAAACGGATTGTGTATGATGTATCTCGCATAGCTAAAAAAAAAAAAAAAAAAAAAAAAAAACAATGATTGTAGAGTGTTTCAAATTTACAATTGCGATTGCTATAACTATTTGTACAGCATCAACTTTGGTCTTGACATGAGCTCGCATTTAGAGATATCTACGATTTTATATGATTTTTCGTGCCGTCTATGTATATACATATGTGTGCATGTATATAGCGCCTGACTCAAAAACGGTTGGACGTAAAACGTTGCTAATACGTGTGTAAGTTTTTTATAACATCTAGTTGTACACCTCTCTTTTTGGTTTTTCTGTGACTCTCCGTTTTGGAGATATTTACGAAAATGTTATTCATAATGACCAAAAATACAAAATTTTTAGCCATATATATATGACCCCTTAAAAGGGTTTAGCCGTTAACTGTTCATATAACTTAAAAGATTTATATCCCTACCCTATCAATATAAAATAAAATAAAACAATAATAACACAGGTCTATAAAAATAATGTTGCCAAAGTTTGGTAATGTTGCCAAAGTTTGGTGTTTTAGCTGATACACATGTTTTTTTGGTATACTGAAACCGAAAGTGAAGCCAGTTTTCCTCTACAGGATGTCTACTGACACATTTTCTTTATTTACGGTAGTTTCTAGTATGCACCCTGTATTGGCAAAAATTTCTACGTGGCAGAGAAAAACTGGCTTCATTTTCGGGCTTCAGCAAACCAAAAAACGTAAAGATCAGCCAAAATGATCAAATAAAAGTTTTAGATATAAACCTGTGTCAGGCCCATATTATCGCATGGGCAAACCGGGGCTTTGCCTAAGGGCCCCAGACATTAAGGGGCCTCCAAATCCCATAATATTAAATTGCAAAATATTCCCTTTTATTTCAATGAAAATTTAAATATATATATATATATATATATATATATATATTTATTTATGTTTATGAAATTTCTCTTTCAATGTACTCATCTTCCTAGAAAACAGAATTTTCATTTTGGATATACAGTACCCGCCGCTTATTAAAATCACATTCGTTCTGAGCAAAAGTGATTTTATTAAGCGGCTGATTTTTATATCCGGCGAACGTTCCTGCGCTGAAGAGAAAGGTATTATTTACCTGAATTTGGAAAGAAATTTCAAAAGGTACCAAATAATGGAACTAATAAACAATATTAACTAATTTTTAACAGATAATTATTTGATTGTTCCTTCAAGATAAGTGAATTATACACGTCTCAAGTTTCGATGCACTCTCCTTTGAGGAAAATCATCAATACTTTGCCGAATGTTCACGATTTTCTTTTAAATTTAAAATCTTTCCCTTAAAGCTTCTTGCCTCTTAGTTATTTCAGAATAAAGAACTAAAAATTGTCTTTTAATTAAACGTTATAGATATTTAAATTAAAAAAAAAAAAAAAAAATTACTTTAGAATCAAATCAAATTTGTAACTTATTACCGCCCTTTGAAGAATACATTGCTTGAAATTATTACTAAGACAAGTAATGGGACGTATTTAATTGCTGTAAATGTAAAATTTACTGTTGCAAATGTAAAATTTTCGACAAAAATAGATAACGGAGGGATTGCTGTATTTTCTTTTCTTTTTTCTTTTTTTTAAATAAAAAATTACAGCGTAAATAAAAATTTGTTTAGCGTGCATAAATGACATTTTTGCTGCTACGAGATTTTTTTTTGAGTTTATTAACTGGCGATGCTGATTTTATTAAGCGGCGGTTTTAAAATTAGTTTGCATTGATTTGATTCCGGTCCTGGCAATTTGATCATATTAAGCGGCTGATTTTATTAACCAGTGATTTTATTAAGCGGCGATTACTGTATTTTGCTTTTTCTATTTCTGCTGGCTCATTTAGTGCCTAAATAGTGAACATACTGGCCTTGAATCAACAGATGCAGAGCTCATGTCCCAGTTCAGGCAGGGAGTTTGTAGTGGTTTGAAATTCATTTGAATCAGTAGGTCCCGCTGTAATTAATCCTAGTGTGTAAAAAACAGTAGTAGAGTGACAAACCAAAGCTGGCAAATCTGACTACTAAATTTATATGTCAAATCTCGTTTACTATAAATTAACCCTTTGGCCGGAACATGTTTTCATCATGCTTACCAGGAACATCGGTCTCACAGACCGCTTTTTGGAAAAAGGGTACTGAATGTATTTGTTGAAATTTTGTGGCGATAAATAATGAATTCTTGCAGCCATAAATTTACTTTCTCAATCATGACGTATCATAGGGGCGACAAGGTATATTATATGGTTGGTTGGATTTAATGTCGCATTAGTACTGCGCAATGGGTAAAAATGATAGCTACTGATAGAAATACCTTTCAAAGGGCAGATAACTTCCCAAGGAAACTCCATGTAATGACTCGCTTGTGAATGATTTGACTCTGGAAGACTTCCTACAAATAACTCTTCTTTGCTTTAAATGACTTACTACTTAAATAGATCTGACGACTGGAAAAAACTTTGAATCGCAACAAAACTTTACCTAAAATACTTTCCAATCCAACTCGAACACCAAAAACTCGCCGAAAACCATACTTCCGTAAGAAACTCACAACTTCCCTAAAAATCGTAACTCCATCCGCAACTTTCTTCATAGCACTCTAATTCTACCTAATACTAACGAAACCAATCGAACTTAAACTCTGCCAACCCCCAAGGGTAGCTTCCCTTGTTTGATAGTTTTACATTGCACTAGTTCTATGTTGTGAACAATTGGCGACGGTTCGAGACTCACCCCTAAGGGTTGATCTGAGACATGCCATCCTCTACAGGTTGAGTTCATTTTACGTTGCACTAGTGCTTCAGTTAGACACCCTTGGCGTCTTGGACATTTATCGCCAAATGTGCGGGTACCCTCTTCTAGGAATATGCATCCGTAAGTCCCCACACTAAGCCTAATCTTTAGCGGTCTCTGAGACCGATGTTCCGGTATAAGGGTTAAATATGCTATACGTGTCCGACAGTGCTTCTTTGTTGTCGCCTCTCAGACACAATATCATGAGGTGGATCAGCAGAACAAACCCATTCCATATTGAATTGTGTGTACGTGGAGCTGGTAACATTAATAAATATTGAAAATGTAAAAACTATTAAGGGCCCTCCTCACTCACCGCCGCCGGAAGACGAAGCTAATGTTATTCTATGGGAAATTTTTCTTTACACATAACTTATTAACTAATACATATTTTTAAATTCTGTTTTCACATCCTGAAAATTCCCAGCTGTTCAATTGACGGACCTTTTTTAAAAAAATTATTTTTTTATATTTTATTTTGAAGCTGCAAAATACGAATTTTCAATAGGTGAATTTTTTTCATTTTGCAATTTCAAAATAAAATATTAAAAATTAAAAAAATACATTTTTAAAAAAGGTCCGTCAATTGAACAGTTGGGAATTTTCTGAATGTGAAAACAGAATTAAAAAATATGTATTAGTTAATAAGTTATTTGTAAAGAAAATTTCCCCATAGAATAACATTGGCTCGGGCTTCCGTCGACGGTGAGTGAAGAGGGCCGTTAACATACTTAAACATCTAGCCTCGAAAATATTGTGTATGCATTGTACATACGATTGATTGATCATCATCTATCAAATATCTATGATGTTCTGACGGTTTCGAGAGGGGGGGGGGGCCCAATTTTGCTTTGCCCAGGGCCCCAGTCTGTCATAATCGGGGCCTGACCTGTGTAATTGTTTACAAAAATAAAATATGTCAACGACTTCAACGGGCATATTCAATTCAGAACGTTTTGCTCTTGAAAAAAAAAAGAAAATAACAAGAGAGAGGTAAAAGAATGAGTGTGGCATGCACGTGCAGGAGGTTTATCTGAAGGAGAGTTATATTTATGGATGCAAGTTCGGTTGTACTCTTCCATCCTAAATTTAGAAGATAAAGATTAAAGAAATAAGTCTCCCGCAATAATTTAAATGGAGAGCTTTGATATTTTCGCTGCATGGTCTTTCTGTTAAAATTGATAAACAGAGCATAACATGTCTGATAAACTGGAGAATAACACTGAATATTTTTAGTAGGGCTGTGCCGATTAATCGATTAATCGGTTCGTTTGATCGATCAATGCTTAGTCCCGATCAATTTTTTTAATCGAGTTAATCGGAACGATTAATTCGATTAAAAATTTAAAAGTAAAAATTAAAAGTAAAAATTAAACTTTTTTTAAAAGTAAAAATGCTTTTCTGCCTACAAAATATTTTTTTTCACATATTTTCCCAACAAACGTTCTAAGAAACATCCATCAAATAATGTAAAAGCAAAAAATATAATATAATATAATATAATAAACAAATAAATAAAAAATAATAAAACCTCACAAAAGAAGATGTTGCACTTTTGTTGAGAGAGAAAAGGGGGATGATAGTTATTAAACAAAATGTCGCTTCATGTGCATGCTGGAACAATACCACCTGTCTGTAGCCTTCTACAGAAAGTGTTGGCTAGGGCAATAGTATTCTCAGAAACAAGAAGCTTTCAAAAAAATGGAAATGCTAAAGATAAAAAAGAAAAGAAAGGATTGAGATTTCCACTATCCCTCTAATGGGGAAAATATCAACAGAGTTTCACAATATCTTCAAACGTTTATTGTCTGTTCAGAATTGCTGATAGTAACAACTATCGAAGTAGAAACAGAAAATAACATACTGTGTTCTAGTCCGAAGTGATAAAGAAGAACTAACTTGTTAAACAAATCCTTTTCGAATCATGTTCTTAGACTGACTAAGAACATGATTCGATAAGAATTTATTTAACAAAACAGTATTAACTCTACTTTTTTTATATAGGAATGTTTGCTAGTATTCGGATACTTTTGTTACCGACTGTACAAAAAATGAGAGTTTTATTCATCATTAAAATAAAATTATACATATATAAAAATGAAGACCGATTAAGACCGAAATCCGATTAATCGACCAATTAATTGATTAATGAACTACGATTAACCCAGTTAAAACTCTAAATCGATTCCCACCCCTAATTTTTAGCACTTCGAAGTGTTCATGACTTTGGTTTGTCTGTCTGCCGGTCTGTCCGCCAGTCTTTCCGCGCTCTAAACTCCCGTAAATATTTCTAAAGTTTCTTGAAATTCTTACATGTTATTCAAGTTCACTGTTCACTACTGGATGTTCCCCATTGAAAATGGAGTAAATACCACACCGGTTTCATCATGTACAGGGACACCCGACCCGAAAGAATTTCGTAGCATTGTTTTCTGTGAGTGGTATTTATAAACCACATTTCAATAACTTTAATTTGTACAAATCCTAACAAAATTGACATTTTTTATTCACGTGCACAAAAAAATGTTTTATATAGAATAAAGTATGGTTATAGCATTAAGACTTACAGTGCCACATAAGAATATTCAGTTTATGTTTGTGTTTTGGAAGCAAAACAGATTGACTGTGCTATAGTCCTAGGCCTGAAGAGGAGTGTGCTCCTCGTGAGAATATTTCAAAGGGATCCTTGCTCGTATTTACATGTTTCGGAGAAAACCACGGAATACTCCGAACGGCTAGACCAACGAGCGCGACCTGGGATCGAAACCAACACCTCACCAATTATATCCAGATACAGTAAAGGCTACAATTTAAACTAGAATTGTATTTCCGCTTGTGTTAAAAGTTCCGTTATGTTAACGTTTTCTAACACTATTTAAAAGTGATTATGAATTCAATTTTTCTGCCTTTCTGTCCTCATGCATGTCCGTCATGTGTTCACGTATACGTAGGCAAAGGACCTTGAAGATTAAATGATGCAACGAATACGAACAGTTGAAAACCCTAAAAACACATCCTCTCCAAATAACATTCTCAGGATGTCGTATCGATGAACGGGACATCTGTGGACATTATATGAACGTCTTGAGGACATCCAGAGTGTTGTTAGGAAAGGTATTAATAAACTATGCCAACCACATAATATTTCGTTCTTGTTTCTTTTTAAATTCAGATGTTAGAGTTTTTACGTTTTTTCACCCCTTGATCATTTTGGTCTTTTATTTATTTATTTTTATTTTATTTTATTTTACTTTTTATTTAAGGTAACGACACCAGTGCTCGTCACTCTTAAGGCCTTATTTTTAAAATGTTTGTTTTTTTCTCGTGGCATTGATGTGGAATTTATGTATCAATATTATACTTTGGTCTATTTTATACATTGATTCTTCTAGTTGTTGTTAGACACATTCAGTTTTTCAATACGTTAAGCCAATTTTTTAAAAATAATAAAAATTAAACCTATAAAAATGCACCAGTGCTCGTCACTTGAAAACTGCATTTCACCAGTAGTCGTCAGGTGTTTGCACCAGTGGTCGTCATGTAAATAAAACGCAACAATTTGCTCAATTTTTTTTATTTTAATTGCGTTTTTGCAAAATTAAATGAAACAGAATATCTTTGGAACATATTTAGAACCCAAATCCATTCTTAGGGTTTAAAACACAAAACATTAAATGGTAAAATTCAAAATATTGCGAATAAAACAAATTCATATGTGAAATAATTTGAAAATTCTTTGCTTTTAAGAAAAGTTTTCAAAATTTTATTCGTTCTCAAAAATATCTTTACTTAAAGCAGAGGGTAAGTTGCAGGAGAGGGGGTAATAATCTCGTTTTTAAGAGTGACTTTGTTCCAAATTATCGCAGTAAGATTGATTTTACCATGCTTTTTATTAACGCGTACTCTTGTTTGTATGTCCAGTACAAATCTTATAATTGATTTTTAACTAACTTTCCGACTACCTAGACATTTGAAACTTTCAGAATAGTTCAGAACACGATGAAAATGCATTTTTTAAATACTTTTAGCCAACTGCTCCGGGTCCCTGCAGCCAGCGTTATCAGTACAAATCTTGCAATCGATTTTTAACTGACTTCTCGACTAGCTAGACATTTGAAACTTTCAGAAAAGTTCAGAAGACGGTAACAATGGATTTTTTAAATATTTTTAGCCAATTGTTTCGGGTCACTGTTGCCTTCGGCAGCGTTTATATGGTTCAACAGAAAATTTATTTAACTTTTTTCCCGACTAGCTAGACATTTGAAACTTTCAGAATAGCTCAAAACACGGTGACAATGCATTTTTTAAATATTTTTAGCAAACTGTTTCGGGTCTCCGCTGCCTTCGGTAGCGTTTACATGATTCAACAGAAAATTTATTTAACTAACTTCTCGACTAGCTAAACATTTGAAACTTTTAGAATAGCTCAAAACACGACAACAATGCATTTTTTAATACTTTTAGCCAGTTGTTTCGGGTTCTCGCTGTCTTCAGTAGCGTTTATATGATTCATCAATCATATGCTCATCCCGATCATCAATCTTCCCGACTACCTAGACTTTTTAAATTTTCAGAATAGCTCAGAACACAGTGACGATGCATTTTTAAATTACTTTTAGCCAATTGTTTCAGGTTCTCGCTGACTTTAATAGTATTTGTATGATTCAACAGAAAATTTTAAAACACGGTATATAAAAAATTATTTTTGTATTGCAATTATTTTTTGTTAAACGTATGGGTTGATTATGCGTACCTAACACACACTATAAAGGAATTTTGAGAAATCCTTCGCTTCTCCTTCCTCATTAAGTGTGGGGTGGATGCAAAAACACGTTTTCAAGAGTAATTATTCTCCAAGTTATATCAGGACAAATTATAATAGGAAAGCAATTTTTTGATGCGTTGGTTGGTTATGCGTACCCCAAAATACTATAAAGGTATTTTGCGTAATTCTTTCCGACTAAATTTTGAGAAAGGGTAGCAAAAACGCATTTCTACGCATAGCTCTGCTCTAAATTATCTTACAAAGGCGATTTCTGATGTGTGAGTTGGTCATATGCATCCAACACCTAGTATAAAGAGATTTTGCGAAGATCTTTCGTCTATGTGAGGGTGGCAAAAAAAAAAATATATATATATACGTATATATATGTTTTGGAGCTCAACTCTGTTGTAAATTATTTTCGGGAGGGGATTTTTTTTATGCGTTGTTTGGCTGTGTGTGTGTACCTTACACGCATTATAAGGCGATTTTGAAAAATTACCCTTCCTCTCTTCCCTCGGCTGGACGGACAAAAAACACGTTTTTAACCTTAGATCTACTCCAAATTAACTCAGAAAGGCGAGTTTTGATGTGTGGGTATTGGTTAAAAGAACGCAATATGTAATTTGATAATATTGCGTTAAAATTCTAAATTTACCCGTGGAAGAGGGGGGAAGGATAAAAAGCGGTTAAGTCTATGCCAAAGGCAGTAGAAGCCAATCATCATATTGCGGGACGGAAAACTATTACAGAAGCCTGCGGGAACATTAACTGCGGTTTCGACTGATTTCAAAGTTTTTTTTTTTTTTTTTGTTAATGATAGGGATTTTTTCCTATTTTATTTAAATATAGGAACCAGCGAAGGTGGAAAAGCTTGCTTGTATTATTCTACACATCAGGCTAATGTTATCAAATATTATGGATACTAAAGTTATCAAATGTTAATGTTAATTAATGTTATCAAATATTATCTTACAATTTTAATTATTTAGGGACAACAGTCAACAGGGTAATTTTGATCAACATTTTAACTATTTGTTTATCTTACATAATTAATATAATGTATAAACAGAAAACTTGCTTAAGAAATGTTTTTAATGTTTAATACTTTCTATATAAGTTTTTATTCACCTGCATCTAACATAACAAAAAAGGCCTTAACCCTTTCAGTCGCAGTGTTCCCGCTGATGGAACACCTAATTTTAATTCTCAAGTGCAAAAACTCATCCCGGAAATTTTTTAGCAAAAATTTACATTCATAACATAGCAGAAGAGGCCCTTTTTTTAACGTGAAAATTAAAAATTTCTTCTATTTTAATTATGTTCGTAAATTTCGGTGGCAGTGTAATTTAAATGATCCGAATTACCTTGCACCGCAAAGGGTTAAAATACTCCGGAATAAATTGAAATGTTGGGATCTGTGCAACTTTTACGAGTTTTTGTTGTCGATAATGTTTACTTATAAAGTGATTTATTTATTAAATTAAATGTTATTTGAATTTAATAAGGTTTACTTACAGATGTTTCAAACCGAAAATTTCTCGAAAAGGAACAATGCTAATTTTTTTTATTTTTTAAATGTTTATGATCAGCTATGTGTCTAAAAGCCATTTTTAAAATTAGTTTAGTAATTTTTAAAATAAATTAAGTAGTGAACGTTAAAGGGTTAACATAATTTTTAACCGACTCACAGCCATGCTAACTATAAAATTAACCTTTGTATTTTATCATTTTCGAAATATATATGAATTAAAATTAAATTATCACGGTCAATAAAAAACTTTAACATCACTTAAATACATCTTCGCAAAAGCATGACATCATAAAAATTTAAAATACATTAGACAGATTTATAGAGTAATCATGTCTGTTTTTCTAAAATATATAACAGAAAACTAGAAAAAGCTCTTTATAACTAAATATGTTTATGTGCCATTGTTTAATTTTTCCAGCAAAATAATATGAAAAATTTTAGGTGGTTTAAAGTCAGTCATAGTGAATTAAAGGTACCATGACTGACTTTATTAAAACAAGCTATACAAAAGTTACAAGTGCAATAAAGTTCACGTTCTAGAAGTTAAAATACATTTGTTTACATTTACGAATACCCCTGACGACTACTGGTGCCGATAGTCCAATTAAAGTAAAAATTATACCATCATAATTCTAAATGAAAATATAGTATTTTTCATCAAAAAAGTTACCCGGTTATTAAAAATGTTAAAACACCAGTGTTCGTCAGGGGTGACGAGCACTGGTAAAACGTGCAAAATATGCACCAGTAGTCGTCATACCTTAAAAACCTTTATATTATGTCAAATTTTAAAAAGTTGCACATAAATCGTATTCAGCATTTCATAAGCATTACATACAATGCTTTATGAGCAATGTCAAATGCAGCAAACAACAAAATATATCAAGAAATGCATATCTATTCCCTTAATCATTTGCTTTACGTTGACTCAATTCAATTGTAATTTAACGTATACTTCCCTTATTTTGTTTCTCCCTACTCTTCCCCAATAGTTGAAATCGAACTTTTTATGTCATAAGAAGCAGAAGGCTTTGGAGAATCTTATGCGGGTAGATTCAAATTCATACAGGTTATAAAACGGTTATTTTAACACTTCTTTTAAGAGGGTGACGACTACTGGTGCAGATTTTAGGGGTGACGAGCACTGGTGTCTTTACCTTATTTATTTATTTTTTTTCACACAATTTTAATTGCAAAAGATTTTTTTTTTTTTTTTTTTTTTTTTTTTTTTTAGTTCTGCAATTTTAAGCTTTAAAACAAATAAATAAAAATTTGTAGAACTTATAATTTGTTTAATATTTTTTTTTTTTTTTTTTTTTTTTTTGCGATTTTGCTCAAAGCATTTAAAAATAATTAGCGGTTATTCTGAGATACTAGAAGGCCTTGCTAGCTTCGCTGGACATTATATTTAAATGTGTGAATCAATTTTATTTAGTTTCATCTTCCATCTTATCATAAATTAAAAAATCTTTAAAAAATTCCAAACACGTGTTTTTTTACGCGTGCGTTATTTCTTTTAGAGCCATTAAAATGATATATAGCAAGGCGGGTCCAGATATCTATTGTCTGCGGCAGTGCCTTATCCAAGCAGATTTTTTTCTTCTTCTTTTTAAGAAAGAAAAAAAATAATCAATAAGTCTCACAAAAGATAAATTTTGAAAAAAAAAAAAAAAAAAAAATCATCGAAATTGGTTAGTTCGTCCACTGCCTTCTTAAGAGTGCACGAAAAAAGAGTTTTTTTTTTTTTTTTTTTTTTAAATATAAATTATTGTTATTATTTGTTTTAGTATTACTAATATAGTAAAAATTGAAAATTATAATCTATAGAAGATTAACAATTACTTATACACACATTTCACTATTACACAAACATTTAACGTTTATATGCAAATTTAACAACTTCCAAAATACAAAAAATAAATAAATAAATAAATAAATTTTTTTGCTTAGTTTTAATTAAATTTTGTATTTTATATTTTGTGAAAATTATTAAAATACAAAAATTTAACAATTACATATACGATCATTTAATAATTAAAAACATTCAACAATTTCACGTACATTTAGCAATTGTATTTGCATTAAACAATACATAAAAATTTAGCAAATGCTAAAATACAAAATAGCAATTTTTTTAATTTTAATGAAATTTTGTAATTGTATTTTAAGAAAATTACTAAAATATAAAAATTTAACAATTATATACAATACAGATAAGGGTGAAAGTTCCGCCTTTTTTTTTTTTTTTTTTTTTTTTTTCAACGAAAACCTATATTTTATATTATATTTATATTACATATACATTATATTACATTATATTACATACCTATATTATACGAATTCCTATATTCACACCCAAATAAACTTCATATATAAAAGCTTACATTTCCATTTACTATTTCTAAATTGAACTATATTAGTTTTGTTCAGTAAAATATATATTCAGGCAACAGTTCTTATAGCTTTTGACATACTTTTTTCAGATTTGAAATCTTTAAATTGTGTTTTTTTCAGTCTGCATTTTTTCATGAATTCATGACCTTCAAAATGCTAAAACTTCTATACAGATATTTAAGAAAAGACTTAATAATTTTTTGTGTGTTTAATAGAACCTACACTGTCAAAAAAAAAAAAAAAAAAAAAACTCCTGCTTGCTGCCAGAAATTTTCTGTAATTCAGAAAAATACGGAATTATTACGGAAAAATTACGTTGATAGAACGTATTTTTCTGAATTGCAGAAAATTTCTGGCAACAAACAGGACTTTTTTTTGACAGTGTACTTAAAAGAATTAGGAATAGATTTTAAAATTTATTGATTATTTTTTTGAGGGGGGAAAAAATAGATAAATAAAAAGTGCATGTCCATATAAAAATTTGGGGGGGGGGGATTATTTTTGTTAGATTTTTATTTTTTATATTTTTTCGTTTAAAGATATTGAAAAATCCATTCCTAATTTTCTTAAGTAGGTTCTATAAAACACACACACACACACACACACACAAAAAAAAAAAAAAAAAAAAAAAAAAAAAGTATTTTCTCAAATTATCTGTAGAAATTTAAGCATCTTGAAGATCATGAATTCATGAAAAACTGAAAACCTCAATTTAAAGTTTTCAATTCGCTAAAAAATATAAGAAATGTTGCCTGAATATACAGTAACCGGCGCCTAATAAAATCACTGGTTAATAAAATCAGCCGCTTTATCTGATCAAATCGCCAGGACAGGAATCAAATCAATGTAAACCAATTTTAAAAGCGCCGCTTAATAAAATCAGCATCGCCGGTTAATAAACTCAAAAAAATCTCTTCAGCAACAAAAATGTCATTTATGTACGCTAAACAAATTTTTATTTACGCTACGATTTTTTAGTTTTGAAATGAAATAGAAAATAAAATACAGCAATCCCTCCGTTATCTCTCTTTGTCGAAAATTTTACATTTTCAGCAATTAAACATGCCCCATGAATTGTCTTAGTAACAATTTCAAGGGATATATTCTTTAAAGCGCGGTAATAAGTTTACAAATTTGATTTGATTTGCAAATGATTTTTTTTTTTTTTTTTTTTTTTTTTAACAATCTTGAATTAAAAGGCAATTTTTAGTTCTTATTCTGAAATAACTAAGAAGCAAGAAACTTAAACGGAAATATTTTAAATTTAACGTGAACTTTTAGCAAAGTATTGATGGTTTTCCTCAAAGGAGAGCGCATCGGAACTTAAGATGTGTTTAATTCACTTATTTTGAAGGAACAATCAAATAATTATCTCTTAAAAATTAATTAATATTGTTTAATAATTCCATTCTTTGGTACCTTTTGAAATTTCTTTCCAAATTCAGGCAAATAATACTATTTTCTTGAATGCAGGAGCGTTCGCCGGATATAAAAATCAGCCGCTTAATAAAATCACTTTTGCTCAGAACGAACGAGATTTTAATAAGCGGCGGGTACTGTATATTTTATTAAACAGACCTAAAATAGTTCAACTTATAAATATCAAATGGAAATATAAGGTTGTATATGAAACATACATCAGAGGTGCTGTGCTACAGTGATGCCAGATGGGCGAAAATTATTTCCCCAAACAGGTCTTCAAAATTCCCCAAATCAGTTGGTTTTTTCAAAAAAATCCCCAACTTAATTTTTTACTAAAAAGGGAATATATATATGCAGATTCAAGCTCAGATTTTTCCCCAAATGAAGGCAATTTTTGAAAAAAAAAAAATCCCCAAGTACAAAAATGTATTATAATCCCCTCTAATCAGTTGGTGCTGCTGGCAACACACGGAGAGGCAAAGGTAGAAGTTAGAAATCGAACATTGTGAATCGAATACAACTTATTATTAATAAATTAATATAAAATAAACCTATAACATATTGTATAGGTGTAAAATTATAGAGAAATTGTAATATGTAATTTTAATATGTAATTTTAATATAATTTTTAATAAAACTCAAATTTTGGGATATTCCACTCAAAACTCGAAATGTCCCTACACTGACGATAAAAGTTCCTACTTAATCATGAAAAAATTAGAAACAACAACATAATCCATGCGTAATTCATTGAAATTTCTTACAAAATTACCAAAAAGTCCCTATGAATTTAAAATTTCTCCGTACATCATGAATAAAGTTATTGAAAGTCCCTAGTCGTAGGGATAAATCATTACGATGCCAACATTGACAGAAAGGTGAAGAACTCCCCAGATTTCTCCCCAAAAATTTTAGAATTCCCCAAAATTGTCCCCAGAAGCCTCAAAAATCCCCAAAATAGAGACAAAATCCCCAATCTGGCATCACTGCTGTGCTGTCAGAGGTGCCAAGTCCTCTTATATGAGAAGTTTGTTCCAGTGTGAATGTAGAATTTCGTTTTCGTAAAAAAAAAAAAAACAGAAAGCGAAACTTTCATTTCTGATACATATAATTAATTAAAACACAGAAACATTCAACAAAATAGAAAATAATAATAATAATAATAATAATAATTCAATTTTGTTTAACTTTAATTAAATTTTGTATTTTTTATTTTAAAAAAATTGCTAAAATACAAAAATTTAACAACAAATTTAATACAAAAATTTTAATTACATTTAAACATACATCAGGGATGGAACACAGGCGCAGAATTCATACCGGAATCTGTTTAAGAAATTTCTCTACCTATAATATCGTTGACTTACGAAGTAGAAACATTTCTTACATTGATAGTGGTATGAATTCTGCTCCCGTGTTCCATCCCTGATACATTAAAATTTAACAATTACATTTACATACATTCAACTATCACATACAAACAATTAACAAAAGGGAAAATAGAAAAACTAATTACTAAAAATTAATTTTAGCTTGATTTTAATTATTGAAAATTATTAAAATACTGAAGTTTAACAAGTATATATACATATATTTAACCGTTACATATAAATTTAACAATAACTAAAATACAAAATACAAAAATTAATTATTAAAAACTAATTTTTGTAAAATTTACTTTTAATTAATTTTTGTATTTACTGAAAATTACTAAAAATAAAAAAATTTAACCATTACACTTATACATTTAACAATTACATCCATTCCATACAACTATTTAACAATTACATTTACATATATCAATTACCTGCAAGTTTAACAATTACTAAAATACAAAAATGAATAGCTAAAATATTTAATTTAAATTAATTTCTGCATTTTGTGAAAATTACTAAGATATAAAAATTTAGCAATTACATACATACATTTAACAATTATACAAAAATTCAATGATTTTATTTACAATTAATAAGTATTACACAAAATACAACCATTTAACAATTAGAAATAGTCAATAATTAGATTTACATTTAACTAGTACATACAAATTCAACAATTACTAAAATATGAAAAAGAATTACTAAAACTTTTAATTTAAATTAATTTTTGTATTTTGTTAAAATGACTAAAATACAAAAATTTTTAAATTTACTCAATGTTCCAGTAATTGACACTGCCAGTTTTTCATTTTATCAGTCATTGGCACCCTATGTTCCATTGTTTAACACTGCTAGTTATTCATTTGACCAGTTATTAGCACCCTATGCTCCAGTGTTTAACATAAAATGTTAAA
This sequence comes from Salticus scenicus, assembly GCA_963930645.1. Lineage (NCBI taxonomy): Eukaryota > Metazoa > Arthropoda > Arachnida > Araneae > Salticidae > Salticus > Salticus scenicus. The sequence goes on along the minus strand of OZ005660.1, from coordinate 204,003,815 downwards.
ATTCTTATATGTGAAATATATTATTTTATTATTCTTCTTATTTATTAATTATTTCGGGATAGATGTCAATTACTGGAGCATGCCAATCACTGGAGCACCTACAATACATACATTTAACAATGACGTATAAACATTCAATGATTTTATTTATAGTTAACAATTAGCAATTATAACACAAAATATGACAATTTAAAAATAGTGAAAAATCAGCACCAAATTTCTAAAAATATTGCGTTGCTGTATCAATTTTATCTTCGATGAAACATGACTTTCAACGGTGAAACTGAAAATGTAACTTTTTCTGTGCTTCATAGTATCATAGGTAGAAATTTTTTCTTATAGAATAGAAAGCTCATATAAAAATTTAAATTTGTAGTATTAACAAAACTGCGTACTATATCGATTCACATAAACAATTTCTATGTACCTTCAAAGCTAATTTAATTGTGTCTTAAAATTTTATTAATTTCTACAGGATTCATGGTTTTTCAAAAATATATTAACAAGTTTCTTTCTTTCTTCTTTTTACTTTTTCTTACCCATAAGATAGAGAAAGTATTGTTTTAGGGTCAAATTTTCGAAACTAAGTTTTTGTTATATTTACATGTTCTGAGGTCCCCTGAATACGAAAATCATGTTTTTAGCAAATGGTCTGTGTGTCTGTTATCAGCATATCTCAAAAACAAATAGTAGCAGAAATTCCAAACTCAGTATTCTAAATGTGTATCATATAGGGATGCTACACTAAGCTTTTCGTTGAGATGAAACAAATGGTTCGTGTACAGGGACGCCCAACAGAATTCAAATACATTACGTCTATGGGGGAAATTGCAGGTAAGTAGAGTTTAACGCCTATAGACTGCACTAAACCAAATTAAACGAATATATATTTTTTATATACGTAAAAACATGTCTCACGTAGAATATGGTAGCGAAATCATTGACTGTTCTTTTACAAGGCTACACAAAAGAACTAAATAAAAGTGCGACAATCGTTGCAAATTCATGGAAGTATGTTTCAGGCTGGGCCATGTATGATTACTATAGGATTATTCCATTTATATGCACATGTGGTCTGTATATAATCTTCGAAAGATATACAGGGCTGCAAATATTTAAGCAATAACATTCTTTTTGTTGTTAGTGGATGTGCTTTACTAATAATATTTTACCATTTCCAGGAAAGCTGTTCGGGAATTGAAATGAATTCCTCATCGAGATATGGTAAATAATTCATGTTTTAGGCTTTATATTCATCGCTTGTTTTTTGTATATTTACACGTTTTGAGGCTTCCTGAACCGCCCCCCTCACACAGAACTAATTATCATATGAAACTCTTCCGAAGTCTAACTTGAATTGTTTTAACATAACTGTATATAACAGTACTCGTTATCTCACCTCTTAATCTCCAACCTGTATTTATAGTATTAAATTTCAGGGTAAGAGAAAGTCGTGTGAGTGACACACCAGATTATTTTCTTTCTTTTCTTTTCTTTCTTTCTTTCTTTTAAGTTTTAGGAAAACATATTATTTTAAATTTCATAAACTAAATCTGGCTTGTTAATTATTATTATTATTTTAAAGAAACAAAAATACAGGTATAGATGCTGTTGTGGAATGTTATTATAACCTCTTTAAAAAAAAAAAAAAAAAAAAACACGTGCATTAACCTTTTTCTTTTATAGGGATGAAAATTAATTACAGACCCAAAGAACGGCAGAAAAGAATAAACGAAAATAAATTCGGGAAAAATTAATAGCGTTCTAATTCAATGGTATTCGTTTGTGAAAACGTAACATGGATATCGTGATGTAATTACGTGATTTCTACTGTCAAGGATTCCGTGAAGGTGATTTTTTCTTTCTTTTTTTAACACGACTTCTACTGCAACTTTCAGTTGTTCGCTTGAAAGAGCTATCAGATGTTGTATAAATCACCAATCGTTAACAGATTTCATGACACTTGCTATTGTAGTTAGGCATATTTAAACAATAGAAAAAAAAAAAAAAAAAAAAAAGACAGACTTTTTTTTATTATTATTATGAAAATTTTAAAGTATTTACAATATTTTTTGTAACGAAAAGTTTTTTAAAAAGAGTAACAATAAAGTTTTTTTCGTTAAAATTCAATTTATAATGCTAAAATTTCGTAATCCAATAGGCAATAGTATTGCTTTGTCGTGAAGTAGTAATGCGATATTAACTGTTAAGATTTTCGTAAAGGCGATTTTTACATGACTTCTACTTCTAATTTTTCATTTAAATATATATATATATATATATATATATGTGTGTGTGTGTGTGTGTGTGTGTGTAATAAAATAAAACAGAAGATTAAATTGCCATTAATTTAAATGTATTAAAACTTGCTCTGAAAAGAGCAAAATCGCACCCAAATAGAGCAAAAGAAAAAGATTTAAATATAGTAAAACTTGCTCTAAAAAGAGCAAAATCGCTCCGAAATAGAGCAAAAGAAAAAAAAAAAATGAATATAATAAAACTTGCTCTAAGAAGAGAAAAATCGCTCCGAAATAGAGCAAAAGAAAAAGATTTAAACGTAGTGAAAGTTGCTCAAAATATAGCTAAATCGCTCCTAAATAGAGCTAAATAAAAAGACTTAAATGTAGCGAAAACTGCTCTGAAATCGAGCAAAATGGAATTTAAGTAACTCCTAAGGAGTTGTTCACTTTTATCTCCAAAAGAAATTGAATTTTGCTCCTTCGGAGTAATTTTCACTCGATTATTTTTAAAGAGTAGCATACACATGTAAGAACACGCTTCATTATATTCTTAATAAGTTCCTTCTGGTCAATAAAACCATAAAAAAGCAGCAATAAAAAATATTTTTAAAAATTTTACAAAATTTAGCTGGTGCGTCTTACACATATGAATCAAAATTTCTGAAAATAAGGAATACAAAAGGTAAAAAACAAGGTAAGTTTTATAATGAAAAAGTTGTAAATGTTACTTTTCTATTTCTTAAATAAAATTCAAAATCAACGCCTTATCATCTGATAAACTTGACCTTTTTTTTTTTTTTTTTTTTTTTTTAAGTGGGATATTAGGATAAGTAATCTTTTGCCAATTTTCTGAAAAAAAAAAACATATTTTCCCCCAAAATGTTTCATTTCCCCAAACTGCTCACCACTAAATCTTTGTCCCCAAATATTTCCCTTAAAGCTTCAGAAATTCCCCCCCCCCCCCGCCCCAAAAAAATGGGGAAAAATTCAACACTGCTGATCTTATTGAAATTTGTATAGTTCCTCAAAATAGAATTCCCTAGTGCTTAAACGAAGGATTTTTCTTTCTTTTTTCTTTTCTTTCTTTGTTTTATTACAACTAATTTTATAAGGCTATACATGGGATAAAATGCACCGAAAGCGATACTTGGGGGGGGGGGGGGGGGGGTCCTCTGAAGAAGGCCCCCACGTGTTTTGGGATTGCTTTAAATTTATTATCAGTTTGTTTATTTCAGTTTTATATTTCCTTTTGCTGCATTTGCGCATTGGTTTATAAATACTCTGTTTCAAGTTTTCTATGGAAAATAAAGTTTTATTTCTACTAATTTTCAAGAATTATATATATATATATATATATAATGGTAATGGAGAGCCAATTTATGTTAGGCAAGATGTAGAAAGTGAAAATTGTATAATTGAAAACGTTGCTCTCATTTTTGAGTTTTATTCAAAACTGAACTAAGTGATTAAAAAAAAAATGGATATTTGTTGCAACGTGGTAATTAAAATTAATAACAGCCCATCTTCTTATCTATAAACTAAATCCAAAAGCAAGATATACTGATTTTGAATTATCAAATAAAAAAGAAGCAGCATTGGAATATATCCAGGCAGTTAAAAAGTAAATGAATAAAAGTAACAATGTATTACCTTTGATTTTGAAATTTCAAATAAAAAAGAAGCGGCATTGGAATATATCCAGGCAGTTAATAAATAAATAAAAGTAGCAATTTATTATCTTTGTTTTTGAAATTTCAAATAAAAAAGAAGAGGCATTGGAATATATCCAAGCAGTTAAAAAATAAATAAATAAATAAAAGTGACAATTTATTACCTTTGATTTTGAAATTTCAAATAAAAAAGAAGAGGCATTGGAATATATCCAAGCAGTTAAAAAATAAATAAATAAATAAAAGTGACAATTTATTACCTTTGATTTTGAAATTTCAAATAAAAAAGAAGAGGCATTGGAATATATCCAAGCAGTTAAAAAATAAATAAATAAATAAAAGTAATAATTTATTACCTTTGATTTTGAAATTGCAAATAAAAAAGAAGAGGCATTGGAATATATCCAAGCAATAAATAAATAAATAAAAGTAACAGTTTATTACCTTTGTTTTTGAAATTTCAAATAAAAAAGAAGAGGCATTGGAATATATCCAAGCAGTTAAAAAATAAATAAATAAAAGTAACAATTTATTACCTTTGATTTTGGAATTTCATACAATAAGTTTTTCATTCAAGTAGTATAGTAATAGCCTGATTAGTGTAATTTGCATCCTTTTAATGGAAACTCAAAACTCAATGTGATTTATTCTTTTTCAAAATACTACAATTACAGAATATTTATTAATGTTTTAAACATAAAAATTTTAGCTGTAATAATAGTTCATGCACTTTGATATAACAGTTTTTATTCAAGGATGAGATTGATAAAAGTTTGAATAACACTGCTCTGAAAAAAAAAAAAAAAAAAAAAAAATCGAGATCTGATACCATTCTTACTAATTCTTATGTAAAATTGACTTCCTGAATACGAATAGGGCTACCATTTTGCCCAGTCACCCACCGTTTTCTAGATACACCACCCCCTCCCTCAATTTTTTTCCCTGTTTGATAATTTTATGACCATGAACTTGATCTGAAGAATGAAAAAGAATTAATTTAACACCTAAAAACGAAAAAATATATATAAAGTTTGAAAAATAACTTTAATAACAGATTAAAAAATATATAAGATGTGTAATGCACAATTTCAGTGGCAAATCCCCCCCCCCCAAAAAAATGTCCATATTTTAGAATTTTCCAACTCTGTAGCCCCTCAGTAGATATTTAACGGTTAAAATAACCCTGCCCCTCCTAAAAATCGAATTTATAGCCATAAAATCACCAAAAAATGATCAAAATAGAGGACTGTTCCTAAAAAATGGTGGGTGATAGGGCAAAATGGTGGTCCTATTCGGATTCAGGAGTTTATTTTACATAAGAATATGCTGAAATGGTGTCACAGGGAATTTTCATGCCGAGCAGTGTTATCAGGTAACAATAGCTTATATTACAGAAATAAATGATTTAATTGCTTTATTTTTAAACATAAAAAAAAATTGTTTTTAATTACTTGGATATATGTAAAGCTTTAATTTAATTAGACATGCAACAGAACTTTTTATCAGAAAGCACAAACTTTGTTTATTGTACCTTGCTACAGAAACAACCTACAAAAAAAGTTGAAAAGTCACATCCCTGTTTATTATTATTAATTTAAATTATTTTTAGATGAAGTAATAATTAATATAGGAGTATTAATTATTTTTTAAAGTGGAATTTATATATATATTCATAAAAATATATAATGTGACTGGGAAACATGTACTAATAATAAACCTGGTTTAAATAAAACACACACACACACAAAAATAAAAAATAAAAATAAAAACACGAGTTCTTTTTTTTTTTTTTTTTTTTTTTTTTTTTTTTACATGCTTTCTTCTAATTCTGGTTTAAGGAGATAAAATTATAAAGTTTAATAAATTAAATTCCTTTATACTAAAAAGTATATTTTTTTCCAAGGAACGAAGACCTAGTTTTATAAATTGGATTCACTTTTCATGTTAAAATAATGTTTATCCTTCGAGCTATAGTTGAACTAATTTAAATTTACTATCTGTACATTTTAAGTTCCCCATCATACTAGAGATATAGAGAATTAAAGTATTCTTGAAAACTTTCGACCTCAGTTCTTTTTTTTTTTTTTTTTTTTTCACGATTTTCTTCACATGGTAAGATAGAGAAATATTTCACATAAGCTTGCATCATGATAATTATTGCAGTGGAAAAAGTATGGAGTTGTAAGGAAACTGAAATATGAAACTAACCTTAAATAAAATGCATTCGTCGACAAGAACCTGCTTATGTTTTTAAGAAATTACTTTTTATGCGTAAAAATGTCGACAACTTTCATAACACTATCATTACGGGCTCTGTCTATGGAATGAATATTCATTAAATAAAATGCATTCGTCAACTAGAACCTGCTTATGTCTTTAAGCATAACTTTCTACACGCAAAAATGTCTTCAACTTTCATGACAACATCATTACTGGCTCTATCATTAGCTTCTTTTGAAATCTCTATGATGGTAGGTCATATATAATGGTCAAAAACTTTGTATTTTTTGGTCATTATGAATAGAATTTTTCTAAATATCTCCATAACAGAAAGTCACAGAGAGTCCAGAAAGAGAGATGCAGAACTACCGTAATTTAGATTTAGTGTATATAAGCCGCAGCTTATTAAAATGTTGCGGGAAAAAAAAAAAGCAATGCTCTTAGATAAACCGCACCGGAAGGTAAGCCGCGGCTTATGCAAGCATTGTTACGATGATGTGACAGATAAATAAGGAAAAACGATATCAGTCTTCTGACATCTACGCAGGTTAATAAAACTAATAAATTATTAATTATAAATGAAAATAATAAATTGTTTAAGAAATAATTCAGTATAAAGAAAATAAAATCAAACTATACCAGTATGCAGATGTAATGAAACAAATATGAGAAACACGGGAACAAGATGGTGGAATTCGGGCATATGTACAAAGTCATAAAAATAATTAATTATAAATGAAAGTAATAAATTATTTTAAAAGGCGCTGTATAAAAAATAAATAAATAAATAAATAAAACAAAGCCAGTATACAAATACGATGCAAAAAATCAAAAATAGGGGAACAAGATGGCGAACACCAGACGTATATGCAAATTAATTAAAATAAGAGATTATTAGTTAATAAATAAGAGATTATAAGCGTGAATCAGTACTCGAGAAACTCGAATACTAAACTATCTATTGTTCCAAGAAGTATGGACAACGGAATTTGGGATTACCATTAGATAGCCCGCACTGATAGATAAGCCGCAGTCCCCCTAAAAATTCCTGTTTTTTTTTTTTTTTTTTTTTTTTTTTTAAGATAGCCCGCGGCTTATTTTCGCTAAATTACGGTAGTTGTTATAACAAACCTATGTACCAATTCGAAACGTTCTATTTCGAACCATTTTTGAGTTAAGCGAGATACATACACTTACATACAGATGTCACGAAAATTCGTGTACAGACGTTGATATCTCTGAAACCGAAGCTCGTGTTAAAAACAAGAATGCAGGTGTGAAACTAGATATCACGACAATCACACATATAAATTTACAACATTCTACGATCATTCGTTTTTGAGCTACCTGAAATACAAAATCCATTTCGGAAATCGGGATTACTATACTTCCTTATACTTTGTAAAAGTATGGATGGTTGGATGGTTGGGTTTTACGTCACACTAGTGTTGCGCAAATGGGCAATTGGCGACGGTCTGGGACACACCCCCTAGAGGTGGTCCGGAGACATGCCATCACAATTTTGATCCTCCACGGAAGGGATGGCTCTCCCGCTTCGGTGACCCCCCAGAGGTATAATTTTGATGGGAACAAGGAAGACATTGCGGCCACGACAGATTTTACGTGCACCAGCCACCATTAGTGTACACGACGGTCTTTGGCCGGCTCGAGTACCGAACCCGCAATCTTCCAATTACGAGGCCGGCGCTCTATCGACTGCGCTACCGCGGCCCCTTTGTAAAAGGAAACAATAAATTAGGATAAGGTAAATGCATCGAACCAGAGAGGAGTAGCCTATTGGATGGGGGTGATTCATTCTACGTTTTTCTTCATTTCTCTTAATATGAATATAATATGTCCTATAACAGAAATTTATGAGACGAATTGTTGAGGTGCTGAGTAGAGTCCACCAGTTAATTTTTTACGTAAATTTTGAGGCATTTTGTAAATGTTTTGTTATATAATATCAAATTTAAATGCAGGGCCTGATTATCCAAAAGGCTCTGGAAGCACAAGCTTCCCCTTGGGGGATTAAAAACATGGTCTTGAATTTTTTGTTTCATATTTTCACTCTGAGATTGAATTTTTTCTGAGAAAGGTTACCTAAAACAAGACAAAACACTCACTATTTCGGGAAAAATCTATTATTTAACCTCAAAAATCTGAATGTTCTTAATTAAAAAGTTGTATGATTTTAATGTTCTGTGTAGAAACCACCCAGATGTATGAAAATAATAATAATAATAATAATAATAAACACACACTATTTTTTTGGTCTATAGCATTTTTATATTACAATATGTAACAGGAAAACAAGATTTTCCGAAATGAAAGGGGGACCTGAAATGTTGCTGAGCTTCCCCTAGCTTCAAAGCTTAATCGGGCCCTGTTTAACTGTCGAAATAATTGGGAAAAAAAAAAAAAAAAAAAAAAAAAAACTATTTTCTCAAACACAATTTTATGAGTCTTATAAAATAGATTTTCTTTTAAATCAGATGAATATCAGTTAAATGTTTTAACATTTTTATCACTCATTACCTTTTATCATCTTATTAAATAGAAGAAGATAAGTCTTAAAACGAACTCCTCCAATCCAGGTAGAATAAATAAATTTTCGAATTTGCCGAGTCCGCAAGGTTAAAGACAGCTAAATAAATGAAAGGAGAATTTTCCAGAGCAGTTGGCACATTGCCATTAAGAGAATTAAAAGTAATGGAAACTCTGATTATAACGGGTCATCATTTTTCGCGGTTGCCAGATTCAAACAAATGTATTCCGCGCCCGCGCGCTTTTAAAAGAGAAATGAAGTTGCGTCATCTTTCCTATATGTAACAGTAACAGGTCCCAAACGTTAAACTTGTAACAATTTCATATAAACTGATGACATAAAATTGTGAATGTTATTTAACCAGAAAGAAATGGAACTTTATAAATAAACAATGAGTTAAAAAAGTTAAAGCGGCTCCACTCGACTATCCGAACATTAAATAATTAATGACACTGCTCGGCATGAAAATTGCCTCTGACACCATTTCAGCATATTCTTATGTAAAATGACCTCCTGAATCCAAATAGGACGCTCATTTTACCCTATCACCCACCATTTTTTGGGGACAGCCTCCTATTTTTATCACTTTTCGGTCATTTTATGGCTATAAATTTCATTTTTAGGGTTCAAAAGGATTATTTTAACCGTTAAATATCTTCTGAGGGGCTACAGAGTTGGAAAATTCTAAAACATGGACATTTGCGACAAGGGATTTTTTTTTTTGGGGGGGGGGGGGATTTGCCACTGAAATTATGCACTAGATATCTTATATTTATTTTATCTGTTATTAATGTTATTTTTTAAACTTTATACATCTTTGTTTTTAGGTGTTAAATTAATTATTTTTCTTTCTTCAAATCAAATTCATGGTCATAAAATTTTTGAACAGGGAAAGAAATTGATGAAGGGGGGGGGGGGGGAGGGGTTATATAGAAAACGGTGGGTGACTGGGCAAAATGGGAGTCCCATTCGGATTCAGGAGGTCATTTTACATAAGAATCAGCTAAAATCTCGAAATTTTCTTTTCTTTTTTTTTTTTTTTTTTTTTTTTTTTGCAGAGCAGTGCGATTGTTTAAATAAATTAAAGTGAGATAAATTTTTAAATAAACAAAGGAGAAAATTATGATAGGGTGTTTGAGCATCCCCCCCCCTCCCCCTCCACATGGTACGTTATCTAATTTAACGCTAACGCACTTCAAATAATTTGAACCATAGGTCATAATGATAAAGAATGTTTCGTTGTGTCCCTGCAAAAATCTATTAATGCTACATTCACAATTCTATTATGTCCAATCGACAATAACCTATAACATGTATATAAATTTTCAGCTCAATCGAATTAGACATTTAGACATTATCGCACTTTAAATAATTTGAGCTCAGAAGCTATAATTATACACAATTTTTCTTTGTGTCCCTGTAAAAAAACTATAAGTGTCAGATTCACTAAAATCAATACAAATCATGCGACGGCGACCTATAATATGTGAATAAATTTTTAATTCATTCTAATCATTCACACGCTTAGCCGTTGTCGCACTTTAAATAATTTGAGCCCATTAGGCCATAATGATAAAGAATTTTACTTTGCGGCCCATAAGCGCTACATTCACCAAAATCTATACAGCTTTTGCGACGGCGAGATGATTTATAATATATACACAGAGAAAAAAAATTCTGTAACTGACATCTAGAATCTAAATTGTGGCTCTAGAAAAAGTAGCTCCATGTCATCCTTATAAATTCTAGTCCCTTTTGAACGCGAGTTCTAGAATGCGCTATTAGAATTCTAGAGCGTTTGCCTATATTCTCGAGGTCAAAGTTATTTAAAAATCTCTGCAAATAAATGCGAATACAAGAGGCGGGTTTCAGAGCAACTATAATCTTGGTTTATGACCCAATTCTAGAAAATCAAGTGAGAATTTCTCGCAATACAAAAGATTCAGAATATTGTTTCGCCATCTAGAAATGTATAGACTAGAAATTCTCGATCATTTCGTCTATTCAGTCTAATGGCGTGCCTTATGCGCATAGCTCGGAAATCTATATTTCTAGTTAACGGATTTAGAAAAGGATCACTTATTCATTCTAGATGAAGGCGGTATGTTTTTTTCTCAGTGTATATAAATTTTCAGCTCAATTGAATAAGACATTTAGACGCTATCTCACTTTAAAGATTTTGAGCGCATAAGTCATAATGATAATATATTTTTCCCTGTGTCCCTCTAAAAAAAAGTGTAATTACTAGATTCACCAAAATCAATGTTAGGGTTCTTGCTACAATGAACTATAACGCACGTACCAACTTTAAGCCCATTTGAACAAAGCGTTTGTAGACATTATCGTATTCACTCACACGCATACATACACACACACATACATACAACACCGTAAAAATATCAAAAATGAGTTCAGGGGTTCTGAAAACGTATAGCTACACCAAAATCTCAAAGTAAAATTTTTGTGATGATACAATACTTTCCTTACATATGCACAGTTGGTAACAAAAGCCTCCTAATACTAGCAAAAATTCCTATGTAAAAATGGTACACTTAATAGAGTTTTGTTAAATAAATCCTTGTCGAATCCTGTTTTTAGTCAGTCTAAAAACAGGAATCGACAAGGATTTATTTAACAAAACTGTATTAAGTGTACTGTTTTCACATAGGAATTTTTGCTAGTGTTCGGAGACTTTTGTTACCGACTGTATATTCGGAAAGAAAAAAGATAAAAAGATAAAATAAGGTTGAATTATTTAATAATTTATCAATATACATAAAATTAAGAGTTTATAATTCTTTTTTAGAATATTGTCATATTTTGGTTGATTTTTTATATAAAGATTAGTGCGGAATATTGTAAATTTTGAACTAACAATTAATGCAATTTATAAAGCATATTTTAGTTTATCAAAGAAATAATAACAGGAAACTGCAATTTAGTTGTACGCTAAAACGTACTAGTTTAACGTTATCAAAGAAAATACAAAAACGTGATAAACATTTTTGGCAATTTAAAGTACTGTTTTCCATTATAACTCTGTTATGCAGATATAGAAGTATACTGAAAGCAAAGATTTAATATTTAAAAATAGTTAGTGATTAAATCATAAGTTAAAAAAAAGGAAAGAAAGAAATCTTTAAATGTACAAAAAAAAAAAAAAAAAAAAAAAAAAAAAAAAAAATCGAATAAACTTTTAATATAAAATAAAAATAAAACTATAGATATAATAATAAAATAAAAATATATACATAAAAATAAAACTATATATGCAGTAAAACACCCTTTATAAGTTTTTCAAGAGACTGTCAAAAAATTATTATAAGTATACAACTCCTTATTATAAGTATTGAAAGTATACACTCCTCGGGGGTACTTATCCCCCAGAAGTGAAGCGGCCCCTCTACATATATTTACAAAAAAAAAAAAAAGAAAGAAAGAAATTTCTTGTTGACTATTACAATTATCATAAATATTTCTCATTAATTACACATAGAAAAGTCAAAAGTGATTTCACAGATCTATGTTTCAAGCATTCGTTTTAAAAGTATTGACGAGTTCTTTTGAATAATTCCCATCCCTAAGATTTACATCACCAGGGGTACCCCCACCCTAATCCCAGAGGAGAAGCAATGCCTCTGCATATGTTAAAAAAATAATAATAATCGTGGTTGATTATTGCTATCATAAATATTTCTTATTAGTTTCGCATAGAAAAGTTAAAAATAATTTTTATTACATATATAAATATATTCATACGAAATTTTGTCCTATACTCCCATTTTCGTCGCAGATCCACAGAATTTTGGTATTAAAATGAATAGGAGATAATCGGGGCTAGATTAAATAGACGTATGTACGTAACAGACACATTAAATAAATAATGCAAGTATAAACAGTGGCATACTGCGTATTGCATTACACGTTTTCAAAGTCATACCAAATCTGTTCAATAACTAGTATGTTGTGGCCACCACATTACTTTCTTCTATATTTTCCTGTACAAATTCACTAAGTACGAATAATTTATTAAAACTATTATTTATTAAAATTATTTAACATGATGAATGCAAATGATTTTCATCTTGGAGAAATCTAACATTAAGGTAAAGACACCAGTGCTCGTCACCCCTAAAATCTCCACCAGTAGTCGTCACCCTCTTAAAAGAAGTTTTAAAATAAGCGTTCATTAACATCTATGAGTTTTAATCCGCCAGCATTAGATTCTCCAAAGCCTTCTGCTTCTTATCACATGAAAAGTTCGATTTCAACTATTGGGGAAGAGTAGGGAGAAGCAAAATAAGGGAAGTATACGCTAAATTACAATTGGATTGAGTCAACGTAAAGCAAATGATTAAGGAAATAGACATGCATTTCCTGATATATTTGTTGTTTGCTGCATTTGACATTGATCATAAAGCATTGTATGTAATGTTTATGAAATGTAGAATACGATTTATGTGCGAATTTTTAAAATTTAACTTAATGTAAAGATTTTTAAGGTATGACGACTACTGGTGCAAATTTTGCACGTTTCACCAGTGCTCGTCATCCCTGACGAACACTGGTGTTTTAACATTTTTAATAATTGGGTAATGTTTTTTGCTAAAAATACTATATTTTCACTTAGAATTATGATGGTATAGTTTTTACTTTAATTGGACTACTGGCACCAGTGGTCGTCAGGGGGTATTCGTAAATGTAAACAAACGTATTTTGACCCGAAGAACGTGACCTGTATTGTATTTGTAACTTTTGTCTAGCTTGTTTAAATAAAGTCAATCCTGGTAACTTTAATTCACTAAAACGGACATTAAACCATCTATAATTTTCCATTGTATTTTGCTAGAAAAATTAAACAAATGTTACATAAACATTTTTAGTTATAAAGAGCCTTTTCTAGTTTTCTACTATATAATTTAGAATAATAGAAATAATTACTCTATATATCTGTCTAATGTATTTTAAATTTTTATGATGTCATGCTTTTGCGAAGATGTATTTAAATGATGTTTTAAAGTTGCTTCATATTAATTAGTTACAAACTGTAAATATCATTTAAGCACTTTATTATGTATTTTATATTTTTATAAGATTTTAATAGATCGTGATTAATTAATTTTAATTCATATATATTTCGAAAGTGATAAAATACAAAGCCTTAATTTCATAATCAGCATAACTGTTAGTCGGTTCAAAATTTTATTAAAGATATTTGTTATGTTAGATATCGGTGACTAAGAATTTATGTAGAAAATATTAAACATAAAAACATCTCTTAAGTAAGCTTTCTATTTATATATTATATTACTTATGTAAGGTAAACACACAAAATATATAAATGATTCTTTTAATTGAAAAAACTTTAAGTATGTAGTGTTATTCTTTTGTGTTTGTGTGTGTGTGCGGAGGGGAGGGGGGGGGTAAAAGAGGTGATATATTCAGTAGCAGTAGATTGTCCTTTGGGAATTCAAAGGATTGTTCTTTGCTTGTCTAGCATATCTAGTGTAACATTAGTTGAAAAACTAAAAAATAAGATAATGGGAAATGCATTTTAAAAATTTCGGAATACGTATAAGCCTTTTTTAAAAAGTTTAAACTTTCTTATAGCTCTCATTTTACATAAAAATAGTATCATATTTATATTTTTTATGGGGGCTCAAAATCACCCATAATGGCAGTATAAAACTGAAACAGATAAAAACATTATTTTTTGTGTTTATGCCAGAAATATTTGCTTATAATAAGATTAAGTTATGAAGTTAAAAAATTTCATTTTATGTCAATAATTATGAAAGTATTTTGAGTATATATTTAGGAAAATGGAAAATAGTTAAAATGTTGATCAAAATTAACCTGATTGTCTGTTTTACTTAAGTAATTAAAATTATAAGATGCAGATCCATAATATTTGATGACATTAGCTTGATGTGTAGAATAATATATAATTATAAATAAAACTAGCAGGCTTTGCCCTCTTTGCTGATCACTACATATAAATAAAATATAAAAAATTTCATATCATTAACAAAATAAATAAATAAATAAATAAATCCTTGAAATCAGTCGAAACCGCAGTTAAAGTTCCCGCTACCTTCTGCAATAGCTTTCCGGCCCGCAATATGATGATTGGCTTCACTTGCCTTCTGCATCGACTTACCGCTTTTATCTCCCCCCCCCCCCCTTCCCCACGAGTTTCGCGAAATTTCATCAGAGTGCATATTGCGTACACTTAGCCAACACACATATCAAAAATCGCCTTTCTGAGGTAATCTGGAGTAGAGTTAAGGTTGAAAACGTGTTTTTGGTCAGCCCGCCTCTGGAAAGGGAGGTAATTTTTCAAAATCGCCTTATAATGCATGTTGAGTACCCATAACCTACCGAAACATAAAACAATTCCCTTCCTGAAATAATTTGAAGCACAGTTTAGCTTGAAAACGTATTTTTTTCGTCCCCGCACATAAAAAGGGGAGTGGAAGACGAGACATTTTCGCAAAACTAGGTGTTGGATACATAGAAACAACTCACACATCAAAAATCACCTTTGTAAGATAATTTAGAGCAAAGTTATGCAAGAAAATGTTTTTGCTCCCCTTCCCCAAGATTTGGTAGGAAAGAATTGCGTAAAATCTCTTTATAGTGTGCGTTGGGTATGCATAACTAATCGACGCATCAAAAAATTGTTTTATTGACATAATCTGGAGCAAAATTACTCTTGAAAACATGCTTTTGCATCCACCCCACACTTAATGGAGGAGAATAAGCGAAAGATTTCGCAAAATCCCTTTATAGCGTGTGTTAGGTACGCATAACCAACCCATATGTTTTTTAAAAAAAATCAATCTTACTGCGATAATTTGGAGCAAGCTTACGCTTTGAAACGCGTTTATTGGCCCCTTCCTTGCTACTTACTCTCTGCTTTAAATAAAGATATTTTTAAGAACGAATATAATTTTGAGGACTTTTTTTTTTTTTTTTTTTTTTAAGTAAGCAATGTTCAAATTATTTTGCATATGAATTTACTTGTTTTATTCGCAAAATCTTGCTCAATAGTTTTAATTTTACCATTTAATGTTTTGTGTTTTAAAACCTAAGAATGGATTTAGGTTCTAAGTATGTACCAAAGATGTTTTGTTTCATTCAATTTTGTAAAAGCACAATTAAAATCAAATTACTCAACAAACTGTTACGTTTTATTTACATGACGACCACTGGTGCAAACACCTGACGACTACTGGTGAAACTCATTTTTCAAGTGACGAGCACTGGTGCATTTTTATAGGTTCAATTATTATTTTTTTATAAAAAATTGGCGTTATGTATTGAAAAATTCAAAGTGTCTGACAACAACTAGAAGAATCAGTACATAAAATAGACCAAAGTATAATATTGATACATGAATACCACATGAATACCACGCGAAAAAAACAAACATTTTAAAAATAAGGCCTTAAGAGTGACGAGCAATGGTGTCGTTACCTTAAATATCCAAAGAAAGACAGTTTTATCGTCTATAAATAACATGTTAAAAAATGCGTTTTTATAATGGTTAGCTCACATATCAAGTTTCGTACAGTTATATGCCTTAGACGTTGAGATATAGTCATTCCGTTATCGTTGAAGTTTGCAGTATAGAAGCGCCACCTATTGGTCGATAAGCATCCAAATGGAGTCAGCAAAATGTCTCATAATGGCCTTCTTACATATCAAGTTTTGTTTGATGATACGCAATAGAACCTGAGATATAGACTTCCTTTAAACTGTGGAAATCGCTGTGTAGCAGCGCCACCTGTTGAGCGGTTAGCACCAAAAGTTGACAGGCACTAATTTATGTTAAGGTGCATCTATACGCAAATTTATATGCAATTCTGTGCAGTAGTTCCTGAGATATAGCCTTTCCTTAAATTGCGGAAATCGCTGTATAGCCGCGCCACCTGTTAGCCGATAAGCATTCAAATTGAATCAGCATAATGTCTCATAATGGTCTTCTCACATATCAGGTTTTGTTTGATTAAACGCAATAGAACCTGAGATATAGCCTCCCCTGAAATTGCAGATATCGCTGTATAGCAGCGCCACCTGTTGAGCGGTTGACACCAAAAATTGGTAGGCACTAATTTAGGTTAAGTTGTATCTACTTATAAATTTATATGTAATTCCGAGCAGTAGTTCCAGAGATACAGTTGCCATAAATTTTTTGTCACACACACACGCAGGCAGAAGGACAGACAGACATTTTCTAAAAAGGTAAAATAGTAGAGTCTCTCAAAACGTGTAAATCCGTCGAAAACCAGAAGTCGAAAATTTTTACGAATCCAGTACTTTATTCTATTGAATATAGAAGAAAGTAAAAACGTTATCGACTGTCGGAATAATATTGTACTAAAGTTTTAATATTTGATCAAAATTTTGTCAGTGTTACGCAAAAATAGTATATGAAAAAAAAAACTTTTTTTTTTTTTTTTCCTGCGTACCACAAGAAATATTGAACATTTTTAAAAATTTATATGAATATGCAAAACAATATTATCTTTCAATCTATGTGAATATTACTATAAACTGTGCCAAATATTCTCTCTTTAAAATTAACCAAAACAATTATGCAGTATAATAAAATCAATAGTCCCAATTAAAAAATCAATATATGGTGGTTGGTATTTGTATGAAATTTTCTTCTATATCATTCTTATATAGTAACACCACATTCCGTTTAACATGAAGAAATATTTAATCGTAGTTTCTCACAATAAAGATTTTATATACACTGCAAATAGAAGTGTACGAAATACCAATTCAGACACATAAATGTCCGAAACACGTAAAGATACAAATTTTCAGACACCACACACGTCTGAATTTAAGACACATAAATGTCTTTATAAAAATAGACTAAGTTAAATGTCTGAATAATATTGATATGTCTGAATTTAAGACACATTACAGTTTTGACTGTTGGAAATTAAGACATTTTACAGTTGCATTAACTTTCTGTACAAATCTGTACATTAAAAACGTTATCGACTATCGGAATAATGTACTAAAATTTTAATATTTGATCAAAATTTTATCAGTGTTATGCAAAAATAGTATATGAAAAAAAAAAAAAAAAAAAATTCCCCCTGCGTAGCACACGAAATATTGAACATTTTTTTAAATTTTATATGAATATGCAAAACAATATTATCTTTCAATCTATCTGAATATTACTGTAAAATATGTCGTTGTCTTATATTTATATCATCAGGGGTTGGGGACAAAATCTCTCGTGGACAAAATATCGCCTACATAAATGAATGGAAAGCAAAAGAGAGTTGATATGATAATTATTAATAATGTTGTATAAAATTTCATGCCAACACATACCTTAGTCAGAGCACTGGCATACACACAAACCCACCAGAAAAATTGTTATAAATTTTGCTTAAAAGAGTTTAAAGACTATATTTATCAACATTTTTTTAAGATTAATCATAAAGAATTCAATCGTGCTTATCTATTTTAAAATTTTTAATTAAGATTTGTGAATAGTGTTCAGCTTTGATGTCAGCAGTAATGTACACTATTTTTAAAATGTATTTTGAATGGTGAAAAGCAAATGATAAAATAACTTAAAATTAAATATAATAAAATATAAATTAATAAAAAAAAATAAAATTCCATATAGATAAAATAATAAAATTCCATTCTATAATGTATTTATTTATTTACTAGCAGGCTACGGCCGCTTCGCTGGTCACTACTTTTAAATGAATCACTATAGTTAATGAATTCGCAAAATTGCATCAATTTTTATCATGCGAAAAAAAAAAAAAGGAGAGAGAAAGAGAGAAAAAAAAAAATGTGATTGGAAAAAATGTCGCAACGGGTCCCCACTGAACTTGGCGGCGCAGGCAATTGTGCGCTGCGCGCGCTCATTTATGTTTAACACTCTTAATGAATCACTATATTATCGTAAAGGAAAAACATAAATAAAAAAATAAAAATAAAAAAAATCTCCCATCAGTGGAATAATCAGTTCGGGCCATCACTGCCTGCGTCAGCACATACAGGCACGTAAGGCTCGCATGCTCCTTCACCTACCGTTCCAGCCCTCTTAATTATTTTAGACTTTAAAAAATACTCGCAGTCCTTCTCTCGGGCTTTTAAACCTTATAATGCTAATTTTCAACATTTTATCTGAATTTCTTTACTTTTACCCCTGCGCCCGATCCCTTCCCGCCCTTCGTAATAATTCTGTACTTTCAAAAATATCCGCAATCGATTTATCGGGCCTCAAAACCTAACAACACTAATTTTCAGCGCTCTAACTCTTATTTATATATTTTTGCCCATTCACCCCCCTCCTTTCCCGTCTATCCTAATAATTTTACAAATTCGAAAATATACGCAATCGATTTGTAGGTATCAAAAACCTCCATGTACCAATTTAATAACTTTACAAATTCGAAAATATCCGCAATCGATTTGTAAGTATCAAAAACCTCTATGTACCAATTTTGAACGACCTAACTCTTTTTTTATTTTTTGCCCCTCCGTCCCCTCTTCTCGCCCCTCTTAATAACTTTACAAATTCGGAAATATCCGCAATCGATTTGTAGGTATCAAAAACCTTTATGTACCAATTTTGAACGGTCTAACTCTATTTTTATTTTTTTGCCCCTCCGCCCCCCCCCCCCCCCACACACACACCTTTCTGACTCTCCTAATAACTTTACACTTTCAAATATATCCTCATTTGACTTGCAGGTCTCTAAAACCTATCTGTACCAATTTTGAACGGTCTAACTATATTTCTATTTTTTTACCCTATAGCCCCCCTTTCCCGCCCCACCTGGGACGAATTTCTAAAATTAAAGAAATTAGTTTTTATGCATTTATGGGAGCTATAATTTAGAGCAAAAATATCTTACACATATATTTTTTTCTGTTTGCAATATAAAGGATTATTTCAAATCACGTTTTGCCCCCTCTTCTTCCCTCCTTGGGGGCTGAATTTCGAAAATTCCAGAAAGCAGTTTTTAGGTATTTGTATTAGCTATATATTAGAGCAAAAATTTCACATATATCTGTTTTTCTGTTTGAGATATATAGCAGTATGTGAAACCACGTTTTGCGCATGTGATATCACGTTTTACCTCCTTTCCCCCCTTGGGGACCGAACTTTTAAAATTCCAGATATTGGTTTTTAGATAATTAAATTAGCTGTATTTAAAGCAAAAAATTTACGGATATCTGTTTTTTTCTTTGAGATATGAAGGTTTTTGTGAAATCACATTTTGCCCCCTACGCCCCCTTGGGGGGCGAATTTCGCAAAATCGCTTCTTAGGGGGTGCTTACAGTATATGTTCTATAATCTGACCCAGTTTCGAGTCAGTGGCTCCAGTAGATTTTGCTGTGCGTTGATGAGTCAGTGAGTGAGTGAGTGGAAGTACTCTTTTATATGTATAGATTTATTTTAATCAATTAATATTAATTTTTAAGTCCCTGTGGCCTTCACCAGAGATCACACGTGAGAGAAATACAAATTTTCAAATAGATTATATTATTTTTTTGTCGCGATATTATGTCCGGATCCGTACCATCGGGTATCATCAAATATTCTCTCTTTGAAATTAACCAAAACAATTATGCAGTTTAATAAAATCAATAGTCTCAATTAAAAAATCAATATATTGTGATTAGTATGTGTATAAAATTTTCTTCTATATCATTCTTATATAGTAACACCACATTCCGTTTAACATGAAGAAATATTTAATCGTAGTTTCTCACAATATAGATTTTATATACACTGCAAATAGAAGTGTACGAAATACCAATTCAGACACATAAATGTCCGAAACACGTAAAGATACAAATTTTCAGACACCACAT
This sequence comes from Salticus scenicus, assembly GCA_963930645.1. Lineage (NCBI taxonomy): Eukaryota > Metazoa > Arthropoda > Arachnida > Araneae > Salticidae > Salticus > Salticus scenicus. Next base: position 203,983,263 of record OZ005660.1, on the reverse strand, counting down.
ACGTCTGAATTTAAGACACATAAATGTCTTTATAAAAATGTGTTTGAATAATATTCATATGTCTGAATTTAAGACACATTACAGTTTTGACACTTGGAAATTAAGACATTTTACAGTTCAAACACTTGCATTAACTTAGCAATTTTTTTTACACGTATACTATTTTAAGTAATATGCATACGGTGTTTAAGTTTCATTTCACATCCGCTTCATTTAATAATATTTTATATAATAAGTGCTTAAGCTATTTAGACCATTTAGCTTTGTGAAATTGAACTTTCAAAGAAGGAGAAATCGAACATGTAAACGAGCAATCTTGAACGATTTGTACACGACTTCAGCTTAACTTTTTTTAACATGATTAAAAAAGAAAAAAAAAAAAAAATCCACATGAGTTTCTACATATTAGTGTAAAACAACCAATTTTCTAGTTTTCATGTAAATAGTGTGTTTTCCGTTAAATATAAATTTAAAGAAAGAGAGAGAAAAGAAATAAATAAAAACAATTATAAGATAAAAAAATTTTTTTATATACCATGTTTTAAATTTTCTGATGGATCATAGAGCTCTTATCAATGTGCGTAAATTTTTTAAAGTGATAATGACGTCCATTTTTGTGAGATGCATAATTTAGCTGTTTATAATTTTTTATTATTCACATTTAATTAAATGTATTTATTTTTATGTCGAAAGAAAATGAACTCATAAGTTTTTTTTTTTTTTGGCAACAATTAAATTATACCTAATATTTTAATGGCTATTGTAACGCTATTAGGATGTTATTATTTTCATATTTTAATTAATTATAAGAAAACTATTCAAAAATTCGAAAATTGAATTTCGAAGTATTGTGTTGTCACCGGGTTCTGAGCAATCCTGAAAGTTTCTAATGTCTAGCTAGTCGGGAAGTTAGTTAAAAATCGATTGCAAGATTTGCACAAGAGGGAGAGTATGAACTAATAGTAGGAATTGAAAAAGGAACCGTTTTCGAAATATCATAGGCTACACTTTTTGCTCATTTATGAGACATATTTCAAAAAGAAAAAAATACTAAAAATATACACATTTGTCGCTAACTTTAATTAAAAAAAATATATATCCAATTAGTATTCCTGTGGTCCTTTATTTTTTCTTACTTTTTAACTGGATTCTTAATTCCTGAATCACGTTTAATACATTTAATGAGTTCCTTCATCAATTTTCTCCGTCAATTGGTATAATGGTCCTTTTTACTCATGTGGGCGTAAGTAATTTAAATTGGTTTTGTCTCTTATAGGATCTAAATATGAATCGCAACATTTCTGTGATAGTTTTTGTACTGTGTTAAAATCAGTTTTATTTTTGTTGTGTTGGTATTGGCATGTATCTATTAATTGCTAGAATTTTAATGTTAAAGTTTATTATGATATCTATCATTTATATATATTAAAAGATAAATTTACAATTTATTTGACGAATACTACATATCTATACTATAACCAAAGAACGCTGACTTTCGATTGTAGCTCAGTCAGGTGGTCGCTTGTTTGTGAATCCATAGTTCCTCAGTTCGAGCCCAACCTGTCGGAGAGGTTCGCTATGTGTAGAAATTTTCGCATTTAGCATTTTCTATATGCTCTAAGAAATTCTATATCCATTTTCTAACCGTTAACTAAACTACGCGCTATCTTAATTACATGTTTAATTTTATAATTTATTTATGAAAAATGGGGTTAAAACTGGCTGCTTTAAGTCACTTCAAGTGTCTTAAATCCAGTTGTTGTTGTTGTTGTTGTTGTAGGATTTAAGGCCGATTGACTCCTGATGTGTCCTAGGCCTAGGGGGGGAATGCCCTCCGTGGGGGTCTTTCTAAGGGGTCCTAGCCCGTATTTACGCGAGTTTCGGAGGAAACCACGGAAAACTCCGAACGGCTAGGTCGATGAGCGCGACCTGGGATCGAACCCGGCACCTCCCATCTACCAGCTTTGAGCGCAGAACCGCTCGGCCGCTGGTGGGCGTCTTAAATCCAGACAATCATATCTTAACTTAAGACATGACATCTTACGTGTCTTAAAATTTAAGACACGATTTTGTTTCTGAAAGATAACAGTCTCACATATCAAGTTTGGTAAAATTACATGTTATACAAGCTGAGAGATATTCTTCCCGCACACGGGGAAAACTGCAGCATAGCAGCGCTCACTTTATACTCCGCGCGTGTGTGCTACATACACAGAGAGTCAGACGGGCGATTTCTAAAAATAGTCAAATTATGTTCAGGTTCAGGACAACTCAAAAGATGTAAATCTATCGAGAATTGAAAATCTAAAATTTTTTTACGAATCCAATGCCTCTTTCCAGGAATATAGAAAGCGGTAAATTAATCAATTAATTAATTAATAACTATATAAATCTATAGTTTAAAGGTGTTAAGTAATATGTAATTATGGTGCTTTGGGGCAGATATAAATATCTTCAGCTTTAGGCTGGATTTAAATTACCCTTTCAAAAACTATTTGAAATTCATATTATCATTCTTAATTAATTAAAATTACTTTTTAATTAAACACTTTTATTTTATTAAAAACGATCTTTAAAATCTATAAAAATAAAGCAAAAAGTTTGTCGGCGGACCACTCCTATTTTTGATTGGTCTAGATTTAACTACTTTGGTGGTGAAAATCGGCCATTTTTTTTAGCAAAAACTGATGATTTTTTTTTTTTAAAAGATACTGCATAGATGTTATACTTTTTTAAAAGAGCTCTAAAAACTGTTCGTTTTTTGTGAAGACACTCTATACATCAAATTATCAGATTAAAAGATATTCCGTTGCAAAGTTTCACAACGCGATATCATTCAGTTGCTTTTGATGAAGGTCGGACACTTTTTTAGTAAAAACTGATGATTTTTTTTTCTTTTTTTTTTAAGATACTGCATAGACGTTATACTTTTTTAAAAGAGCTCTAAATAAAAACTGTTCATTTTTTGTGAGGACACTCTATACATCAAGTTATTAGATTTAAAGATATTACATTGCAAAGTTTCACAACGCGATATCATTCAATTGCTTTTGATGGAGGTCGGACATTTTTTTAGTAAAAACTGATGAATTTTTTTTTAAGATACTGCATAGATGTTATACTTTTTAAAAAGGGCTCTAAAAACTGTTCATTTTTTCTGAGGACACTCTATACATCAAGTTATTAGATTTAAAGATATTACGTTGTAAAGTTTCACAACGCGATATCATTCGGTTGCTTTTATCTTAAAATAAGAGTCTAAAAGTCTAATATTAAACAAAAAACAGTCTAATATTAAAGAATAATGAATAACTTTATTAAAATGATCAGTTTTGAAGTTCTAAGAGCTGCAATTTTTAAATGACATCACTCTTATTTCCCATACATAATCCATTAAATTTGCCAACAATGGGCTCTTCCCACCTGACGTCAGAGGTCACATGATAGAGGAAAAGCAAATAGCAGACAAATTCTTGTTTATCTATAGCGATTGCTGAAATAACATATTTTCTATTCTTATTTTTGATCAATCGTATTTAATCTGTGTTATTTTTTTATAAATCATCATTTTTAATCCATTTTATATCATTATTCATCATCTTTTATTTGCTGTATACATTTACGATCATCATTTAGTTTATGTTTGTTATTGATGTTCATGAAGAACATGTTTAATACTCTGATTTTTTGTACTTAAATCAGTGACAGTGCAACATCGTACAGCGTAAATCCATTTAGACCAGTAACTAAGTTAATTAACTTGTTGTAACACCCTTATGCAATTAAATTAAATGAAAACATTTTAAAATTTCAAATTATAATCCATAAACATTCCACAAGAAGCTATTATTTATTGCTAGATCAGTGAAAGTTACAGTTACACTACAATATACAAAAATCGATTCTTATAGGTAAAAGTAAATAAACACATAAAATGTTTTTTAAAAATTATTAAATTTACAAATACAATTATTCTACTGTTTACAAATGCACAATATTACTTTTATTTTATTTTATATTAAATATTAAAATTTTTGTTCTTAAGAACAATATTTAATTTAATTCGATTCTCAGAATTCGATTATTCGTTTTCCTTTATCACGTGATTGAGCAGACGACGGTGGAAAGAGCCCATTGTTGATTCCTTCTTGAGAATCATTCGCATAAGGTCATAGAGCATTGTTGCAAAACGAGTGCAAAACGTAAGAAATATTTAATTTAATTTAATTTTCAATATGTTATTTTGACCTTAAAAGTGGTTTTTAATATGTTAGAAAGCCCAAAATGTGATATAAAAAATAAATAGTGATTCAATTCATTTAAATTTAGTGACCAGCGAAGCCTGCTAGTTCAAAATAAAGAATCATTTTTACTTTCTTCTATATGTAATATAGAGAAAGTATTGGATTCGTGAAAATTTTCGACCTCCGTTTTTTGATGGATTTACACGTTTTGGGATGTCCTGAACACAAATTGATAGTTTTTAGTCTGCCTGTCTATGTGTATCACGATTTTTGTGGACGCTGTATCTCACGAACCAATGAACGAAATTTAACCAAACTTGGTATGTAGTTGGACCCTGACATAAACTGGTGCTGATTAGATTTGGGGATCAATCGCTTAACAGGTGGCGCTGTGATTGCATTTTTTCTAAACTTCTAACATGGCATTTTAGAACAAAATTTCGTATAAATGTACAAAATGAGAGTTATTTTTAACTTGTGATTGTAAAAATAATATGAATTATTGATAATAGTAGTAGTTACCTAGGAAAAAAAATTGTGCATGTGGGGGCATCGCTCCCCCCCCCCCCAGGGGGAGTAAATTTTCAAGATGGGTATCTTTCGAAAGGTCTCGTCAATACCTTTAAAACAAATGGTTGAACTATAGGTCTGTGATAATATAAAACAAAGTTATCGATTTTTTTATTTTTATCGAAAAAAAGCTTAGATTTTTTTTTTTTTTTTTCTTTTAATATTGAGAATATAATGGACTGTTTTTGGATATTTAGTGTTATACTACTTCTCTAATATGGAAATCGTCTGCATTATCATAAAAGATAATTTCTTTTAAACAATAATTTTTAAAAAAAATATTTTTTCTGAGTGAATTTGTATAGGAGAATATAGAAGAAAGTCATGTGGTGGCCACAACATTATAGTTTAATTTTGGAACTATTCAAAACTGCTGCGTTTATGAAAGCTGTAAAAGAAAATGTAGAGTTTCCTTTTCTATGCGGGCAGTGACACGGTGTCACCGCTCACACAGGGATAGCTATGAAAAGGGAAGAGAGGGGTTGTTTTCTTCAAAACCATCTGTGCATCTGGCTCTTCTATAAACCTGATCTTCATTCACTTTCAAATCTTATCCAAGGTCATGTAGACAGGTTCTTATAACTTTCAAGCAGGGAAAAGAAGGTGAAAAAAAGTCTCCTTTTTTCCTGCTTCACGATTCCGCAAATAAATAGCTTTTATTTTATTTCATGCACATAATCCGATTGAATTACAATAATTCAGTGAAAATCCAAGATGGTTATCATCCGGTTAGAATTAACACTAGATGTACTTATTATTATCGATAATAATAAGTATTATCGATAATAATAAGTAATCGATAATAATAAGTAAGTTATTTTATTTTTTAAGCATAGAAAACTAGAATTTTCATAATCATTAAAATGTTTATTTAGTTAGTTTTTTTTATAATAGTTTTTTTTTTTTTTAATTTCCCCTGAAAGAAACAAGAGTAAATCACGAAAATTTCAAGTTTTTTCTTTTTCTTTTCTTTCTGTCTGTCTTTCTTTTTTCTTTTCTTTTTTTTAATGTTTTAATTTTGAATTATGTCTGGGAAAATAAATAAATAAATATTTCTTAAGAGCGGACAATCACGATGCTTAATCTTGACCATAGTCAAAAACCATGTTATTCTATGGGGAAAAATTTTTTTCAACAATAACTCACTACATATTTTTTTTTAAATTGTTTTCGCATTCAGAAAATTCACAACCGTTAAATTAACACCTGTCTTCTAAAAATTGAGTTTTGACATTTTTAATAATTTATTTACTACTTAAAATATTTTGGAAAAATGCACTTAGTTATTTTTTCAACTCAAAATAATAATAATAAAAATTATACAGACACGACATTATTTCATTATTTAAAACATGAAAATCTGACATTGACACATTTTAATTTAGTGCCAGAGGCCTACTGCTAAACTTGTTAATATCGACAAATTCTTTTTGACGATCTAAATTCCATGATAAAGTTTTCATTAAATCAAACCAATGTGTTTCAGCTGCAGATATTGTAACAAATAACGTTGGAAGTCCAAACTGTCTTATAGCCGCAAAACAACGTTTTTTCTCTTTTTCCCAATGAGGGGGAGATATGCCTTGGGAGGGACTCATGTCAAAGGTGTGCCTTGGGGGGGGCTCATGTCAAAGTTGTACCTTGGGGGGGACTCATGTCAAAGTTAGGCCTTGGGGGGGGACTCATGTCAAAGTTGGGCCTGGGGGGGGACTCATGTCAAAGTTGGGCCTTGGGGGGGACTCATGTCAAAGTTGTACCTTGGGGGGGGACTCATGTCAAAGTTGTGCCTTGGGGGGGACTCATGTCAAAGTTGTACCTTGGGGGGGACTCATGTCAAAGTTGGGCCTTGGGGGGACTCATGTCAAAGTTGGGCCTGGGGGGGACTCATGTCAAAGTTGTACCTTGGGGGGGACTCATGTCAAAGTTGGGCCTGGGGGGATTCATGTCAAAGTTGGGCCTGGGGGGGACTCATGTCAAAGTTGGGCCTTGGGGGGACTCATGTCAAAGTTGTACCTTGGGGGGGACTCATGTCAAAGTTGGGCCTGGGGGGGGACTCATGTCAAAGTTGTGCCTTGGGGGGGACTTCATTCAAGAAATCCCCATTCAATAAACCGACTGAAATAGGCCCTTAGCACTATTAAGAGTGTATTATAAAAATTCGACAACGCTGTACCGACTGAAATAGGGGTACCTTGGGGGGGACTCATGTCAAAGTTGGGCCTGGGGGGGGACTCATGTCAAAGTTGGGCGTTGGGGGGACTTCATTCAATAAATCCCCATTCAATAAACCGACTGAAATAGGCCCTTAGCACTATTAAGAGTGACGTATAAAAATTCGACAACGCTGGGCCTGGGGGGGGACTCATGTCAAAGTTGTGCCTTGGGGGGACTTCATTCAATAAATCCCCATTCAATAAACCGACTGAAATAGGCCCTTAGCACTATTAAGAGTGTATTATAAAAATTCGACAACGCTGGGCCTGGGGGGGGACTCATGTCAAAGTTGTACCTTGGGGGGACTCATGTCAAAGTTGGGCCTGGGTGGGACTCATGTCAAAGTTGTGCCTTGGGGGGACTTCATTCAATAAATCCCCATTCAATAAACCGACTGAAATAGGCCTCTAGCACTAATAATAAATAAATAAATAAATAAATAATTTTTTCGAAAACAAGTGCTAATTTGTCAGTCATGAATTTTGTGAAAGCGAAAACGGAATTTAGAAAAATACATTCAATAATGAATAACTGTGACTGTGGGAACGAATTCCCTTATAGAATAACATGGGCTTTGACTATCGGTGAGATTAGGTTTATATTTGGGTTTGGTTATTTAGGTTTATATCAGGTTTATTTTTAGGTTTGGTGATTGTTTTTATATCACTCCTCTATCGACTTTAGCAAAACTTTGTACCCATTATGAAAAATTACATCGAGTGTTAAACGTTATTCAATAGGTAATTAGGCAGGTAATATGGTGCTCCTTTTTTCCGATGTCCTTTTTACCGATGTCCTTTTTTACGTGCCCTTTTTCCGTGATAATTTTTTTATATCACTTTTTTACTAATTTCAATTAAATTGGGAAAATTTTCACTTAGAATTAAAAAAGAAGAAGAAAAGAAAAAAAAATGCAGTGAGTTACATATACCTGGGGGGAGAGGAGTAGGGGAACATAGGAAAATAAAATGGTAGCTTTCATGTCCCTCATGTCCACTATAGGGGAAATTTTGGGCAGAGAAAAAATAAACAGAATATTTTTGTGTTACTCTCCTACCAATTTTAGAGAAATTAATGTGAGTGTTACAATCGCTAACAAAAGTCTCCGAACACTAGCAAAAATTCCTATATAAAAAAGTACAATTAATACAGTTTTGTTAAATAACCGTTTAAGACAAATAAAGTTTTATTTATACTACTTAAGGGCAGAGGGGAAGAAAATGCTCCATTTTGAAAGCTTGAATATGTGTTTAAATTTTAGCAGCTAGTATTAAATTAAATTTAGCTGTCAAAAAAAAAAAAAATAATAATAATAATAATAATAAGCACCCTTTGACTTATGTAGAAGGAGACAATAAGCCGCCATAGTCATGAATATAAGCAATCTTTTGTTTTAAAAAAAATAATATAATAATAATAATAATAATAACTTTTAAAATATTTCATTTCAAATCGTTATAAAAACAACCATTTTTTTACAATTTTCATTCTAAAGTAATCCGCGATTGTAATGAAATGCTCGCCCTCTGGTGGGCTACGGTGAAATTACAATAAACATTGTTTAATTCGAATTCCATATAGCCGCCATTGCTAGCCGATGTTTAGTTTCACATATATTTATTGAATAAAAATGAATAAATACGGTAAAAAAGATAACACATACTTTTGTGTGCCACAGTGTAAATCCAAAGCATCAAGAAATCCAGAATTGAGCTTCCATTTATTTCCAAATGACGAATTTAAAATTTCAGTTGCTTCGGCTAATGGAAGTAAAGAATTAATCAGATGATTTGAAATTAATATTTGTTCAACTTCAGTTAAAAATCTACTTCCGATCGAAATTTGAATAAACTGAAGTATTTTTTCCAAAAGCAATCAATTTTCCATAATGTAATGGCGGAGAAATTATAGTACGAATATTAAGTAGAATAACAAGAACACTATTGGAACACACGTGGCTAATGTTTACTAACAACTGCAGTGTTCACAAAGCGCCGTCTATCGATCATTACAAACGCGGTTATTTTTAGTTCGAATGAATTAAAAATTATTATAATCTGCTGAAATGTTTCACGGAATTTTTTTTACTGTAACTAGTATTTTCGCTTCCATAAAAAGCATTTATAATTTATGTCAGAATACATCAAAATTTGTAGAAACTTTTTAATTCTAAATGAGCCATTTTAACTGTAACCATAATATAACAGATAACTTAATGACGTAATAATATCTTAACAGGAAGATGCTAATGGATTTTTCTGATTAATGATTGCACATTATTTAACAGTTAATGAATAAAGTTAATGAATCGTTCTAAATTGTATGAGATCAATAATTTAATCTATCTGGAAGTGTTTATTTTGGTCCAATAATAGCTTATTTACACACAAAGCAGGTTGCGAAATTCGTTGGCAAAATTCCAATTTTTACGTTTACGCGAGAAATGTCAATTGGAAAAATATTTCAAGCAGTTGACAGCGAAATGACATAGAAATATTTGGAAATGAAATTTTAGTTTTATGCAGATAAAATTGTTTGTTGGAAAAATAAATGTGGAAAGAGATGGGAAAAGTTGTGAATGAACAATTTAAAAAATATATAGGTTTCGTAGTATGTAAGTGAAGTGAAAAAGTTATTAAAAGTTTTTTAAGATAAAAGAAAAGTGGAAATTATATTTTAACCCTTTAACGTTCATTGTTTTTGCACAAAAACGAAACATTTAACATTTCTTTTATACAACAATTTTTGAACATTCTTTATTTCTTTCAATAATTTTTTTCTAAATACTTTCATTCCTTTTCTCTTCGTGAGATAGCAGCACTACTCCGAAATTTAACAAGTCATGTTTGAAAGGAAGTTATATGTAGAAGTTACTTGAAATTTCTTAGTAGGCGCAGGAAAACCTTGCTGTTTTGATGATGCATTTATGCCTGGACCGGGAGTCGAACCCCGGATCTTTGACTTACAAGGTCACTCCTAATGATAAAGAAATGTGTGAAATAATAAAACCTCTAAACAATCTATTAAAATTTAAGCTGTAAAAGGAGACCTTACATGCTTCAGGTGTTTGCAGTTTCAGCTGTTGGGTGGAAAAACGTTTCCTAAGATTTAATTATTTAATATTAATCACAATCAGAATCACAGCCCAACAAACCCCTTTGGCGTGGGTAATCGTCATAGATATAGTAATAAGACATAGATTGATCAGCGAGAGGGAAAAAGTGATACCTTTTTTTTCGGGAAAAGAATGACTGCCTTTCCCCGAATAAATCACACACAATAATACACACGGATAATTTAGTAAATAAAATTTATGAATAATTTATTTACTAAAGGTGAATGAAAAACTCCAGATACAGTTTCAAATTCATTTTTCTTCTTATTCTTTTTTTCAATACTCTCTAATGGCCGATTTTGTAACTTTTTTTCGGCATCAAAATTTTTTGCTTCATAACATGGGGATGATAGATCTATATATATATTACTATATCTATGGTAATCGTATGAAAAGTTAGTACAACTTAGTTATCAGATATTAACGGGGGGCGAGTGGTGTAACGCCTGTAAATTTAATAATTAAGATTGAATAATAAAATTTAAATAAATATCTTAAAATAAATTTAAAGTGGTCCCACAAACAAAATAAATGCATTATAATAGCCTTTTAAAATTTCAAATTGTGTATTTTGCACAACAACAACAAACATCTAGAGCGAGAGTAGAGAAGAAAAGAGAGTACTGCTGCAGCGGAGGGACGGAGGGACCGGAAGTGAGGATCCCTCCTCCGTAGATAAGAGCCTCCTCCGTAGATAAGAGTCTGATCCCTCCTCCGTAGATAAGAGCCTGCACCGTAGATAAGAGAACCTTGATGAGGAAGTTGATATGATAAAGAATTTAATTATGATTTTAAAATTAATTTTAAACTTAGAAAAAAAAAATTATGATTTTAAGAGTCAGAAAGATAAGGAAGTTATTTTAAGAGGATTTTAATTAGGATTTTAAAATTAATTTTAAACTTAGAAAAAAATTTAAAAAAAATAATTTTAATTATGGTTTTAATTATCAGTGTCATCTGTTAGTTGATTTGAGAGAATTTATTTTTTCTGTCATATGCAGTAATAGAGTGATTTATAATTGTGTAATCTACGGTTTATCCTTCAAATAGTGTATTTAAAGAACTTTATCAGTGTACTTTCTTAAATTACGGGATGTTGATATTATCTTTTACACTTGTAATTTTTAGTTTGAACTTCCATTTTATAATAAAATAGTTATATTATCTTCTATCCTAATATATTTCAAATAAATAGAGAATCTTGTAAATGAGTTGTCTTAGAAATTTTGCGAAGGACAATTTAAATAATGTGATAAGTGCGTATTTTCGGACATATGTAGAAATAGTGATTAAGAATTGTGTGTTAACGATTGTTTATCTTTCCAATTCAGGAAATGCTTAAACATGTATTCATGAGATCTTGGTCATAAACTTTTAAATATATAAGGAATCTTTTAAATGAGTTGTATTAGAAATTATGTAAGAATATATTTTTATGTAGATAATTGTTAGATAAGTAGTTTTCGTTTAAAATTATGTGATTTAGGATGAAACTTTAATAGTGAATTCGCATAGATAGAATTTATTTATTTATTTTTATTTTTTTAATAAAGAATTTAATGAGAGGCAATGTATTTCGAGGACTTAGCATTTTTCGCAAGCACTTAATACGTCATACTACAATAAACTCATTTTGTTTGATTATCTTATATAGTTCTACTAAACTAGTTAAAAAAACTTTTTTAAATTATTCAACTTAAAGTGAAAATACTATACTACAGAGTTACCATTTATTTAATTCATTAAAAAATATGCTTCTTTTCTACACTTCCAAAGAAACAAATGAGTGATAAGGTTATTTCTTATCGACCATGTTGATACTACGTCATACTACGATAAACTCATTTTGTTTGATTATCTTATATAGGATATACTTCTACTAAACTAGTTTAAAAAACTTTTTGAATTATTCACCTTAAAATGAAAATACCATACTACAGAGTTACCATTTATTTAATTCATTAAAAAATATGCTTCTTGAAAATAACGAGCTATCTAGAAGTATTTTTCATTGATATGTAGGATATATTTATTTAATAATATTAATTTAAGAACTTTATTTTATAAATTAACTTCTATCAACCAATAACATTTTACCACGCAACAGAGTTATAGTAGATTTTATTTAACTTATCATAAGCTAAAATCAAGCCATGCACTTATTAATCTTATATTCATATATTTGCATATTTTGTTTATTTATGCATCCTTAAGTATTTTAGTTATGTAATATTTTAAAATGTGATTGGAAAAAAAATATTTCGCATTATAAATGTAATTTAAGTTTATGCACGCACACACATAGAAAAATTTAATTATTTATTTTTTTAATCTTAATAGATTAAAACGGAAATTTAAAAGTTAAGCATATGTACATTGCGAAATTGATTAAGATATAATATTACAAACTTATTATATTGAGTGAAATTAGGATGTAACTTATTAAATAAGTAATACTTGTAAATATTGCAAAAATGTTGAAGTACATTAAGGTTTCATAGCTGCATAGTTATATTTTATGTGCATATTTAGTGCTTTTTGTGATGATATGCGACTTATTAGATGTCCAATAGTTATAAATGATGCAAAAATGTTGAAGTACATTAAGGATTAATACTTGCTTAGATATATTTTATGTGCATATATAGTACTTTTGCGATGTTATGTAGCTTATTAGATAAACAATACTTATAAATATTGCAAAAATGTTGAAATACATTAAGGTTTCATAGCTGCATAGTTATATTTTATGTGCATATTTAGTACTTTTTGTGATGTAATGTAGCTTATTAGGTGAACGATAGTTATAAATGATGCAAAAATGTTGAAGTACATTAAGGTTTAATACTTGCTTAGATATATTTTATGTGCATATATAGTACTTTTGCGATGTTATGTAGCTTATTAGATAAACAATACTTATAAATATTGCAAAAATGTTGAAGTACATTAAGGTTTCATAGCTGCATAGTTATATTTTATGTGCATATTTAGTGGTTTTTGTGATGTAATGTAGCTTATTAGGTGAACGATAGTTATAAATATTGCAAAAATGTTGAAATACATTTAGGTTTATTACTTACTTAGTTATATTTTATGCGCATATTTAGTACTTTTGTGATGTAATGTAGCTTATTAGATATCCAATAGTTATAAATGATGCAAAAATGTTGATACACATTATGGTTTAATAGTTATAAATGTTGAAATACATTAAGATTTATTACTTACTTAGTTATATTTTATGTACATATATAGTACTTTTTGTGATGTAATGTAGCTTATTAGGTGAACGATAGTTATAAATGATGTAAAAATGTTGAAATACATTAAGATTTCTTACTTACTTAGTTATATTTTATGTGCGTATTTAGTACTTTTGTGATGCAATGTAGCTTATTAGATGTCCAATAGTTATAAATGATGCAAAAATGTTGATGCACATTATGGTTTAATAGTTATATTTATGATAAACAATACTTATAAATGATGCAAAAATGTCGAAGTACATTAAGGTTTAATAGTTGCACAGTTATATTTTATGTGCATATATAGTACTTTTGCGATGTTGTGTAGCTTATTAGAGGAACGATGCTTATAAATGATGCAAAAATGTTGAAATACATTAAGGTTTAATAGTTATATTTTATGCGCGTATATAGCACTTTTTGTGATGCGAAACAAAATATTCTCAGGGGATAGTAGTTTTCAAAAAATTTAACCACAGGAATACACTCTATTTAAGATAGAAATAGGTGCACTAGTATTGAACATGGTGGCTTTTGGGGGTCACGTGATTTTTTTCGTCCAATCAGAAGCACGGAATTTTAATGAATAGTATTATAAAATTAAGTGTTTTTTATATACAGATATTTTTGAGGTTCCATGAACCAATCAAAACCGGGGATTTTTAATGAATAGTATTATAAAATTAAGCACTTTGTGGAATTAAGTGTTGATTGTGTACAAATAATTTTGGTGTTTTTTCAACCACATGGATTTTTAATGATTATAAAATTAAGTGATTTGTGGAATTAAGTGTTGATCATATTCAAATAATTTAGGAGTACCATGAACCAACCAGAAGCATGGATTTTTAATAATTGTAAAATTAAGTGATTTAAGTATGCAAGTTTCGGAAAAAACCATGAAAAACTTCAAACGAATAGTCTACAAGCTTTAAAATCTGTGATGCACAAATTATTTGTTTTAACATGTTGATAAACTAGATTACATTAAAAAGTTTGGGTATTAAAATGATATATATTTGGTGTGATTAATAGGGATTCTAAAGAATTTGGCTGCTTTTCCTGGTGTATGAATTTAGCTTATATTTGGCGTGATTTCGCCAATAATTACAAATTTGGTGGTAAACCTGCAGTATAAATGCATTCGCAAAGAAAATTTTGTCAGTTGCTGCTGTATTTTTGAGGAGTGCGCACGTTTAATTTATCAACTTGTATTTTTTATAACACTTTACTTTTTAGTGAGAGAGATGGATTTATCTGCAAAAATGCCTATTTCAAATGAGGTGTCATCAAGCTTGGATACTAAAAAAGTACCAAAAACTTTTAGCTGTGTTTCTTGCAGTATGGTATTTAAACGAAAATGGGATTTGCTTCGTCACATGAAAATTCATCTCAACGAAAAATCTTTTATTTGCAATGTATGCCAGAAAGCATTTACCAGGTCAGATGAGTTAAAGAGACATTTAAAAATTCATGAAAAGACTTCTATTGAACATAGATGTGGGCAATGTGGTGAATCCTTTAATCGCAAGTATCAGTTGCTGATGCATATTAGAAAAAATCATCGAAAACCTTTACCAGCGCATTCCTGTGATCAATGTGCAGAAACATTTAGACAGAAATATAAACTTTTAGAGCATGTTAGAGAAAATCATCGAAAACCCTTATCGCAAGCAACATTAAAGGGAATATCAAATTCTGACCGAGATTTTCTTAAGGAGAAAATTATGCATTTTAAAAGAAAAAATGCTCTTAATACATTTACAATAACCACATTTGATAATAAAAACAAAGATTTGGATTTAACGTCATTTTTTAATAATTTAAGAACTGACATTTTAAACGAATTAAACTTTCAATTAAATGACCAAGGATCATTGAAATGGTATATTAATGTAGAAGTTATTTTTAGTTGTATTTATGAAAATGGAGAGAAGGATTTTATTACACAAAATTTTAGGTCAAAAAGTATAACAACTCTTTTAATAAATGATTTGAATAATGATCTTGAAAACGCTTTTAACAAGATGAAAAAGTGTTTTGATGAATTTAGTGAACAAGGATCAGGTTGGACATTAACAGAAATTTTCAAATTAGAACTTTGTATGACTAAATATGGTTCTTTTCAAATGTAATATCTGATTTTACTATATATATATTGAAAATTGTTAGTTGAATCTTATAAAATTATTGTAAACTTTATATAAAAATGATGCATGTAAAAATCTTATAATTTGAAAAATAAAAGTATGTGTACAAAAATTGTATTTTTAATTATTTATCTCATATAAAAATTTTATATAAAAGTTTAAACTATTAATCGGATTTTTAAAATAAATGCACTTATGTAAACATGATTAAATAGAAAGTTTTATATTTATTTTATCAAAGTAATTTTTTATTTTTTATTTATTTATTTATTTATTTATTTATTATTATTTTTTTTTAATATGATTTTAAAACTATATATTTTAATATGATTTTAAAACTACATATTTTTATAAAACGTTATTTCATAAATAAATTGATATTTTATAGTAAATATAATCTTACCAATTTTAGAGACTGTATCAAAAAATCATGAACTTTCCAATTTTAGCATTAACCATTTAACATATAGTCTAGGGAAATACTAACCTGCTTAAAAGTTTAACTTTTCTGCATGCTTGAAATTAGACATCAACAAATTATTTGTTTCGACATGTTGATAAACTAAAATATTTTACGAGATTTTTTAATGGGATTGGGGATATTTTTCAAGATTTGGCTATTAAAATAACATATCTGCTAAGATTTGGCGAGATTTTTTAATATATTTGGCAATAAATACTAATTTGGCATTAAACATAGAGTATAAATTCAGTCTCGTAGAAAATTTAATCAGTTGCTAACTTGTTTTCGTGGTTCATATAGCATTTTTAAAGTTTTACTTTGATTATATTTATAATGGATCTATCTGAGGAAGTGCAAGTTTCTGTTCATCAACAAGCCACTTCATCATGTTTTGAAGATGAGACTTTTCACTTAGAGGATGCAAAACCCTATATTTGTAATGTGTGTAAGAAAGCATTTAGTAGATCGTACGGTTATAAAAGACACTTAAAAACTCATGAAAAACCTCGCATAGGATATGGGTGTGAATACTGTATGGAAAATTTTACTCGTAAACGGGATTTTTTAAAGCATAATGCAAAAATTCATAAAAAGACTTTACATAATCACAGTTGTGATGAATGTAGTGAAGTGTTTAGGACTAAACAAGATTTATTGAATCATAAAAAAAATGGTACATCGAAAGGTTTTACCTGAATATCTATGTGTAGAATGCAACGAAAGTTTTCGATATAAGTATGAATTATTACGTCATAACAGAAAAAATCATCGTAAAGATTCTTCTGCTTACGTATGTACAAAATGCAATGAACGAAATACTCTCAACTTAGACAGTGAAAATATGAACTTAACGAATTTTTTGAATACTGCTTTTTTAACCAACACCTATTCTTTAGCCAAAAGCTTTCATGATGAAAATAACAATACATATTTTTTAATATTTTTAAATAATGAAAATATGAATACCGAACGCATAACACAAAATATTGACTCACCAACCAACAACTTTGAGAGTGCAAATGCGAACTTAACGAATTTTTCAGATAATCAAAATATTGTTTTCGGTTCATCAACCAGTGAAAATGTGATCTTATCAAATGTTTTGGATAATAATGAAAATGCATACAACGTTTTACCCACTGCTAATGGAAATATGAATACTGAATGTTTGACACAAAGTAATATTTATGACTCACCAACGAACAACTTTCAGAATATAAATGTGGACTTTACGAATTTTAATGTAGAGTGTATGAGTAATCAAAATAATTTTTCACCGGTGAGTGTTGATAACGACTTGTTGACATTTTTGGATAATTTTAATGTAGAATGTATAACTCAATGTAACCTTAACGATTCAACAACAATTTAGATTTTTATGAACCTGTTTTTATATTGACAATAATAATGTAAAATAAATTATTTTAATCAAAAATTGTGTTTTTATTATGAAATTACTTTCTACACACCATTTTATATTACAATAGATTCGTTAAGTCACGAAAAAAATCTAAACATGTATAAATATATTTTTGCTTTCTTATTAACTAAATCGTTTAATACATTTATATACAATAAGACTTGGTGATTTTAATTCGTTTTAAAAAAATTCTCACTTACTACGTCATAAGTTAAACACAAACCCAACACTAATGTAGTACATGTGACGTAGTAGATACGTGCTAGATACGTCATAGTAGACAATGTCATGTGACGTAGGTAGCTTACTACGTCATACTAGACAATGTCACGTGACATAGTAGAAAAGAAAGCTTACCACGTGATCTTGATAAGAAATAGCGTTATCGCTCATTTCACACCGTGCGAGTAGAAGAGAAGGACGCAAATTAACAACTGTGTTGAGGTAAGTCCAGTTTTTATATCATTTATTTAAACATAAATAAAGAGACCAGTGTTTTATATTAAAAATTTAATCAATAGGTGGGGCTACATTTGGGTACAGAAGATAACAAAAATTTGTTTTTAATAAAGGTTTTAGGCATATCATTAAGAGCTTGCAACAATTCGCCCTGTGCATTGATAGGCACTTTCTTATTCGTAGAAAATATTTAATAAATCAGCAATATTAGAGTTCTTAATTTTACGGTTTTTATAAGTCACTTCGTCCCATTCCAGTTTGTTGGGAGAGAATTTTTTTAAAACGAATTAAAATCACCAAGTCTTATTGTATATAAATGTATTAAACGATTTAGTTAATAAGAAAGCAAAAATATATTTATACATGTTTAGATTTTTTTCGTGACTTAACGAATCTATTGTAATATAAAATGGTGTGTAGAAAGTAATTTCATAATAAAAACACAATTTTTGATTAAAATAATTTATTTTACATTATTATTGTCAATATAAAAACAGGTTCATAAAAATCTAAATTGTTGTTGAATCGTTAAGGTTACATTGAGTTATACATTCTACATTAAAATTATCCAAAAATGTCAACAAGTCGTTATCAACACTCACCGGTGAAAAATTATTTTGATTACTCATACACTCTACATTAAAATTCGTAAAGTCCACATTTATATTCTGAAAGTTGTTCGTTGGTGAGTCATAAATATTACTTTGTGTCAAACATTCAGTATTCATATTTCCATTAGCAGTGGGTAAAACGTTGTATGCATTTTCATTATTATCCAAAACATTTGATAAGATCACATTTTCACTGGTTGATGAACCGAAAACAATATTTTGATTATCTGAAAAATTCGTTAAGTTCGCATTTGCACTCTCAAAGTTGTTGGTTGGTGAGTCAATATTTTGTGTTATGCGTTCGGTATTCATATTTTCATTATTTAAAAATATTAAAAAATATGTATTGTTATTTTCATCATGAAAGCT
Organism: Salticus scenicus; assembly: GCA_963930645.1. Lineage (NCBI taxonomy): Eukaryota > Metazoa > Arthropoda > Arachnida > Araneae > Salticidae > Salticus > Salticus scenicus. Next base: position 203,964,400 of record OZ005660.1, on the reverse strand, counting down.
TTTGGCTAAAGAATAGGTGTTGGTTAAAAAAGCAGTATTCAAAAAATTCGTTAAGTTCATATTTTCACTGTCTAAGTTGAGAGTATTTCGTTCATTGCATTTTGTACATACGTAAGCAGAAGAATCTTTACGATGATTTTTTCTGTTATGACGTTCATCTGACCTGGTAAATGCTTTCTGGCATACATTGCAAATAAAAGATTTTTCGTTGAGATGAATTTTCATGTGACGAAGCAAATCCCATTTTCGTTTAAATACCATACTGCAAGAAATACAGCTAAAAGTTTTTGGTACTTTCTTAGTATCCAAGCTTGATGACACCTCATTTGAAATAGGCATTTTTGCAGATAAATCCATCTCTCTCACTAAAAAGTAAAGTGTTATAAAAAATACAAGTTGATAAATTAAACGTGCGCACTCCTCAAAAATACAGCAGCAACTGACAAAATTTTCTTTGCGAATGCATTTATACTGCAGGTTTACCACCAAATTTGTAATTATTGGCGAAATCACGCCAAATATAAGCTAAATTCATACACCAGGAAAAGCAGCCAAATTCTTTAGAATCCCTATTAATCACACCAAATATATATCATTTTAATACCCAAACTTTTTAATGTAATCTAGTTTATCAACATGTTAAAACAAATAATTTGTGCATCACAGATTTTAAAGCTTGTAGACTATTCGTTTGAAGTTTTTCATGGTTTTTTCCGAAACTTGCATACTTAAATCACTTAATTTTACAATTATTAAAAATCCATGCTTCTGGTTGGTTCATGGTACTCCTAAATTATTTGAATATGATCAACACTTAATTCCACAAATCACTTAATTTTATAATCATTAAAAATCCATGTGGTTGAAAAAACACCAAAATTATTTGTACACAATCAACACTTAATTCCACAAAGTGCTTAATTTTATAATACTATTCATTAAAAATCCCTGGTTTTGATTGGTTCATGGAACCTCAAAAATATCTGTATATAAAAAACACTTAATTTTATAATACTATTCATTAAAATTCCGTGCTTCTGATTGGACGAAAAAAATCACGTGACCCCAAAAAGCCACCATCTTCAATACTAGTGCACCTATTTCTATCTTAAATAGAGTGTATTCCTGTGGTTAAATTTTTTGAAAACTACTATCCCCTGAGAATATTTTGTTTCGCATCACAAAAAGTGCTATATACGCGCATAAAATATAACTATTAAACCTTAATGTATTTCAACATTTTTGCATCATTTATAAGTATCGTTCCTCTAATAAGCTACATAACATCGCAAAAGTACTATATATGCACATAAAATATAACTGTGCAACTATTAAACCTTAATGTACTCCGATATTTTTGCATCATTTATAAGTATTGTTTATCATAAAATATAACTATTAAACCATAATGTGCATCAACATTTTTGCATCATTTATAACTATTGGACATCTAATAAGCTACATTGCATCACAAAAGTACTAAATACGCACATAAAATATAACTAAGTAAGTAAGAAATCTTAATGTATTTCAACATTTTTACATCATTTATAACTATCGTTCACCTAATAAGCTACATTACATCACAAAAAGTACTATATATGTACATAAAATATAACTAAGTAAGTAATAAATCTTAATGTATTTCAACATTTATAACTATTAAACCATAATGTGTATCAACATTTTTGCATCATTTATAACTATTGGATATCTAATAAGCTACATTACATCACAAAAGTACTAAATATGCGCATAAAATATAACTAAGTAAGTAATAAACCTAAATGTATTTCAACATTTTTGCAATATTTATAACTATCGTTCACCTAATAAGCTACATTACATCACAAAAACCACTAAATATGCACATAAAATATAACTATGCAGCTATGAAACCTTAATGTACTTCAACATTTTTGCAATATTTATAAGTATTGTTTATCTAATAAGCTACATAACATCGCAAAAGTACTATATATGCACATAAAATATATCTAAGCAAGTATTAAACCTTAATGTACTTCAACATTTTTGCATCATTTATAACTATCGTTCACCTAATAAGCTACATTACATCACAAAAAGTACTAAATATGCACATAAAATATAACTATGCAGCTATGAAACCTTAATGTATTTCAACATTTTTGCAATATTTATAAGTATTGTTTATCTAATAAGCTACATAACATCGCAAAAGTACTATATATGCACATAAAATATATCTAAGCAAGTATTAATCCTTAATGTACTTCAACATTTTTGCATCATTTATAACTATTGGACATCTAATAAGTCGCATATCATCACAAAAAGCACTAAATATGCACATAAAATATAACTATGCAGCTATGAAACCTTAATGTACTTCAACATTTTTGCAATATTTACAAGTATTACTTATTTAATAAGTTACATCCTAATTTCACTCAATATAATTAAGTTTGTAATATTAAATCTTAATCAATTTCGCAATGTACATATGCTTAACTTTTAAATTTCCGTTTTAATCTATTAAGATTAAAAAAATAAATAATTAAATTTTTCTATGTGTGTGCGTGCATAAACTTAAATTACATTTATAATGCGAAATATTTTTTTTCCAATCACATTTTAAAATATTACATAACTAAAATACTTAAGGATGCATAAATAAACAAAATATGCAAATATATGAATATAAGATTAATAAGTGCATGGCTTGATTTTAGCTTATGATAAGTTAAATAAAATCTACTATAACTCTGTTGCGTGGTAAAATGTTATTGGTTGATAGAAGTTAATTTATAAAATAAAGTTCTTAAATTAATATTATTAAATAAATATATCCTACATATCAATGAAAAATACTTCTAGATAGCTCATTATTTTCAAGAAGCATATTTTTTAATGAATTAAATAAATGGTAACTCTGTAGTATGGTATTTTCATTTTAAGGTGAATAATTCAAAAAGTTTTTTAAACTAGTTTAGTAGAAGTATATCCTATATAAGATAATCAAACAAAATGAGTTTATCGTAGTATGACGTAGTATCAACATGGTCGATAAGAAATAACCTTATCACTCATTTGTTTCTTTGGAAGTGTAGAAAAGAAGCATATTTTTTAATGAATTAAATAAATGGTAACTCTGTAGTATAGTATTTTCACTTTAAGTTGAATAATTTAAAAAAGTTTTTTTAACTAGTTTAGTAGAACTATATAAGATAATCAAACAAAATGAGTTTATTGTAGTATGACGTATTAAGTGCTTGCGAAAAATGCTAAGTCCTCGAAATACATTGCCTCTCATTAAATTCTTTATTAAAAAAATAAAAATAAATAAATAAATTCTATCTATGCGAATTCACTATTAAAGTTTCATCCTAAATCACATAATTTTAAACGAAAACTACTTATCTAACAATTATCTACATAAAAATATATTCTTACATAATTTCTAATACAACTCATTTAAAAGATTCCTTATATATTTAAAAGTTTATGACCAAGATCTCATGAATACATGTTTAAGCATTTCCTGAATTGGAAAGATAAACAATCGTTAACACACAATTCTTAATCACTATTTCTACATATGTCCGAAAATACGCACTTATCACATTATTTAAATTGTCCTTCGCAAAATTTCTAAGACAACTCATTTACAAGATTCTCTATTTATTTGAAATATATTAGGATAGAAGATAATATAACTATTTTATTATAAAATGGAAGTTCAAACTAAAAATTACAAGTGTAAAAGATAATATCAACATCCCGTAATTTAAGAAAGTACACTGATAAAGTTCTTTAAATACACTATTTGAAGGATAAACCGTAGATTACACAATTATAAATCACTCTATTACTGCATATGACAGAAAAAATAAATTCTCTCAAATCAACTAACAGATGACACTGATAATTAAAACCATAATTAAAATTATTTTTTTTAAAATTTTTTCTAAGTTTAAAATTAATTTTAAAATCCTAATTAAAATCCTCTTAAAATAACTTCCTTATCTTTCTGACTCTTAAAATCATAATTTTTTTTTCTAAGTTTAAAATTAATTTTAAAATCATAATTAAATTCTTTATCATATCAACTTCCTCATCAAGGTTCTCTTATCTACGGTGCAGGCTCTTATCTACGGAGGAGGGATCAGACTCTTATCTACGGAGGAGGCTCTTATCTACGGAGGAGGGATCCTCACTTCCGGTCCCTCCGTCCCTCCGCTGCAGCAGTACTCTCTTTTCTTCTCTACTAGCGAGTACGGTCTCCAGTTAGAGTTCAAATTAGTCAATATGCTTCGATATTTTAAATTTATTAAAGATAATATGTCAAAAAGTTATTTTAAGCAGCTTTTCATTCAGAACCATTTATAAAGTCATTCTTTTAGAACTCGATACAGTGTTGCCAGATGGTCGACAGTCAATCTCCCCAAATCAGGTGTTTTTCCCCAAAAAATCCCCAACTGAATTTCTACTAAAACAGTAAATAAATAAAAAAATTTAAGTATTTAACAGATTTAAGCTCAAATTTTCCCCCAGATAAAGCTCACTTTTGAAAAAAGTCCCCTCAAAAGAAGCTGAGGGTGTACGTAGGATTTACTTTCATCCTCAGGATATCCTGAGGATTTTCTGATAAGGTCCTTCAAAAGAACCCTACATGCTGAAGGAAACTGTTAAAAGTCCCTACGAGTTGGGATAAATCCCTACAATTGACAGAGCTGTAAACTTATCACGTAGTTTAAGACAAAAAAGTTGAAAATCTCCCCAGATTTCTCCCAAAAATTTTTTAAATCCCCTCGAAATTCCCCACAAACATTCGGTCCCCAAAAAGGTCCCCTGGAGCCCAAAAATACCCAAAATGGGGACAAAATCCCCAATCTGGCAACGCTGACTGGAAATGTCATGATTGCCATCCCTACTAAAACATCTATTAAATTAACACTTTAACTAAAGAGGGAAAACTTAATGAAAAATCAAAATCAAAACCACAGCCAAAACAAAAAAGCTGAAATAACAATTCACTTAAAAGATAGTAAAATTAAATGGATAATTAGTGCTAAAAATATATTTTATGCATTATACTTTGTTTTGATGTTTTTAACTAATAGAATTATGCGGCTTTAATATTGCCATTTATAATCATTTGTCATACAGTTACTTCATCATGACGTCAGTCTACTAAAATTGATTTAAGTCATCTGTTTAAATGTCATTCTAAGCAAACGTTTCGTATGAATTCGTTGTTACGCGTCCTAACAATCAAAACGTTATGAATAACATTCTTTTATGAAAATTTATATTCTATAGTTGTAAAAAAAAAAAAAAAAAAAAAAAAAAAAAAACTCTGTTTATTTAATTTTATCCAAAAACAGTATTTATTTATTTATCTTTTCAAAATGTTTACGTAAAGATTAGTTTAAAATAATAAAATTTATAAAATGACAAAAAAAAATTCATTTTTGTATTATAAAATAAAACTGTTTTTATTTAGTCTTCCAGAACCAGTATTTATTTTTTTTATTTCTTCAAAATGTTTACATAAAAATTAATTTAAAATAATAAATTTCAATTACTGCTAATTAAATTAATATTTATTGAAAGCATTTATTGTGTAGTTGTTACTTCTAAGAAATTCTAAATCAATTTCATAAAATGAAGAAGAAAAAAAAAGCACTCTTGTAAAATAAAACTGTTTTTATTTAATCTTCCAGAAACAGTATTTATTTATTTATTTCTTCAAAATGATTACACAAAGATTATTTTAAAATAATAAATTTCAATTATTGTTAACGAAATGAATATTTATTGAAAGCATTTATTGTGTAGTTGTTACTTCTAAGAAATTCTAAATCAATTTCATAAAATGGGGAAAAAAAAAAAAAAAAAAGCATTTTTGTAAAATAAAACTGCTTATATTTAATCTTCCAGAAACAGTATTTATTTATTTATCTCTTCAAAATGCTTACTTAAGGATTTATTTAAATTAATGAATTCCAATTATGGTTTATGAAATGAATATTTACTAAAATCATCTGTAGTTGTTATTTCTAAGAAATTTTTTAAATCATTTTCATCATAAAATGGGGAAGAAAACATGCATTTCTGTGAAATAAAATGTTTTTTATTTGGTCCTATCTAAAAATAGTATTTATTTATTAAATAAATAAATTGAATAAGAAATTGTATTCTCGGCTGAATTCTTTTTCTTTGTTGATGTGTGGGGCCGATTGTCTATTCTAGGGATATAGGCCTGGCTAGCATACCCTCCGTGGTTTGTGTGTGTGTGTGTGTGTGTGTGTGGTTGGGGGGAGGGGGGGGGTGCGCACAATTTTCTACAAATCGATGCCAAAACTAAATTTTAAAAGATCAATTAACTAATAAAAACGTTCATTTAGAACGATTATTTTCCAAATTTTATTATGGAATCGAGCTTTTTGATAGGGATTTTAAAATATGTGGGATAAAATGAGTAAAATAAGCATTAAATATAATAACAATACAGTTAACTACTTAAAAAAATTATGAATAACTTAAAAATAAATTAGAGTAGAAATCTTAACAATAATCAGTGATTTATAGTAATATACCCGAAAGTTTTGTGTACCTCTGGAAAGAAATTAAAAAAACATTAAATAAAACTTTTTCTTAAAAGTTTAATTGTTTCTGACATTAATATTAAAATTTATTATTTTCCAAAAACATAAAGTTGATAACAATTACAATTATTATGCCTTAATAATGTCATATCCTATTTCCATTTAAATCACATCACAATAAAAGTGACCCGACCAGATTTCATGTTTGGGTCATTTTTTTTGTCTAATAAAAATAATTTTTTTTTTCTTTTTCTTTATATATATATATATATATATATATATATATATATATATATATATATGTATGTATAATATGCATTACATCAGGGACCGCAGCATTCTGTTCTTTTAAATGTCCCTATTTACGTTTTTTAATTGTCGTAATTAAATTAATATATATACGAGTATATATATATATTATAAAATATTAGCTGTCTTCAAAATAGGAGGTTGCAGTCCCTGAGTATATATAGTCGGAGCTCTATTGAATGAATCTGTATTTTGAGAATTTGTCCCATTTATGGACTTTTCCTTCAAGTTTGAAATAAGATAATTTCAAAAAATTTCTTTTAACCCCCCCCCCCCAGAACAGGAAAACTCTATTTAACAAACTTTTTCTTTGTAACCTAAATAATAATAATAATTAATAATATTTCCATTTCTCAAAATATCCTGATTTTATACATATTTTATGATAAGCTAAAACCGCATTCTCTAAGACTCTTGTGAAATTGGGACTTTGAACACTGAATCGGATATTTTCTAGAGAATGAAAAATAAAAACAGTACAGAAAACAATAATTGCGATGGAAATGAAAATTCGAAGGACCATGTTAGTGAAATCGACAAATTTTCTAATACTGAAGTAAATTCTTTTATTTCTTGATCAAAAATTAAGCTTTTCGAAGTTCGTTTTTGTATTTCTTTTTTTTTTTTTTTTTTTTTTTTTTTTTATTGAATATGTCGCTTTTTATCTTAGTAGATTCTTTTCTTTTCTTTTTTTTTTTTTTTTTTTTTAAATAAATTTAAATATTTTTTTTTTTTTTTTTTTTTTTTTCGAGATTGAAAATTAGAGTACTAAAGTTACTTAGTGGAATAAAATATTTAGTTATTTAGTTATTGCTCACTAATCTAAAAAGCAACATATTTAAAAATAAAATAAACTAGTATGATGTAGCCACCACAAGACTTTCTTCTATATAATTTTACACAAAATTTATTCAATACAAATTATTTATTAAATTATCAAATTATTTTCCATTATAAATGCAGACGATTTTTATCTGACAGAAAAATATTATCACTAAATGCCGAAGGATCTCATTTTTTTTTTTTTTTTTTTTTCAAATAAAAAGAAATGACTTTTTTCCAAGGTTTTTTTTTTTTTTTTTTTCGTTAAAAGATTTAAAAAAATCGATAACTTTGTTTTACATTATCACAGATCTATAGTTCAACCATTCGTTTTAAAGGTACTGACGAGATCTTTCGAAATATACCCATATTGAAAATTTACTCCCCCCGCGGGGGGGGAGGGTACATCCCCCCCAGAGGAAGAACCGATGCCCCCACATTTACAAAAAAAAAAAAAAAAAAAATCCTAGTTAACTGTTAATATTATCAATAATTCATATTAATTTTACAATCACACGATTAAAATAACTCTCATTATGTACATTTATACGAAATTTTGTCCTAGACCGCCATGTTAAAAATTTAGAAAAAATGTTATCACAACGCCACCTGTTGAGCCATTGTTCCACAAATATCTAATCAGCACCAGGTTATGTCAGAGTCCAACTAAATATCAAGTTTGGTTAAATTTCGTTCATTGGTTCGTGAGATACAGCGTCCACAAAAAACGTGATACACACAGTCAGACAGACATTTTCTAAAAACAGTCAAATCGTGTTCAGGACATCCCAAAACATGTAAATCCATCGAAAACTGGAGTTCAAAATTTTCATGAATCCAATACTTCTCTCTATATATATACATATAGAAGAAAGTAAAAATACAGAATTTGAAAAGTTTCATTTTTGAGTGAGATATTTTCATAACACTTAGCAATAAAAATCCCATATGATTTCATAGGAAAGGGGGGGGGATATAGAAAGGGGGGATATGACTGTTGTGCGGCATTTTAAATTGCATTGAATTGTCGAATCGTACAGTTTTAAGATAGTTGATTAATGAATTCTATGGTCTGGAAAGTCATGAAAGTCATCAGGCAAAAGAAATGAAAAAGTTTTGCGTGTGTAATGTTTCAAGTCGCCACTGGTAAGTGGCGAGTGGATTTTTTCATGTCTAATTAATATTCATGTTTTTTTTTTTTTTTTTTTTTTTAAGAAAAAGAAAAGAAAAGAAATTTAATAACAATCAGTTTCGAAACGGACAGTATCAAAAAAGTTTCTTTTAATAATTTTGAATTAGGTAATAAAAAGCGCGCGTGAAAAATGAAATAAAAAATAAAACAAGATAATTAAGTTTGAGTTTGAGTTGGTAATTTAAGAATGCCATTGATATAGTAACTTTTTTCCTTTCTGTTTTTTTTTTTTTTTTTTTTTTAACAACAATTTAACAGTAAAAATATGAAAGATAGTAGTTTTAAAATTAAAAAAAAAAAAAAAAATCTTTTCAGAATAACGTATATTAGCATCATGAACTTATAATAAGTAATAATGACGTCAATTTTTGTGAGATGTGTAATTTAATTTTTTATAATTTTTTATTTATTTTTCTTTTCTCTTACTTTATTTATTTATTATTTATTTATTTATTGTAAAAAGTAAAATTTGAAGCACCAATAATTCTTTCCCCCTTGTGATAATTCTATTTTATTTCTAGCACCTATTTTGTCCCACCCATTCTCTCATATATATATATATATATATATGAGAGAATGTAATAATGAGAGAATGTCCGGATGTATGTATTTATATAAGTTCCGTTAAATGCTTAGTTTATTTATTCTTTTCTCTTGCCATTGTCAATTAAGCGATGGGGTTGCCACAAAGAAAAGACGAGAACTGGGTGGAGTTTCACTTACCTTTTGTACCGCATTTTTCTGTGAGTATCTTGCGAATTAATTCTATTTTTAGGATGAATATGACCTATAAAATTTGCTTTAAAAAAAGAAGAGGAAGGGAATAAAAAGGAAAAATAAAGAAGGATAAAAGATTATCGTAGATTATATTATTGTTATTTCATATCTTCTATTACATACAAACCCGTTACTGACTAAGTAGTTTTAACGTTAAGCATTGTTATTTAGAAAATTAAACAGGGGTTGATTTAAATTGCTATAGAAAAGGATAATATCATCCATTCTGTGTTATAATAATAATAATAATAATAATAATAATAATACAGTTGAGCCTCGAAAATACGGAATCAGAGGAAGCGCTGCGATTCCGGATTTTCAAATTTTCCGGATTTTAGAGATTTATTAAAAACTAATTTTTGGGGATATATTATAATAACATACAAAATGCAAATAAACGACGATCAAATTGGCGAATTAAATTATAAAATTGAAATATAATAGATTTAATTTAGAATTAAAATAATTTAGAATTTAGAATTAAAATATAAACACATTAAACTAAAATGTTATAGACAACTGATAATTTTTGTAAAATAACTGCTAATGAACTATTCGTTCATTAAAAAATACTGAAATAAAACTATAGAAACAAACAGGGCCCGATTAACCATGCAGCTAAGGGGAAGCGCAAATCCATTTTGAGGCCCCCACTGACAGCTTGATCTAAAGATTCATACAAACATCTCGAAAAATTTATAAATTTTTCATTAAATTTTGTAGTTACCTGGAATTGGAGACAAGTAAATTCGCTAATTTTTGCACCAAAATATAAACTGGGGTGAATGCCTATATTCACCACAATATATGAAATTATTCCATTATAAATGAATGTGTAAAAGCTTCATTAGCATATTTCCTAGATAATCTAGAAATGATAGTTGTGCAGTCAGGTGTACTGTGACTTTTTATGATGAGACAATGCTTTTAGACCACAAGCTTACAATTCGGGACCCATTTTTTGCTTAATTTGGGGCTTTTTCAAAATTTTCCAGAGGAAGCGCAGGCTTCTTTTGCCTATTGCATGGGTAATAAGGATCTGGAAACAAAGTAACTTTTACGTTGATTTTTGAAAAATATTTCAGCAATTTAAAGCTGTTTTACTCTAATGGGATATACATATATGTTTTTAATTATGTTTTTTTAACTTACCTGATTCTAAAAAAAAAAAAAAAAATCTTTAATTACCAATCAAGTAGTATAAAAATATGTAAGATTATGACTATATTTATGTATTCAGTGTTGAATTAAAAGGAATTATCTGCATTCCACAAGAAATGTAGATATAAGGTGCAGTAAAATCTTATTTTAAAAGTAAAATTACAACCGGAAAAATGTCCGGATTTTAGAGAGTTCCAAATTTTGGATGCCCGGATTTTCGAGGTTCCACTGTAATAATAATCTGGTGTGTCACTCACACGACTTTCTCTTACTGCGCATTTGAATGCTATAAAGATAGTTTGCAGGTTAAGATGTAAGATTAATAAGGTAAGATAATAAAATTCAATACACTTTAAAAATAATCTGAAAGAATTTTAGGAACAGCTTTATTTGATATATAATTGTTTGTTAAGGGGGTGCATCACGGATCGTCAAGGTCATCCAAAGCCCATGTTATTCTATGGCGAAATTTGTTTATAGAATTATACATTACCTAATTGTTATTTTCAAATTCCGTTTTCACATTCCGAAAATACGCAACCATTAAATGAGTACCCGTTTTCCAAAAAAAAAAAAATTTTTTTTTTTTTTAATTGTTTTTAAATTTTGAGTTTAAAAATGCGAATTTTCACTGATTGCATTTTTCTCCTTTTTGAACTGTAAAATGAAATATTAAAATTTAAAAAAATCAATTTTTAGAAAACGGGTACTCATTTAACGGTTGTGAATTTTCTGAATGTGAAAATGGAATTTAAAAATACCAATTAGGTAATGAGCAATTCTATAAACAAATTTCGCCGTAGTCTTACATGGGATTTGGTGACTCGAGACGGGAAAATCGTAAGAGGGAGTGAACTGCCTTAAGGGGCTATCGCCGCCCTTAACGTCCTACATTTATTTAAAAAAAAAAAAAAAAAAAAAAAAAATCAGCGCTGTTAATAATTTGCTTTTAAACTTACTAGACTTTAATCAAACTTTACATGTAGCAACCTAATACGAACTAAAAAAAAAAAAAAAAACTGAGTTTTTTGCAGTCCTTTGTTTGCATGTTATGCTGATAACAGATATACTATACATACAGGGCAAACGCTAAAAATTTGACTTTCCTATTCAGAGCACCTCAAAACGTAATACATTGAGAAAAAGCAATTATACCGCCTTTACCTAAAATAAATAAGTAGTCATTTTCTAAATCTCTTAACTAGAAATATAGATTTCCGAACTAAGCGCATAAGGCACGCCAATAAACTGAATAGACGAAATGGTCGTGAATTTCTTCTTTACGCATTTCTAGATGGTGAAACAATATTCTGCATCGTTTGTATTGCGAGAAATTCTCGTATGAATTTCTAGAATTGAGTCATAAACCAAGATTGTAGTTGCTGAAACCCGCCTCTTGTATATTCGCATTTATTTGCATAGATTTTTAAATAAGTTTGCCCTCGAGAATATAGGCAAACGCTCTAGAATTCTAATAGGGGTTTCTAGAACTCGCTTTCCAAAGGGGACTAGAATTTATAAAGATGAGATGGAACTATTTTTTCTAGAGCCACAATTTAGATTTTAGATGTCAGTTACAGAATTTTTTTCTCAGTGTATTATACAAAAATAAATCAATTAATTAAATTAAATTAAATTAAATTGAACTTCAAAAAATACTTCGTTTACAGTATGGGTATGAAAAACTAATTTTCTTCCTGAGTCGACAAAGTAAAATATAGCAAAGCGCTTCCACTAATTACGTTCAATAGAAAAGAACGTTTACCTTAATTTTGGGTAGCCCTGTATATTGTCTATAAACTATATACACATGACTTTGTGTACGTAAATTTAGTGTTACATATAAAACACATAACAAAATTAAATATACTTCCAGCAATCTCCATGTAGAGACTCAACATTTCCAAATGATTTGGTTAGCTCTGTAAACGAATGATGAATGATTTCCATACCACAATCTACACAGAACATGCTTTTGTGAAAAAAAAAAAAAAAAAAAATGTTCATTTCATTTTGTTTAGGGTAGCCTATCGATGTTTCACTACATTTACCAGAAATTTCTCCCACAGACGTAAAGTATTTGAAATCTCTTGGATATCATGTCCCTGTATACACGAAACATTTGCTACATCACAGCGAAATGTTTAGTGTAGCATCCCTATATGATACACAGATTTAGAATACCGAGATTGGAATTCCTGTTACTATTTAATCTTGAGATATGCTGATAGCACACACACTCACAGAGAGAGACCAGCCGTTTAAAACATGGTTTCCTGATTTGTGGGACCTAAAAAATATAAGTATAACAGAAATTCAATTTCGGAAATTTGTCCCAAAAAAACAATACTTTCTCTGCCATATATATATATCTATCGGTAAGAGAAAGTAAAAATATCGTTAAAGAAAAAAAAAAAATCTCCGAAAGAAAAATATTTTGCGGGTAGAACAGCGGCGCGCGGGTCAAAAATTAATGCAAACTCGATCCGCAAAGCAGATACCGGACTCGATGCAGGAGTCTAGTTTGAACCCAAAACTGTAACCGATGAACTCTCCGTCTTCACCCCTCTCCGAAGACTGCAGATTTGTCGAAAATGTTTAAGTTTTACTTCATTTTTAATACTCAACATTATAAAATAATTTGAAGCCTTCTCCGAATTTTTTTTTTTTTTTTTTAGCTACGGCTTTGCAAACTATAATGCAAAACATATATATCTGGTGCTTGAAAAACAACCTCTCATCCATTGCCAATAAAATAAAGAAACAAACAAACAATAAATAAATAAATAAATAAATAAATAAATAAAAAATCGTATGCAAATTTCTGCATTCTATACCCCCCCCCCCTCTCTCTGCAAAGCAAGAAACCGAAATAATAATTACGCGGTCGCTATAATTACTTAACACTTTATCTACCGCTATATGAAATAGACAAAAGATGCATTTGAAACATACATATTTTTTAGTGACATACATAAGAGTACTTTTTACTTCCATTGCCCAACTACCGCAGGTAATGGAAGTATTGAATTCGGTTCGAAAATTCGACATCAAATTTTCGCATGATTTACACGTTTTAAGACCTTCTGAGTCCAAATAAGTAGTTTTTGGCAATTGGTCAGGTGCGTTGCCGCTTTGACTGCAGCATTCGTGCCTACTTTGTTCGCCTGGCGATGGGTCGTGCATTTTTTCGACCCGAAACAATTGTTGCGAGTTTCTTGCATTTTATCATTTTATGGTGTTTATCTAAAGTGCTATAATTATTAATTGGTCAGTGTGTATGTATGTATGTGCGAAATCTTCTAGCTATAATATCTTCGAAACTAATAAAGCTAGAACTACGAAACTTCAGACTTGAGACAGGTCTGGTGTGCAGATGGATTTTCCAAATTTTGGTGAAAATTGAAAAACTGGAAGTGGGACATCGGAAACCGGAAGTGTGACCGTAAGTCCGTATCTCAAAAACGGCTTTGACGATTTTCTTCAAATTTGCCATATAAACACTCTATTAGATATCCTTTCGAATGATATAGTTTTTTAGTTCAGGAAAATTGATAAGCGTCCTGTATAAATAGCTCAATTTCAGGTCTCGCAAGCGCGTACCTTTAAAAACGGCTGTACAGATTTTTTTCAAACTCGCCATATTAACTGCTTTTTAAATATTCTTTTGTATGTAATTATTGTTTTTCAGTCAATAATTGAATATTCCAAGATTTGGTAAAAGTGGATATCTTAAAACGGCTCTAACGATTTTCTTTAAAGTATTCACATACATACATCATCGTAAAAATAGTGAAAACGCACTCAAGGCACTTCAAAACGTATAGAAACTTCAAATTCGGATTTTTGACATGATTACAATATTTTGCTTACGGAATATAGGTGTATGTTCGGAAAGTAAAAACGGAAGAAAAATCCCTATGAGCATTTAATCAAATATTTAATTTAAAAAATTGTATTACTTTCAAAATTTCTTGATTTATAATTGTTTTCGTAATTCGTAATGCCTTATTTTAAAATCGATATTTTAAAATCCACTTCGGGGAAAGTTTTCGCTCCTTCCGTAGACTTCAATCAATTAAGGAGGGGGAGGGAATAAACATTTAAAAAATAATTTAGCCTCTCTTTTTAAAATTGATAGGCAACTAAGAAAATTACATAGTTCAAGTAATATATATATAATTCATATCCAGTTTCCTTCATCTCATATTTTCATAAAAAAAAAAAAAAAAAAAAGAAAGAAAGAAAGAAAGAAAGAAAGAAAAATTATTGACTCATTATATATCAAATTTCCGGCGTTATTTTTATTTCCTTTTATACTTTAACAACCGTCGTCTAAAAACACGGTTAATGCACTAACGATTAGATGATATGTAATGTACTGTACCAGAAGTTCCTATCAAATTTACAGCGCATGCGCATTTGACTCAACCTCAATTACAGGACTACTTTGAATCAATAGATAGATTTAGAAATCCCAGAGGAGATAGGCGATTTCCGGGTTAACATCACCCGTTAATCTTATAAAACACTGTTTTATTAAAAGTATGTAAACGAAATCTGGAAAAAATTAATAATAATTTTTTTGTTCGAATAATACTTTTCCTCTCTCTTTAAAGACTTTTTTTTTCCTCCTCTCTTCACGAGAAAGCACGAGAATTACAGCTGTAGAGGAAACATCTGGTTCTCTCGGTTCTTCGTGATTCAGAAGTAGTAGTTCATTGTGATTTCTAACAAAAAGGAATAAAATAAAAATATATTAAAAACGTGCACTTGAAAATTCTACTCATATAGGACAGGATATAACGAAGCCAATAATTCAGAATTGTTGAAACCCCCACCTCCTCAGTTCCGGTTTTTCCGGATTTATGATCATTAAATTAAATGACTAAGAAAATGCTCGTAGTTTTAATAATGATCAATACGATCATCCGTGTTGTAAAATTATTTATTAATACTTTCAGTTTGAAATACAGTAACCGCCGATTAATAAATTCACTGGTTAATAAAATCAGCCGCTTAATATGATCAAATTGTTAGTACCAGAAACAAATCGTTACGAACTATTTTAAAACCGTCTGTTAATAAACTCAAAAATATCTCTTCAGCAGCAAAAATGCCATTTATGCACTCTAAACAAATTTTTTATTTACATTTCTTTCTTTCTTTTCTTTTCTTTCTTTCTTTTTTTTTTTTTTTTTTTAGTAAAAAGAAAATAAAACACAGCAATCCCCGTTATCTCTCTTTTCGAAAATTATACACTTACAGCATAATTACAAATTAAACACGCCCATCAGTAACAATTTCAAAGAACGCATTTTTCAAAGAGCGGTAATGAGTTACAAATTTGATTTTATTTGCAAATTATATATATATATATTGATTTTTAATTATTAAAGGACAATTTCTCATAATTATTTTGAAAAAACTACACTGTTAAAAAATTCTTTAAATTAAATATAAATATTTATCCAGAGTCTCTGTAAATTTACAGTAATTCTTAATTAAAAGTGAATAATCGAGATTCTCAATCTTTATTCTGTATTTTTACCTAATTTTATTATTTAATTATTTAATTAAAATTAAAAATGACTGTTTCGACTTTAGAAAAAGCATTCCAAGTCAAGTCCGAAATATATTCTCACCAATATTTAATTAAAATAATATTAGTTATTAAAATGAATGTATAAAATAAGTTTTTTAACATCTCCCTTTATTTTTCTCCGTAATTTTACGTAAGACTTAAGATAATAGATTACACAGAGTTTTCTGTGGAAATTTTTAACAGTGTAAGAAGCAAAAGATGTTAAAACGTAAAGATGGGATGTGTTTAAATTATTATACTGAAGGAACAATTAATCAATTATCGTTCAAAAATTAAATAATATTGTTTATTAATTCCATTATTCGTTACCTTTTGAAAAAAAATTTCCAAGTAAAGGAAAGTATTTTTTTTTTTTTTTTTTTTTTTTTTTTGTGCAGAAACGTTTGCCGGATATAAAAATCAGCCGCTTAATAAAATCACTTTGGCTCAGGACGAATGTGATTTTAATAAGCGGCGGGTACTGTATTGTTAAACTATAATGATATAAAAGAAAGGAAAGAGTTAAAATGTAGTTAACATAGGGCAATTTCATTTTTTAAACAGTTTAAATTTTCGAATTTTTTCTAATAAAATTTAAATAATTTTCAAGGAATTTTAATGTTCTTAATATTTTTATATTCAGTGCATTTGTATACAAAATTTAATAACTCTAAGACAATAATTTACAAATCGATTTATAATGTCCACCATCCCCATAGAAATTTATTGTGAGACTGAAAATAAAGTCAAATTAAATGTTTAAATATACCCTTTTTTCATTTGTCTATTATTGAAAATAAGTATCAGCCGCTTATTCAAATCACATTCGTCCTGTGCTAAAGTGATTTTATTAAGTGGTTGATTTTTATAACCGGCGATTGTTTCTGCACAATAATAAATATCGGTAAATATCGGTTAGAATCCATTAGAAACACCTCTGGGAGGGCATTTCATCTACAGGCCTAGGATTCTAGTGTAGTCAAACGTCTTTAAGCCTCACAACCAACCAACAAACCTAGTAATAATAATAAAAAAATAACTAAATCGTCCACCATCCCCTTAAAAACAGTATCTTAAAATTACAGTTTTTCAATGAAAAATGACTTTAGAATTGTTAGAAAATTATTATTTATCGTCTGCAGATTTTCTACAATGTTAATAAATATAAAAATATAAAAGTAATAAATAATATATTTCTTTAAAAGAACATTTTTCTTTTATTTTTAAATTTCTTTTATAAATTCAAACCATTCTTTTCTTTTTTCTTTCTTTCTTTTTTTCAGTGCATATTTTATGAACATTTTCTTCTTATTGTTTTTACTCGTAATATTATTTTAACTAAAAATTCAATAATGTGCTAAAACTAAGAAAAATTATTTTAAAATTGTAAAAAAATATGTGTTTACGCAATGGAATGTGCGATTTTTCACCCGATTTGCATTCCTTTTATGATTTATTTTTATAACTAATTATTATTGGGATAGTTTTTAAAATTATTACCGTTTTTATATTTACGTGTCCAAGTGGTGAAGTGGATTACTATTTACTAGAAAACATTTTTTACTTGTTTTAGAATTTCAGTGCGGTTGTTATAAAATACACATGTCTGCGATTGCATATTATCTATTTCTAAACTAGTTTGTTGCGGCCATCACATAACTGTCTTCTATATTTTCCTATACAAATTTACCAAAAACGAATTATTTAATAAACTAGGGGACTCTGCCCCCTGCTCGCTGCGCTCACCAACCCCCGAAGGAGGCTTCGCCTCCTCCCCGACTCACTTTACTTATTAACACATGCAGAACTCTACCCACCTATTCGCTGCTTTCTTTCACTGAAAAGGAATATTAATAGTGTCTATTACAAGACAAAAGCAGAAAATTATTATGGAAATCCTCATATGCAATGTCAAATTGAAATATATAATATATATATAAATATATATATATATATATTAATAGAAAGAAAATATAATATCTAGACCATTTTACATTACAGCTTTAGTATATGACCCCTTTTATTTCTTTTTTACAACCTTAAATCCGGACCACGGTACCCTAGTCGGTAGATCGCCGAGCTCGTAATTGGAAGATTGTGGGTTCGGTTCTCGAGCCGACCAAAGACCGTCGTGTACACTAATGGTGGCTGGTGCACGTAAAAGATGTCGTAGCTACAATATCCTCCGTGTTCCCATCAAAATTATACCTCTGGGGGGCCACCGAAGCTGGGGAGCTATCCCCTTCATGTAGGACCAAAACTGTGGTGGCATGTCTCCGGAACATCCGTAGGGGTGCGTCTTTATACGTCTTTCAAGGGACTGACGTAAAAAGACGTATAAATGAAAAGACGTACAATCGAAATTTTAATAATAACACTTTGATTACTACAAATTTAATGACACCTAAGCAAAATTTGTATGAAAATACTAATTAATGGTTTCTTAAGTTAGTAACTGCATATTATACTTCTTTTAAGACAATAATTAATAGTAATAATAAAAAAGATTTATTATAAAAAGTGAGAAAAATCATACTATTAATGCATGATTGGGAACTAATTACATATACCGTATATTGAGTATTATATCACATTTCTTAAGAACTATAAGAACACTTTTGAACATTAATTATATTAGGTCGTTGCAAAAGTTCGTGCGGAGGCGGATCATTTTATTGCCTCCAAAGACGAGAGCTTCTATCGCCGTGGTATACATTTGTTACCCGAAAAATGGGCAAAGGTTGTAGAAAGTATAATGGAGAGTATTTTGATTAAAAATTGTCATTTGATTTGATGTATTTTTATGAAATGAAGCAATAAAAAACCGCACGAATTTATGCAAAGACCTAATATATATAGCGTATTTTTAATAACAAGCATACGATTTATGTCCATGCAGATAGTTATTTAATAACATTAAAAATCTTTAATATTCGTCTGAATTGCTGCTTGTATATGAGCATTTAAAATTCTGCTGTGAATTCAATGGATTCTTTGATCAGTATTCTTCGATCTTTCCAGTGTTCCACCATTTAAGATGCTTTCTAGGAAAAATCTGTCTTATTTAGAATGGAAAATAAGGACAGGTCGAGAAATATTGGAAATTTTAGTAGAGTGGAAAAGACGTATAACCGATATTAGCGGAGTATAAACGAAGAATATTTGCATTAAAATGAATAGGAATGAATCGGGACGTCACTAAAAAGACGTATAAATGTAAAAGACGTACAAACGAGAGACTATAAACGGTGCTTTACTGTATATACAGTAGAACTTGGATAATTCGAAGTTGAAGGGACCAGAGAAAAATTCGAAATATCCAAAAATTCCAATTACATATACTATTTTGTCAAAAAGAGATAAATTAAAAAAATAAAATTCCGATCAACGATTTTACACATAAACTTTATATCTAAGAATACTGCTACACCCCCCCCCCCCCCCCCAGTAAATCAATATTTTTTACGAGCTTAATTATTCCACACTTTTTAAAAAATAGTCAGATATTTTTCATTTCTTCTTTAAGTACAGTGTTTGTGCCATAGTATAGGACTTCAACCTATCAATTAATACAAAAATAGAATCTTCTACATTAGACATGACTTTCAATTAAAAAAAACCTCGAAGTTCATGTATGTACACCATATCTTCTGATGCACTAGGTAGGGGCTTCACTTGTATTTTCTTATCCTTCTTTCGAAAGACTTAAAATAAATAACGCACTTTAGCTGAGAAAAATCTCGGGAACAAATTTTACTGTAATGTTTTAAAGGTAATCGTATGAAAAATTCGAATTATCCAAAATAGAATTCGAATTAGCCACGATTTTTTAACATTATTTTAATACAAAATTCAAGGGACCGAGTAAAAAACTCGAATTATCCAGAATTTCGAATAAAACGAGTTCGAATTATTCAAGTTTCGCTGTATATATATAACTTTAATTATTCTATATAAGTTTTAATAGCCTGACTGTAGCAGCCCGCTTTATAAATTCAAATTTCTCTGGTGCGTGTGTGTGTGCGTGGAAGGGGGGGGGGATGCCCTGGTCACAAAAGAATCTTAATCAGGCCCTGCAAACGATATTTCTACCTACATATTGCCCTACACTACTCGATTTAGGCAAATCCGTCCAAACAGATCAAGTTCAAACGATTACTCACCAATTTACCCAAATTATGTTGTCTTTGTTTTCAAAAATGCCTCGTTTGGACGCTCTTTTTTTCCAAGCACAATAGTCTCAATTATACATCACTGTTTTCCAGAGAAGCGCTTTGAAATATAATTCACCTATACACCACATCGGCTCTAACAATGAACAATAGAATCGTGTTTAGGTGGAAACACACGCAGTGATTTATTACAACGTGGACCGGAAAAAAAAGTCCGCGGCACCAAAAAATCTGGTCAAGTTTGTTTTTTATTTATTCATTTGCGATGTCAATGACTGACAACGTTTGCATAATACAGAGTAATAATATCAGAATTAAGGAATATCAACTGCCATCTGGTGTTTATTTAGGAGATAAAGTGTTACAGTTGAAAGATTGTACGTCAATCGATACGCATTGATTAAATGATTGATAATAACGTTCTCGTCGGTTGTTTGTGCTTCGTGAGAGTTTTTTTTTTTTTTTTTTTTTTTGTAAAAAAAAAAAAAAAAAAAAAAAAAACCTTTATAGGTATAATGACGTCAATTTTACCCAGCAAGTTTAAATTTTCACAAAGTTTTATACCAATTTTAATATTTACGCGTGAATTTCTTCATGGTTTACTGCAAATGGTTTACTGCAAACGGATACGTGCTGCGACGCCTTAGAGAGACACCTCCTCCCCTTCCCCCTCCCTCCCTACACACATGCACGGAAGAAATTCAAAAATGTTTAAAACAATATTTTATTTATTTATTTACTTTATTATTATTGTTATTATTATTTATTTATTTATTTATTTATTTATTTTTTATCTGCTACACTTGTTATGTTTTTACTGAATTATTTTATTTATTAATTACGACGCAGAACTATTGCTTTCATACAAAATAGATAACTTGAAATTAATTTTCTTCTCTCTCTCCTTTTACTTTCTTCTATATTCAATAGAAGAAAGTATTGGACTCGTAAAAATTTTCGACTTCAGGTTTCCGACGGATTTACACGTTTTGAGAGGTCTAGAACACGGTTTTACCCTTTTTAGAAAATGTCTGTATGTCTATCTGTGTGTTTGTGTGACAAAAATTTTCTGGCAACTGTATCTCCGGAACTACCGCTCAGAATTGTATATAAATTTATATATAGATGCACCTTGATCTAAGTTAGTGCCTGTCAACTTTTGATGTCGACTTCTCAACAGGTGGCGCTACTATACATCGATTTCCGCAATTTAAAGGGAGGCTATATCTCAGATTCTATTGCGTATAATCAAACAAAACTTGATATACAAGAAGGCCATTATGAGACATTATGCTGATTCAATTTGAATGCTTATTGGCCAACAGGTGGCGCTGCTATTCAGTTGTTTCTGGAATTTAAGGGAAGATTGTATCTCAGGAACTACTGCACAGAACTGCATATAAATTTATATGTAGGTGCACATTGGCATGAATTAGTACCTACCATTTTTGGTGTCAACCGCTCAACAGGTGATGCTGCTACACAACGATTTCTGCAGTTTAAGGAAAGGCTATATCTCAGGTTCTGTTGCGTATAATCAAACAAAACTCGATGAGTGATAAGGCCATTCATTATGAGACATTATGCTGATTCAAGTTGGATGCTTATAGACCAATAGATGGCGCTGCTATACTGGAAAATTTCTCGATAACGGGATAACCTCTCAACTTGTATGGCCTATAACTGTACGAATTTTGATATGTTAGATAACCATTATAAAAGCGCATTTTTTAAGATGTTATTTATAGAGGATACAACTGTCTTTCTTTGGATATTTAGTGTTAGTTTTCTCTAAGATGAAAATCATTTGCATTCATCTTGTTAGATAATTTTAATAAATAATAGTTTTAATAAATTATTTGCCTTTAGTGAATTTGTATAGGAAAATATAGAAGAAAGTCTTGTGGTGGACACAACATACTAGTTTCCTTTGGCAAGAAGTTAAAATATATATATATATATGAAAAACAAGTTTAAAAGACGTATAGAGAGAGAGAGAGAGGAAATACCAAAAGAAATTTTAAGAAATGAATATAGTAATCATTGCTAAGAAACCACCTTCGTACTTAAAAATTATTATTATTTTTTTTTTCCCTGTTGCATCAAGTTAAATAATAATAATAAGAGTAAAATTCTGAGAAAATGTGAGAAAGAAATTTTAAGAAAAGAATATAGTAATTATTCCCAAGGAATGCAACCGAATTACTGCATGTTTTTATATGGAAGAATAGGCTTGGGGAAAAAAAAAAAAAAAAAAAAAAAAATGTCGTCTTAAATTAAATTTTGTTTTGTATAGAATAAAAATAGGATTCGTTCTTTTTTTTTTTTTTTTTTTTTTATTTTAGTTATATATTTTGTATATATATTCCAAATGATTACATGAATTTACACAATCATTTAAAAATATATTTATTTTTATTTTTATTTTATTCAATTCCTACTATTAGTTCATACTCTCCCTCTTGTACAAATCTTGCAATCGATTTTTAACTAACTTTCCCGACTAGCTAGAAATTTGAAACTTTCAGAAATGGTCAAAACACGGTGACAACACAGTACTTCGAAGACAGATTTTCGAATTTTTTATTAGTTTACTTATAATTAATTAAAATATGAAAATATTAACATCCTAATAGCATTAAAATAGCCATTAAAATATTAGCTATCATTTAATTGTTGCTCCCCCCCCCCCCAAAAAAAAAAAAAAAAAAAAAAAAAAAAAATTACGAGTTCATTTTCTTTCGACATAAAAATAAGTACATTTAATTAAACGTGAACATTAAAAAGTTATAAAAAGTTAAATTAAGCATCTCACAAAATTGACGTCATTATCACTTTAAAAATTTTATGCACATTGATAACAGCTCTATGATTCATCAGAAAATTTAAAACTTGGTAGAGTAAAGCTCCGTTTATACGTCTCTCGTTTATACGTCTTTTACATTTATACGTCCTTTTAGTGAAGTCTCGATTCCTTCTTATTCCTTTTAATGCAAAATTTTTTCATTTATACGCCGCTAATATAGGTTATACGTTTTTTCCACTTTACTAAAATTCGCAAAATTTCTCGACCTGTCATTATTTTCCATTCTAAATAAGACGGATTTTTCCTAGAAAGCATCTTAAATGGAGGAACACGGGAAAGATCGAAGAATACTGACCAAAGAATCCATTGAATTCACGGTAGACTTTTTAATAGTCACAGACAAGCAGCAAATCAGAAGAATATTAAAGATTTTTAATGTTATTAAATTAAATAACTATCTGCATGGACATAAATCGTATGCTTATTATTAAAGATACGCAATATATGTAATTAGTATTCAAAATGTGATCATATAGTTCTTAAGAAATGTAATAAAATGCTCAATATATGATATATGTAATTAGTACCCAGTCATGCATTAATAGTATAATTTTTCTCACTTAATAAAACTTTTTTTTTTTTTTTTAATTATTTTCCTTAAAAAAAATATATAATATACATTTACTAACTTAAGGAACTTTATTAATTAGTATTTTCATATAATTTTTTTCTTAAGTGTCATTCAATTTGTATTAATCAAAGTGTTATTATTAAAATTTCGGTTATACGTCGTTTCATTTATACGTCCTTTTATGTCAGTCCCTTGAAAGACGTATAAACGGTGCTTTACTGTATATAAAAAGTTTTTTTATTTCATTTTACACGCGCGCTTTTTATTTCCTAATTCAAAAAAAAAAAAAAAAGCTTTTTCAATAGTGTTTGTAAGTAGGAATTGACTTTAATTTTTTTTTCTTTTATATTGCTTGTTTTTATTATTATTTTATTTAATACTCCCCTTCGAACAGGTGCATACTCTAACATAGTAATAGTGCATGGTCCTAAACCAGTTTGACAGTTTTTGAATTTTGCTCGGTTTCAGGCCACGTTCCAAATCGCTTACAGGTTTACTTAAAAAAAAAAAAAAAAAAACTGTAAAGCCTGTCCATAATAACAAACTGCCAAAGATAACTAATATTTATATTACGTATTATATTTATTTATTGGAAAAAAAAATTGTAATATTAACCATTTGACCCGGACATTTAAACTATAATGAAAAGGAAATAAACAAATAAAACAATAACATAAAAAAAAAAAAAAAAAAAAAAAAAATGACTTAGCTGTATCATAACCGTGACCACTTTCAAGGTTAAACGATTATTCGATTGGCCTTCGTGCTTCAAAGAACAAATTGTATTTCTTTCATCCTGTTTAACTCTTTTTTTTTTTTTTTTAACCATGTTCCATGTTTAGAGCACTTCTTTTTTTCCATAAGCAGATAATCTACCTGTGTTAAAAAAATATAAATAAATAAACAAATAATAATAAAAAATAAAAAAAACTGAGTGATTCCACTTGACTTTCCAAAAATTAAGTAATTAACGGTTCTATGAATAAATTAGGGAAGTCGTTAAATAAAGAAAAGTGAAAATTATAATAGGGTGTTTGAGTATAATTTGGGTACGCTGTTTGGGGGAGTTCTTAATACATTTGGAGAGTTCTTAAGGGCCCTCTTCACTCACCGCCGCCGGAAGCCGAAACTAATGCTATTCTATGGGAAATTTTTCTTTACAAATAACTTATTAACTAATACATATTTTTAAATTCTGTTTTCACATTCTGAAAGTTCCCGGCTGTAAAATTGACGCACCTTTTCTAAAAAATTATTTTTTTATATTTTATTTTGAAGCTGCAAAATACGAATTTTCAATATGTGAATTTTTTTCATTTTGCAATTTCGAAATAAAATATTAAAAATTAAAAAAATACATTTTTAAAAAAGGTCCGTCAGTTTAACAGTTGGGAATTTTCTGAATGTGAAAACAGAATTTAAAAATATGTATTAGTTAATAAGTTATTTGTAAAGAAAAATTTCCCATAGAATAGCATTAGTTTCGGCTTCCGGCGGGGGTGAGTGAAGAGGGCCCTTAATACATTATAGGAGAAAATAAGGATTCAAAATAAGAAATTTCTGTAAAAACAAAATAATTTATCATGAAAAATAGCGACACAAGATCTTCATAAACCCTTGAATTCAGGAGTAGCCCCCTAGAAGTTTCACTCATGAAATAGGAAATTTGCAAAGATACGTTTTTAATTTCCTACAAAAATGAAAAATCTTTTGAAAAATCCTGCTGCTATTGATAGCATTTGTTCAAAATTAGCTGCCCTTTTTCTGACACTTTTATTACTTTCTTCTATATAGAGAAAATATAGAGAAAATATTGGATTCGTGAAAATTTTCGACCCTCCGTTTTTTGATGGATTTACACGTTTTGGGATGCCCTGAAACACGAATTGATAGTTTTTAGAAAATGTCTGTCTGTCTGTATCACGATTTTTGTGGACACTGTATCTGACGAACTAATGAATGAAATTTAACCAAACTTGGTATTTAGTTGCACCCTGACATAAACTGGTGCTGATTAGATTTGGGGATCAATCGCTCAACAGGTGGCGCTGTGATCGTATTTTTTGTAAACTTTTAACATGGCAGTATAGGACAAAATTTCGTATAAATGTGCATAATGAGAGTTATTTTAAACTTGTGATTGTAAAATTAATATGAATCATTGATAATAGTAATAGTTAACTAGAAAAAAATTTTGTGGATGTGGGGGCATCGGTTCCCCCCCTGGGGGGAAGTCCCCCCCCCGGGAGGGGATTTTCAAGATGGGTATCTTTCGAAAGGTCTCGAAAAAAATCGTTTATTTTATTTTATTTTTTAATATTGTTACTGAGTGAGTTTGTATAGAAAAATTTAGAAGAAAGTCTTGTGGTGGCCACAACATACTAGTTTATTTTATTTTATTTATTTATTTATTCGTTTATTTATTTATTTATTTATTTTGCGTGTGTGTGTGCGTGTGAACGTATAAAATTTACACCGGCATTCAAAATTGGATACTTTAATTAAATGGTATTTTCCATTTTCGGTACATAAAAATAAAATTTAAAAAAAATAATAATAATAAGAAAGGATGTCTAAATTTTAAAAAACGGATGCACAAGTACACTATTTTCACTTGATACAATTTTTGACCTTTTGCACACCAGTGTTCCATAAAAGGAACATAGAATTAAAAATTTATTTAAAATTAAATATCGTGAAAACTGACATGAAAAAATTATCAGATGTAGCAGAAAGATGACTTTAATTTTTGAAATAGAAATTACAGTTCAATCGTAAAAAGGGAAATGTACATAAAATTATGAAAATGACCTATTTTATCATTTTCCCTTTTACCCCACAGTTTAAAAATTCCCATAATGTAGAAAAATAAGCAAATGCTTCTAAATATGGGCTAGCATGTTTAAAATAGCTTACATTATTAAATTCAATTAAAACACAATAATATTAAAATATAATAATATTAAACTAATAATATTAAATATAATAATATTGAATTAATAATATTGAATATAATAATATTAAATTATATATAAAAAATTTTTTTACACATTTTAATGATAGAGTTTTTTAAACTAAAGCACTAGAATAATAACAGGAGACTTGGCGTTGGAATATTAAAACCCGAATAAACTACTACATCAGAAACGCCAAAGAAAAATATCTGAGATGCATACAGCTGTTTCGGTAGCCTTAAGCGTACCGTCTTCAGTGCAAAAAGAATTCTGAATCTGGAGAAGTGCTCCCCACCTTTCCCGTAATCCTATTGGTTGAACTAAATTCGGTCCCTCTTCTGAATATACGAGCACTTCTCCAGATTCAGAATTCTTTTTGCACTGAAGACGGTACGCTTAAGGCTACCGAAACAGCTGTATGCATCTGAAATATTTTTCTTTGGTGTTTCTGACGTAATAGTTTATTCGGGTTTTAATAAAGCACTAGAAGGCAAAATATGTAAATAATGAATTTAAATTACACCCAGATCTGAATGCGGCGTGTAAAAGGTTAATTCACTTTTATTCATTTATTTATTCTTATGACACATTTTGTTTACACCAGTATGAGCTAACGAAAGTGAAATGCATCGCAAACAGCAAGAATTATGCTGCTTGCCCATATTTCACGAGTCGAAACAAACAAACAGACAGGGAAAGAAAAAAAAAAAAGCAAAGAAAGACTCTCTTACAACATTCATATTTTAAAGATATTATCAAGGAAAATAAAAAATAAAAATAACAGCTTATTCAAAACCATCTCCGGTATAATCCTACACTATCTGCTGGCAATCCGCGTGACGTGGAGTTCATGCTTCAGCGAAAATCACGTGACCCACTAGACGAAATTGTGCAAATGACACAGAGAACAGAGTTCTCGTTGCTTAGTTACAGCAGATGAAGCATGTTGAGTGAAAAAGGCTATTTACAGCTATTATGATTTTTTAAAAAACCCATTGTCGTTAAATCTGCCCTGCTTGAATTAGGGTGAAAGTGATTTATACACAATAAAAAAGTCTCATTTATTTAATGAATGTTTAAAACAATTTCTGAGGAGGAGAATTTCGGAATGTTATTTCGTAAGTGTAATATGGCAACATCATTTGACTGGAATTTCTTTTCTTCTTGACCGGAATAATTGTTAATTTGTTTAATTTTTTGATTTTCTTTTCTTATAATTATGAAGGGAGAGGGACAGGGCCTGATTATCCAAAAGGCTCAGGAAGCACAAGCTTCCCCTCTAAAATTTAAGAGGGGCCCCCCTAAGGATTAAAAACATGGTCTTGAATTTTTTGTTTCCTATTTGCACACTGAGATTGAATTTTTTCTGAGAAAGGTTACCTAAAACAAGACAAAACACTCACTATTTCGGGGAAAATCTAATATTTAACCTCAAAAATCTTAATGTTCTTAATTAAAAAGTTGTATGATTTTAATGTTCTGTGTAGAAACCACCCAGATGTATGAAAAAAAAATAATAATAATAAACACACACTATTTTTTGGTCTATAGCATTTTTATATTACAATATGTAACAGGAAAACAAGATTTTCCGAAGTGAAAGGTGTTGTGATATTTAATCTCAGACATTCTTTTATTAACTTTCATTTTTCTTGTTCCGAACTTTCTTTTTTGTTTTTTACTTCCCGCTAAAAGATTGTTCGGTGCACCTGCCGTATCACGTGACGATGTGTCGCGTCTCTCTACAAGTACATTGTAATTCTTTTTTTTTTAATCATGTAATTTTCGTTATTCGGAACTGACGTTCCATTTTTCTTATTCTATTTAATCATAATTTTTTCCTTTTGTCTAAGATGAATAAATTAAAGTAAAAAACATCTAGGCTTTCTTTCATTACCTAGCAACGAGTGAATTATCCTAAATATAATAGATCTACATATTATGTAAGAATTTCTCACTCTAATCAAGATTAATTATAGGAAAAGTAGTTGCTGGTCTTTAATACAGAAGTCATATTAAGGAGATATTTTCTTCACCAATGGAATTTGCAATTACCTGTGAAAACCCAGGTAAGCCAAACTTTATTTAATTATATCACTGTTATTTTAGCAAAGAATTATTAGTAAGAAATATTTGTTATAAATATATTTAAATAACTAATTTGAGGAAACTCCGAACTCATGCACATATTCAGAAAGTATTTTTCTATTAGATTATGATTCTGATATTTTGAATTGAAAATTTAGATTTATTCTTGACAAAAGTTCAAAAGTTTTTTTCATTGCACATTGGAAGAGATTGCTACATTTAAATAATAAAATAAATAAGAAATGAAAATGTAAGCGAAAATATTTGTTTTTGTTTCTTCAAAACCGAAGTGACACTAAATCGAAAGTATTGAAAAGTGCTTATTTTTATGAAAACTATTTAATTTTATTTTCTTCTTCAAGTACTATTTATCCGAACTGTGTTGATTTAAAATATTAAATGAATATTTACGAATTGAACAAATATTAACAAAACTATTACAAAAATTTTGTTTAAGTATGTCAGCGACAAAAGATATACAAATTGAACCGCTGAACTCTACAAATTATAATGTGTGGAAGTTTCGTATTGAGATGTACTTGCAAAAAGAGGATCTTTTTACAGTCATTACTGACGATCCTCCCAACCCAATAACCGATCAGTGGCGTTCAAAAAATAGAAAAGCGAGAGCTTTAATTAATTTACTTATTGATAACGAACAAATCGTGTATGTTATGAATCTAGATACAGCACGAGAGTGCTGGAATGCTCTGCGCCAAGTCCACGAAAGATCATCGCTTACGAGTAAGCTTTTCTTACTTAGGAAACTTTATTCCATAAAATTAATGGAAGGTGGTGATGTAAACCAACATATAGCTGATATATATAAAACACGCGACAGACTCACTGCTATAGGTGAAGTCATAGACGAATCGCACCTAGCTGCATTAATGCTATGCTCACTCCCTCCTTCGTATGACGTTCTCATAACAAGTCTCGAATCGAAAGACGAAGCGCAATTGACACCTGAGTATATACGAAACAAATTAGCTGATGAATATGCCAAAAGGCTTGAAAACAAAACTTATCAAAATTCAGCGTTAAAAGTCCAATACCATAACAAATCGGAGAAATTCTGCAAATACTGTAAGAAAAGTAATCATAATATAGAAGAATGTTATAAGTTAAAAAACAAAAATAATTCTGCTGTTAAAAGTCACAGTAAAAATTTCAACAAAAAACCCAACTTCAGATCCAACATATGCTCTCAGAACAATGAGAAGCCAGATAGCGCTCAAATTGCAGAGGGGAGCAATAAACCAAAAGCTGATAAATTGTATTCTTTTTATGTTGGAGATAAAACTGTAAATTGGGTGGTTGATTCAGGGTCGTCTTCACATATCTGCAATGATAAACTAAAATTTCGCGATCTTAAAAATAACGTTTCTAACGTCACTATCGCGAACGGCACGCAGCTAAAATCTTTGGGTTCCGGTACTGTGGATTTGTATACCGTAAATTCGGAAAACACACAGAACAAAATAACACTTAAAAATGTTCTTTATGTCCCTGAAATAGAAACTAATTTAATTTCTATAAAAAGAGCAACAGAGAATGGCTGTATCGCTGTATTTGATGATAAAACCTGTAAAATTGTAAATCAGGGAAATACATGCATTGAGGGATATGTGAAAAATAACTTATATGAATGTCAATTAAATTATTCTGAAAACAAACACACAGCGAACATTGTAATACAAACTTGTGATAACGAAAATTGCATAAACAAGTGGCATGTGAAACTTGGCCACAGAAATACTAACCACATTAAAGATTTAGTTAACAAGGACATGGCTGTGGGTATAAAATTAAATGATTGCAAACATAATACTGAATGTAAAACATGCATAATGTCAAAATTAACTGATTCACCTTACCCCAAAGCTGCACAATTTAGAGCCTCCGTACCACTCGAACTGGTCCACACAGACTTATGTGGCCCTATGAAAACCCCCACTGTAGGTGGAAAATATTACTTTCTTACATTTATAGACGACTACAGTCGTTATACTATTATATATTTGCTAAGAAATAAGTTTGAGGTATTTTCTAAGTTAAAGGAATATGTGGCTATGACCGCAAACAAATTTGGCCGAAAAGTGCAAGCAATTCGCTCCGATAACGGGGGTGAATACACTAGTATGGAAGTGAATGAATTTTTGAATAAAGAAGGAATTGAGCACCAGTTTACCGTTCCTTACTCTAGTGCTCAGAACGGCGTGGCAGAACGTAAAAATCGTACGCTGACCGAAATGGCTCGCTGTCTGCTTAAAGACAGTAATTTACCGAATTCCTTTTGGGGGGAAGCCGTAAATACTGCAAATTACATACAAAATAGGCTCCCGACCTCCTCATGCGACTCAACTCCTTACGAAAAATGGACCGGCCGTAAACCCGATTTATCAAATATAAAAACATTCGGATGTCGCGCATATGCATATGTACATAAAATACATAGGGGAAAACTGGATAGCACCGCTCAAGAAGGAATTTTTGTGGGATATGATAATCGTAGCAAAGGCTACAGAATTTGCACAAATAATAAAAATGTAATAATTAGCAGAACAGTAAAATTTTTGGAGGATGAAAATAGAGAATCCCACAATAATGAAACATCACAAATTAAGAATGAAAATTCAAATGATGAAATTCCGGTGTCCAAATTACCAATATTAGATACTGATAT
This sequence comes from Salticus scenicus, assembly GCA_963930645.1. Classification (NCBI taxonomy): domain Eukaryota; kingdom Metazoa; phylum Arthropoda; class Arachnida; order Araneae; family Salticidae; genus Salticus; species Salticus scenicus. The sequence continues at coordinate 203,932,625 of OZ005660.1, read as the reverse complement.
AAATATAGATATAGCGGGCGATAACGATAGTCCGGATGACACGCAAACTCTGCCGCGACGATCACAACGATTAAATAAAGGTGTTCCGCCCGACAGATTTGCATTTGCAGTAAATGACAAAAGAATTGATGAGCCTAAGTGTTTTGATGATATACTAAAAATTCAAAACCCAGCTGAAAAAGAAAATTGGCTGAATGCCACACTCGACGAAATGAATTCACTCAGACAAAACAATACTTGGGAACTTGTTGACGCTCAACCAGGGACCAAAGTAGTAGGGTGTAAGTGGGCGTTCAAGGCCAAATACAATAGCCAAGGACAAGTCGAGAAATATAAAGCCAGGCTTGTTGCCAAGGGTTTTTCTCAAAAATACGGGGTGGACTATGACGAAACTTTTGCACCAGTTGCATCGCATACCACTCTAAGAAGTTTCTTGACCATGTCACTATATAAAAATTTGAATCTAAGGCATGTAGATATAAAAACTGCTTTCCTACATGGAAATTTGCAAGAAGATGTATACATGCATCAACCCGAGGGTTATGTTGTCCAGGGCGAAGAAAATAAAATATGTAAGTTAAAGAAAGCGATATATGGCTTGAAACAAGCCGCTAGAGCGTGGAATTTGAAAATTAATGAAACATTGTGTAAATTAGGATTTAAACAAAGTCAACATGACAAGTGTTTATATATACGTAACAAAGATAACACAGAAACTTACATTCTTGTGTATGTTGATGATCTACTTGTAGCTGGTAAAAATCACGATATTGACATACTAATTAATCAACTTAGGGAAGAATATCCATTAACCGACCTTGGGGAAGCCAAATATTACCTCGGCATAAATATAGAAAGACCTTGTAAAGGGGTAATTACGCTTGATCAAAATAATAAAATACGAGACATTGTAACCAAATTTGGGCTAGATAACGCACGGCCCTCTGACACACCAATGGAACCAGGGTATATAAAATTAACTGATAATGACAATCTCTTACCAAACAACACAATGTACAGACAGGCTATAGGCGCGTTACTTTACATTTCTACAGTATCGCGACCTGATATAAGTGTTGCCGTTGGCATCTTAAGCCGTAGAAACGAAAATCCTAGAGCGAAAGACTGGGAGGCAGTTAAAAGTGTTATTAGATATTTGAAAAATACCCAAGATATTAAATTAAAACTTTGTAACTCTGGTGAACCTGTTCTTAGAGCATATTCGGATTCGGATTGGGCCAATGACCCAAGTGATAGAAAGTCTATATCTGGAAATTTATTTAAGATAGGAAAAAATCCAATATTTTGGACTTCGAAGAAACAGTCCTGTGTGTCCATGTCTTCAGCAGAGGCTGAGTACGTCGCAGCTGCGAGTGCTGCACTTGAAATACAGTGGCTCAACAAACTACTGGATGATTTAAATTTGCCGCAAGAATGTCCTATAGTGTTGTACCAGGACAACCAATCTACCATCAAGATTGCTGAAAATGAAAAATTCCAGTCCAAAACAAAACACTTACAGCTGAGATATCATCTTCTGCGAAACTTAATACAAGAAGGCCTAATAAAGCTTCAATACAAACCTACCAAAGAAATGAGCGCCGATACCCTCACAAAAGCTCTACCAAAAACTGATTTTAATAGACATAGAAATGCATTAATGAACAATTGAAAAATTTCTGAGCTTAAGAGGGGGTGTTGTGATATTTAATCTCAGACATTCTTTTATTAACTTTCATTTTTCTTGTTCCGAACTTTCTTTTTTGTTTTTTACTTCCCGCCAAAAGATTGTTCGGTGCACCTGCCGTATCACGTGACGATGTGTCGCGTCTCTCTACAAGTACATTGTAATTCTTTTTTTTTTTAATCATGTAATTTTCGTTATTCGGAACTGACGTTCCATTTTTCTTATTCTATTTAATCATAATTTTTTCCTTTTGTCTAAGATGAATAAATTAAAGTAAAAAACATCTAGGCTTTCTTTCATTACCTAGCAACGAGTGAATTATCCTAAATATAATAGATCTACATATTATGTAAGAATTTCTCACTCTAATCAAGATTAATTATAGGAAAAGTAGTTGCTGGTCTTTAATACAGAAGTCATATTAAGGAGATATTTTCTTCACCAATGGAATTTGCAATTACCTGTGAAAACCCAGGTAAGCCAAACTTTATTTAATTATATCACTGTTATTTTAGCAAAGAATTATTAGTAAGAAATATTTGTTATAAATATATTTAAATAACTAATTTGAGGAAACTCCGAACTCATGCACATATTCAGAAAGTATTTTTCTATTAAAAGGGGGCCCCGAAATGATGTTGAGCTTCCCCTAGCTTCAAAGCTTAATCGGGCCCTGGAAGGGGATCCCAAACTTATGAATAAAACATTCTTTTCTTAGAGTTTTAAAAATAATTAATTTCCAAAAAACTTATTATTTATTTAACAATCTGTAAACATTTTAAGAGAAATAATTTAAAATTTTAGTTTAATTCATAAGTATCAATTAATAATAATAATAACAAAACTCTTTTTTTTTTTTTTGTGTGTGTGTGTCGGATAACAGTAATTATTACTATAATAATAAACATAATCAAGCATAAAAACACAAACCTGCCCCTGTACAGGGCCTGTTAGTGTCATTTTAAATAGAAAACATCATAATAAACTTGAATAACATGTATCACACTGAGAAAAAAATTTGTAACTGACATCTAGAATCTAAATTGTGGCTCTAGAAAAAATAGTTCCATGTCATCTTTATAAATTCTAGTCCCTTTAGAAAGCGAGTTCTAGAAGCCCCTATTAGAATTCTAGAGCGTTTACCTATATTATCGAGGGCAAAGTTATTTAAAAATCTCTGCAAATAAATGAGACTACAAGAGGCGGGTTTCAGCAACTATAATCTTGATTTATGACCTAATTCTAGAAAATTAAGCGAGAATTTCTCGCAATACAAAAGATTCAGAATATTCGGAATATTCAGAATATTATTTCACCACCTAGAAATGTGTAGACTAGAAATTTTCCATCATTTCGTCTATTCAGTTTATTGGCGTGCCTTATGCGCATAGCTCGGAAATCTATATTTCTAGTTAAGGGAATCAGAAAATGGCCACTTATTCATTCTAGAGGAAGGCGGTATATTTTTTTTCTCAGTGCCCGTTGAAGAAATTCTGAAAATATTTACAGATTCTGAAGGAGGGCTGACGGACAGATAAACAGACTGACAGTCAGGCGGATAGATATTTCAAGGGGATACATCGCAGATCGTCATGGTCAGCCAAACCTAATGTTATTCCATGGCTAAAATTGTTTATAGAATTACATATTAGCGAACTGTTACTTCTAGATTCGGTTTTCAGATTCTGAAAATACAAAACCGTTAAATTAGTACCCATTTTCCGATTTTTTTTTTTTTTTTTTTTTAATTTTGAGATTAAAAATGTGAAAAATTAACTAAGTGCATTTTTCTGAATTTTAGCTATAAAAGGAAATATTAAAATTTAAAAAATTCAAATTTTGGAAAACGGGTACTAATTCAACAGATGTGAATTTTCTGAATGTGAAAACGGAATTTAAAAACATCAATTAAGTAATGAGTAATTCTATAAAAATATTTCGCCATTACGTGGGATTTGGTGATGATTAGAGACGGGGAAATCGCAAGAAGGTGTGAGCAACCTTAACTTTTTAAATTTTCCTATAAAAATTGAGAAATCATTAAAGTTACGATTTATGATTTTTATTCTTTTTAAATTTTGTTACAGTTATCGAAAAGTAAAAAAAAAAAAAAAAAAAAAGATCACGAAGCATTTTACACTTTTTTCATATTTTGTTAAAGTCATCAAAAAGTAAAACAAATAAATAAAGCATGTAGTTCTCTGAACGTTTTCACATAATTTTCCTAGCAATGTTCGTTCACACAGTGCCACATATTCTATTACTCAATAACATAATTCTTCAAAAATTCATAAATCATTAAAAATTATAATTTCTGCATTTTATTCTTTTTAAATTTTGTTACAGTTAATAAGAAGTTAAAAAAAAAAAAAAAAAAAAAGTTCACGAATCGTTTTACACTTTTTTTCAAATTTTGTTAAAGTCATCAAAAAGTAAAACAAATAAATAAAGCATATAGTTCTCTAAATGTTTTCACATAATTTTCCTGGCAATGTTCGTACTCACAGTGCCACATATCCTATTACTCAATAACTTATTTCTTCAAAAATTCATGAATCATTAAAAATTATGATTTCTGTATTTTATTCTTTTTAAATTTTGTTACAGTTAATAAAAAGGAAAAAAAAAAAAAGGAAAAAGATCACGAATCGTTTTACACTTTTTTCAAATTTTGTTAAAGTCATCAAAAAAGAAAACAAATAAACAAAGCATGTAGTTCTCTGAACGTTTTCACATAATTTTCCTAGCAATGTTCGTTCACACAGTGCCATATATTCTATTACTCAATAACTTATTTCTTCAAAGCTCATGAATCATTAAAAATTATGATTTCTGCATTGCTACAGTTAATTTAAAAAAAAAAAAAAAAAAAAAAAAATACGAATCGTTTTACACTTTTTTCATATTTTGTTAAAGTCACCAAAAAGTAAAACAAATAAACAAAGCATGTAGTTCTCTGAACGTTTTCACATAATTTTCCTAGCAATGTTCGTTCACACAGTGCCATATATTCTATTACTCAGTAACTTATTTCTTCAAAGTTCATGAATCATTAAAAAATATGATTTCTGCATTGTTACAGTTAATTAAAAAAAAAAAAAAAAAAAAAAAAAAAAAGATTACGAATCGTTTTACACTTTTTCCATATTTTGTTAAAGTCATCAAAAAGTAAAACAAATAAATAAAGCATGTAGTTCTCTGAACGTTTTCACATATTTTTCCTGGCAGTGTTCGTACTCACAGTGCCACATATCCTATTACTCAATAACTTATTTCTTAAAAAATTCATGAATCATTAAAAATTTTGATTTCTGCATTTCACTCTTTTTCAAATTACATAAAGTTAAAAAAAAAAAAAAAAAAAAAAAAAAAAGGAGAGGGAGAGAGAGAGAGAGAGAGAGAGAGAGACAAAAGGAAGAAAGAAAATAAACTTTGAACGTTTTCAAATGATTTTTCTTCAAAGAATTTCTACATATTGTTCCGGGAAATAATTTCTTATATTTTCCAATTAGAACTCACAAATAATTACAAATACGATTTCTGCATGTTATTCTTTCGAAAGTTTCTTACATTCACGGAATACATAAAAAATTAAGAAACCTTTACAAAGAATATTTCTATAATTCCTTCTCTTCAAATTTTGTATAGTTACTGAAAAGTAAAAAAAAAAAAAAAAAAAAAAGTAAAGCGCGAAATTCCCTGAACGCTCACAGATAATTTTCGGAATAATGCTCGCTCAGACAAGCCACATATTATATTACTCGATATTTTTTACTTTTCTATTAAGAACTATCGCGAATTACTAAAAAAATATCAATTTAAAATTTTATTCTTCTTAAAATTTCTTATAGTTTTTGTAAAGTAAAAAAAAAAAAAAAATCTGAATGTTTTCAGATAGGTTTCATTGAGAGAAATTCAAAATATTACTCCGATGAATAATTGTTTGTATTTTCCAGTAAGAATTCATAATTATTACAAATATAATATCTGTATTTCATTTTTTTTTTTTTTTTTTTTTTTTTTTTTACTTTACAGTTAAAAAAAATAAAATAAACAAGCATGGAATGCTTTAAACAATTTCAATTATTTTTCATTTCATTATTGAATCATATTATGTTGATAAATAACTTTATTTATTTTCTAATAAGAGTTCAAAAATCATTACAAGTATAGTTTTTAAATTTATTTAATTACTTATTTATTTATTATCATCATGTATTTCTTTCTGTCTTTTCTTTCCTTTTCTTTATTCTTTCTTAATTCAGTGTTTCGGCTATCCTAAAGTTAAATAATAATAAAATAATATATCTAAAATAATTTTGAATTTTTTCAGAAGCTTTTCACTCAGACAATTAATTCTACATTAACTGCTGAAAAACATTTGTGTTTTCTAAAAAAAAAAAAAAAAAAAAAAAAAAAATCTTACACATCGTTAAAAATATAATTTCTGAATTTTATTCTTTTTCAAATTTGTAGCACTTATTAAAAGGTAAAAAAGAAAAAGCAAATAAGAAAGAAAGAAAAGAAAGAAGGAAAAGGAAAAAGAAAAGGAAACATTTTAAAACATGTTTTTGTATTTCTTTCTGTCTTTTCTTTCCTTTTCTTTATTATTTCTAAATACAGTGTTTCAGCTATTCAAAGTTAAATAATAATAATAATAATAAAATATATCTAAAACAATTTTGAAGGTTTTCAGATGCTTTTCACTCAGACAATTAATTCTACATTAATTGCTGAAAAACATTTGTATTTCCTAAGAAAAAAAAAAAAAAAAAAAAACTTACAAATCATTAAAAATATAATTTCAGAATTTTATTATTTTTGAAATTTATAGCACTTATTTATTAATTTATAGCACAGAAAAAAAAAAAAAAAAAAAAAAAGGAAAAGGAAAGAAAAGAAGAAAAAGAAAAGAAACATTTTAAAACTTATTTTTGTATTTCTTTCTGCCATTTCTCTTCCTTTTCTTTATTTTTTCTTACAGTGTTTCAGCTATTCGAGAGTTAAATAATAATAATAATGATAAAATATATCCAAATTAATTTTGAATGTTTTCTGAAGCTTTTCATTCATGCAATTAATTCTACATTAATTGCTGAAAAACATTTGTGTTTTATAAAAAAAAAAAAGAAAGAAAAAGAAAAAAAAAAAAAAAACTTACACATCATTAAAAATATAATTTCTGAATTTTACTTTTTGAAATTTGTAGCACTCATTAAAAAGTAAGAAAGGAAAAAGAAAAAGAAAAGAAACATGTTAAAACTTATTTTTGTATTTATTTCTGTCTTTTCTTTATTCTTTCTTAATTCGGTGTTTCAGCTATTCGAAAGTTAAATAATAATAATAATAATAATAATAATAATAATAATAATAAGATATATCTAAAACAATTTTAATTGTTTGCAGATGCTTTTCACCCAGGCAATTAATTCTACATTAATTGCTGAAAAACATTTTTGTGTTTTCTAAAAAAAAAAAAAAAAAAACTTACAAATCATTAAACATATAATTTCTGAATTTTATTCTTTTCAAAATTTGTAGCACATATTGAAAAGCAGGAGAAAAAAGAAAGGAAAAGAAAAAAAAAGAAAGGAAGAAAAAGAAAAGAAACATTTTAAAACTTATTTTTGTATTTCTTTCTGTCATTTCTTTCCTTTTCGTTATTCTTTCTTACAGCGTTTCAGCTATTCGAAAGTTAAATAATAATAGTAATAATAATAAAATATATCTAAAATTATTTTGAATGTTTTCTGACGCTTTTCACTCATGCAATTAATTCTACATTAATTACCGAAAAACACTTGCGTTTTCCAAAAAAAAAAAACTTACACATAATTAAAAATATAATTTCTGAATTTTATTCTTTTTGAAATTTGTAGCACTCATTAAAAAGTAAAAAAGAAAAAGGAAAAAGAAAGAAAGAAATGAAAAAGAAAAGAAGCATTCTAAAACTTATTTTTGTATTCCTTTCTGTCTTTTCTTTATTCTTTCTAAATTCAGTGTTTGAGCTATTCGAAAGTTAAATAATAATAATAATATTAATAAAATATATCGAAAACAATTTTGAAAGTTTTCAGATGCTTTTCACTTAGGCAATTAATTCTACATTAATTGCTGAAAAACCAGTAGTGGCACCAGAAATTCCCCGACGGGGGGACACCACCTCCCCGACAGGGGGGCACTACATAAAGAGAGTTTATTATATAAGTATTTATCAAAAACTGCAATACTGTTAATAATATTACTGTTAATATTTGTACCATTCCATTTGTTAGTACTCCCCGTGGTTTTGGAGATCATCGTGCCACAGACAGACATTTTCAAAAAATATCGTGGTCAAAACGTGTTCTGGACCTCTCAAAATGTGTATATTCATGGAAAACTGGAAGCTGAAAATTTTTACGAATCCAATACTTTCTTCTATAGAATATAGATTGTAAAAACTGGAATGCTCCAAATTTGTACAAGGAAAGAAAAATGCTGCCAAAAGTAGAAAAACTGAAAATTTTGTATTTTTTTCCCCGAGAAATTTTAGGAGTATGCCCCGATGGGGGGTCACAGACTCCCCGACGGGGGGGGGGCACGTGCCCCCCCGGCCCTCTAGCTGGCGCCATCCCCGTGAAAAACATTTGTGTTTTTTAAGAAAAGTAAAACTTACAAATCATTAAAAATATAATTTCTTAATTTTATTATTTTTGAAATTTGTAGCACTTATTAAAAAGTTAAAAAAAAAAAAAAAAAAAGAAAGAAAGAAAGAAAGAAAAGAAACATTTTAAAACTTATTTTTGTATTTCTCTCTGTCTTTTCTTTTTTCTTTCTAATTTCAGTGTTTTAGCTATTCGAAAGTTAAATAATAATAATAATAATAATAAAATATATCTAAAACAATTTTGAAGGTTTCCAAATGCTTTTCACTCAGGGAATTAATTCTACATTAATTGCTGAAAAACATTTGTGTTTTCTAAGAAAAAAAAACTTACAAATCATTAAAAATGTAATTTCTCAATTTTATTATTTTTGAAATTTATAGCACTCCTTTCTTAATTCAGTGTTTCAGCTAATCGAAAGTTATATAATAATAATAATAATAATAATAAGATATATATAAAACAATTTTAATTGTTTTCAGATGCTTTTCACTCAGGCAATTAATTCTACATTAATTGCTGAAAAACATTTGTCATTTTTAGGGTTGAAAAAAAAAAAAAAACTTACAAATCATTAAAAATATAATATCTGAGTTTTATTCTTTTCAAAATTTGTAGCACTTATTAAAAAGTAGGAAAAAAAAAAAAAAAAAAAAAAAAAAAAAAAACGAAAAGAAAAGAAAGGAAGAAAAAGAAAAGAAACATTTTAAAACTTATTTTTGTATTTCTTTCTGTCTTTTCTTTCTTCTTTCTAATTTCAGTGTTTCAGCTATTCGAAAGTTAAATAATAATAATAATAATAATAATAATAATAATAATAATAATAATAATAAAATATATCTAAAACAATTTTGAAGGTTTCCAAATGCTTTTCACTCAGGGAAATAATTCTACATTAATTGCTGAAAAACATTTGTGTTTTCTAAGAAAAAAAACCTTACAAATCATTAAAAATATAATTACTGAGTTCTATTCTTTTCGAAATTTGTAGCACTTATTAAAAAGTAGAAAAAAAATAAATAAAAATAAATAAAGGAAGAAAAAGAAAAGAAACATTTTAAAACTTATTTTTGCATTTCTTTCTGTCATTTCTTTCATTTTCTTTATTCTTTCTTAATTCAGTGTTTCAGCTATTCGAAAGTTAAATAATAATATTAATAATAATAAGATATAACTAAAACAATTTTAATTGTTTTCAGATGCTTTTCACTCAGGCAATTAATTCTACATTAATTGCTGAAAAACATTTGTGATTTTTAGGGGGGGGGGGACTTACGAATCATTAAAAATATAATTTCTGGATTTTATTCTTTTCGAAATTTGTAGCACTTATTAAAAAAGTAAAAAGAAAAAGAAAAGAAAGGAATGAAAAAAAAAAAGAAAAGAAACATTTTAAAACTTTTTTTTTTTTTTTTATATTTCTTTCTGTCATTTCTTTCCTTTTCTTTATTCTTTCTTAATTCAGTGCTTCAGCTATTCGAAAGTTAAATAATAATAATAATAATAACAATAATAATAGTAATAATAAAATATATCTAAAACTATTTTAATTGTTTTCAGGGGCTTTTCACTCAGGTAATTAATTCTACATTAATTGCTGAAAAACATTTGTGATTTTTAGGGGGGGGGGGGACTTACGAATCATTAAAAATATAATTTCTGGATTTTATTCTTTTCGAAATTTGTAGCACTTATTAAAAAAGTAAAAAGAAAAAGAAAAGAAAGGAATGAAAAAAAAAAGAAAAGAAACATTTTAAAACTTTTTTTTTTATATTTCTTTCTGTCATTTCTTTCCTTTTCTTTATTCTTTCTTAATTCAGTGCTTCAGCTATTCGAAAGTTAAATAATAATAATAATAATAACAATAATAATAGTAATAATAAAATATATCTAAAACTATTTTAATTGTTTTCAGGTGCTTTTCACTCAGGTAATTAATTCTACATTAATTGCTGAAAAACATTCGTGTGTTCTAAACGAGAAAAAAAAAAAAAAAAGATTAAAATTAAATTAAATTAAATTTTCTCTCAGTCAATTCTACATATTCTATTGCTGAATAACGTTTGTATTTTCTAAAAAGAATCCGCAAATCCTTAAAAATACGATTCTTGTATTTTATTTATTTTGCTTATTTATTTATTTTTCTTTTTAAAAATTTTATAGTTTTTAAAACAAAAGTAAAAGAAAAAAAAGTACGAAACATTTAAAAATATATTTCTACATTTCTTTCTTTTTAAATATTGTGACAGCTATTGAAATAATCAAAATAAATAAATAAAATTAAGTTAACTATAAATAATTCTGAATGTTTTCAGCTAATTTTCACTCAGACAATTCTATTGCTGTATGACACTTGTACTTTTCTAATAAAAATTCACAAATTCCTCCGTACTAAAAATTCTATATAAAATTAGTGGTAAAGAAAATCAATAACTGTACAAATCCTGTACACGTACGTATAAATAAATGAATGAATAAAAAATAACAAAGTTTTGAAAGCCATTTGGGGAAAAATAACGAGGTTGCTTATTTCTTAAAGTTTTCAAATCAACTAATCTATTAATTATTGAATTTTAGATGTTTATTCCTCTACAAACACATGACATGTTTTTAATTTTTAACACGCACACAATACATACTGCTTATAATATATAATACATATGTGCAGAACATGCAGCAGCGCTACTTCTAGAAAATAATAATCCCTCAGAGAAAACGAGATAGCTAATTTCAGAGCTAGACACAGACTAGACAGACAAGCGCTTTAAAAGACAAGAGCATTATGGCAGGGAAAACAACCGAAAAGAGTTCATAAATAGGAAATTATGATGTATAAATCCATTCAAATACCAGAAGAGACGGGAAGACGCGAGGACAGTTGAGCTAATATTTTTTTCATAATAAAGATTTATTAGGATATTTTATGAATAATGCTTTTATACGGAGCTAAAATAACAGCAAAGTCTGTTACGTAAAGCAAAAAGAATAAAAAAAGTCGTTTTCTTCTACAAAATTTATTACAAGAAATTAGTTGCACTGTCGCCATTACAAAAATTTCTTCTATATTTTCCAAAAACATGCAGTACAAATTATTTATTAAAGTTATTATTTTTCAAAAATAATTTCCGTGGTGAATGCAGATGATTTTCATATCACATAATACTGCGCTGCAAAAAAAACAAAAAAAAAAAAACATATCGAGCCCTGATACCATTCTTGTTGATTCTTATGTAAAATGACCTCCTGAATCCGAATATGACTACCATTTTGCCCTGTCACCCATCGTTTTCTCGGGACACAATCCCTCCCCTAATTTTTATCACTGTTCGGTCACTTTATGGCCGTGGATTTGATTTGGAGAATGAAAAAGAATTAATTTAACACTTAAAAACAAAATATATAATGTTTAGTAAATAATATTAATAATAGATTAAAATAATATAAGAAATGTAATACATAATTTCAGTGGCGAATCCCCCCCCCCCTAAATTTTCCCCTTGCCGCAAAAACTAATGTTTTAGAACTTTCCAACTCTGTAGCCCCTCAGAAGAAATTTAACAGTTAAAATGACAGTTTCTCGGAACAGGGTTTCTGTTGGTAAGAAAAACTGAAATGAAAAATCTACAATTTAACACGATTTACTCTTTTTATTCAGACTAAAAACATTTTTATAAATGTTCTAATAAAAAAAAATTCTCATTAAACTGGTTTTGCAAATGTTTTTAAGACGAGAGTCTTATTTCTTTCAGACAGAAAAAAAGGTGTCATGCGATTTGATGTAGATCACTTGGAATTTTGCATAATAAACAATAGTCTATTACAAAATCTAAAAAATTACAAAAATGTTTAAAAAAAAAAGTTTAGGTCCAAAATAGGATTTAGGTAGTAAATTGCATTCTGTTTAGGGCAGTTTTTTTTTTTTTTTTTTTTTTTTTTTTTTAAATAAAATATTGATAAGTTTTCAAAATGTAATTTTTTTTAGAAAATATTCATAATAAATAATACTGCCTGGTAATTACTGCCGTAATTTAAACCTCGTTTTGCCATACTTCATTTAGAATAAAGGAAATAGCTCGTAACTTCCATTTGGATATATATATATATTTTTTTTTTCTTTTTTTTGTCCAATTTTTAAATTAATTTTATCTGTAAAAAAGTTTGCCCTTATTGTATGCATTGCAATGCATGTGTCTAAAGAAGAGTAAACTGTAGTTATTTGCACTATTATTTTATTTTTATTTATTTACCTATTTAAATAATACAAATTTTTTACAATTTTTTTTTTTTCATTTTAATCATAATTAGTAGGATTTATTATAATAATAATTATTGTCAGCAATAACATTGGTGAAAAGGAGACTACTAAGTTAAGTGAATATAATGTTTTACTTTTGGATGTATGCCATATTACCTTGGTCCATTCAAACGAAGTATTTAAAAAAAAAAAAAAAAAAAAAAAAAAAAAAAAGCTCATCTGCGTGTTTTTTGATGTGACAGTTAGATTTACGAATTATTTTGGTGCGTCCGAAGAAATTCAATGAAAGTTAGGAGTGACAATAAAATTAAATTTTTTGGAGATTTATTTTAAAAATTCAAACTTTTCTTTTTTCATTTCATAATAATTAGTAAGTAAATAAATGTATACTTTTTTCTTAGCAATTAAACGATATCATTTATGTTTGTACTGCAAGCTGTATCAATTTTAAAACACTTAATTTTTCATAAAAATAAATAAATAAAAACCTGCATACAAATTATTATTATTATTGTTGTTATTATTATAATTATTTAATCATTCATTTATTTATTTGTTTTGTACTTTTGCACAGAAACATATCGTAATTTATACATAGTAGATTTTTTTTTTTTTTTTTTTTTTTTTTTTCTATTAAAATTAAAAAAATCTTGCATTTAAGGGTTAAGTTGCAAGAAAGCGGCGACTAATTTATGAGAATCTATTCGCCCCTGGCGAGTTACTAAAAGTTTCAGTTTTTCAAGTCTAACACGAACCAGTGTCGGATGACACGAACCATTTGTCAGTGAAAAAAAAAAAGTTTCAAATATAACAACGCTTTATAAAGCTACTATTATGTGATACAAATTTAGGATGCCGTTACAGTGGCGGACCTACAACTCTCGAGGCCCGGGGCGAAAGTCTCACTGGGGCCCCCTAATTAAAACTTCTCTTAGATTGAGGCCCCCTTGCACTTCTTAACTTTAATTTGTTACTGGAGAAAGACATTCATGTAAGTTTTAAGATTGATTCAAAAGCTCAACCCATCAAGAAGGCCAGGGGCATTGGCCCCACATACCCTGCCTTAGACAGGTTTTGCATAAATGAGTTTTTTCTTTTCTTTCTTTCTTTCATTCTTTTTTTTTTTTTTTTTTATTGTCGTACTACGGTATTTTTTCTACATTGCTTTAGACAGGTTCTTTAGACAGGAAGCTATTATGACTTAAGTGGAATTGAAGCGAATGTTTAAAATTAAAACAATTGCATGACAACTTCGCCAGATACATATACTATAAGGTCCTATGGAGGCCCCCATATGACCAGAGGCTCGGGGTGGCCCGCCCCCTCCGCCCCACCCTTGGTGCGCCACTGGATGCCGAATTTAGTTTTCCATCTAATATTTGTTTTTGAGTTATTCTGATAAAGAACCTCACAAACACATAGATAGACACACAGACCAAACTCTAAAAACCTTATTTTGAGATTCAGTGAACCTCACAACGTGTAAATATGACAAAAACTCAATTTTGAAGACCTTAAACATACTTCATATATTGGTAAGAGAAGGTAATTTAAAAAACAAAGAGAGAGTTTAACGCACTTTTGATTGCATAATTCTAATTCTATTATTAATTGAGATTACATTAAGCGGCAACCACTACAATAAAAATATATTTGGTCTATGTTCCAGGGGACAAAGGGGGGGGGGAGCAAGTTTTGATGACGTATGTCAAAGTTAAGACGCTATAAGTAGGCTAATAGGAAAGGGTTAAAGTTTCTTTGCTATAAAAAGCTGCCCACACGCAGGGATCATTAGTTTCTAAGGTAACGGCCAAAGCCCTAGAAGATTGATTAATCCGTTATCTAGAGGCACTGGGATCGAGATTTTTTCTGTGATAGAAAATTGTTTACTCCATGGCCGGACTAACAAACTTAAGTCGATATGTTACTATGACAATGTATCGAAGTTTATAAAAATGAGGAAAAAAAATACTTGAAAAGTAACAGTTTTTATTTTCTCACACATTCTGGTGTAATGAGATAAACGTAATTAAAACTAGTATGCTGTGGCCACCACAAGACTTTCTTCTATATTTTCCTATACAAATTCACGCAGTAACAATATTAAAAAAAAAAAAAAAAAAAAAAAAAAAAATACGATTTTTTTTTCAAAGTTTTTTTTCGTTAAAAAAAAAAAAAAAATCGATAACTTTGTTTTAAATTATCACATATTTATAGTTCAACCATTCGTTTTAAAGATATTGACGAGACCTTTCGAAAGATACCCATCTTGAAAATTTACCCCCCCCCCCTGGGGGGTACTTTCCCCTGAGGGGGGGGGAAGCGATGACCGAGATTTTTTTCCTAATTAACTACTACTATTATCAATAACTCATATTAATTTTACAATCACAAGTTAAAAATAACTCCCATTATGTACATTTATACGAAATTTTGTCCTATACTGCCATGTTAAAAATTTAGAAAAAATACGATCACAGCACCACCTGTTGAGTGATTGATCCCCAAATCTAATCAACCCCAGTTTATGTCAGGGGCCAACTAGATACCGAGTCTGGTTAAATTTTGTTAAAAAAAAAAAAAAAAAAAAAAAAAAAAGTATGATTTTTTTTCTAAGTTACTTTTTGTTAAAAATAAAAAAAATCGATAACTTTGTTTTAAATTATCACAGATTTATAGTTCAACCATTCGTTTTAAAGGTATTGACGAGACCTTTCGAAAGATACCCATCTTGAAAATTTACTCCCCTCGAGGGGGACTCCCCCCCCCAGGGGGGTTCACGAGGCTCCTACGCATACAAAATTTTTTCCCCAGTTGACTACCTCTATTATAAATAATTCTTGTAAATTTCATAATGATTACTAAAAAATAATTCTCTTTATGCACATTTATACAAAATTTTGTCCTATATCACCATGTTAAAAATTTAGAAAAAGCGGGATGGCAACGCAACCTGTAAGACAATTTTTACCAAAAGTTGATAGGCACTAATTTATGTCAAGGTGCAACTACATACTAATTTGTACGAAATTCTGTGCAGTAGTTCCTGAGATACAGTTGCCACAAAATTTTGTCACACACACACACAGACAGACAGACAGACAGACATTTTGTAAAAAGGGTCAAATCGTGTTCTACAGCTCTCAAAACGTGTAAATCCATCAAAACCCGAGGTCGAAAATTTTTACGAATCCAATACTTTCTCTATATTACATATAGAAGAAAGTAAAAATTATAGTAATTACTAATAATTAAATTATAACTTGGGACTATTGAAATTTCAAATTGTATTTTGATTATATTCTGTAAAACGCGAGAAAAACTGTAAATTACAAAGGAGGAGGGGGGGGGGATGATAAAAAAAAAAAAAAAATCATTATGCATTTAAAAAAAAAAAAAAAAAAAAAAAAAAAAAAGTCAGCAGTAATAAAATTAGCTGTTAACATTATTACCTATTAACATATTAGCTATTTACATAATAAAATGTTGGCAAGTAATTTTTCTTTCTCCATTCTTCTTCTTTTTAAATTTCTTTCTTTCTTTTCTTTCTCTCGTCTTTCTTTCTTTCTTTTTTTTTTTTTTTTTTTTTTTTTTTTAGTGCTAGAGGCCTATTTCAGTCGGTACAGTTGTCGAATTTCTATAATACACTCTTAATTAGTGCTAAGGGCCTATTTCAGTCGGTTTATGGAATGGGGATTTATTGAATGAAGTCCCCCCAAGGCACAACTTTGACATGAGTCCCCCCCAAGGTACCCCTATTTCAGTCGGTACAGCGTTGTCGAGTTTTTATAATACACTCTTAATTAGTGCTAAGGGCCTATTTCAGTCGGTTTATTGAATGGGGATTTATTGAATGAAGTCTCCCCCAAGGCACAACTTTGACATGAGTCCCACCCCAGGCCCAACTTTGACATGAGTCCCCCCCAAGGTACCCCTATTTCAGTCGGTACAGCGTTGTCGAATTTTTATAATACACTCTTAATTAGTGCTAAGGGCCTATTTCAGTCGGTTTATTGAATGGGGATTTATTGAATGAAGTCCCCCCAAGGCACAACTTTGACATGAGTCCCCCCCCCCAGGCACAACTTTGACACTAGTCCCCCCCAAGGTACCCCTATTTCTGTCGGTACAGCGTTGTCGAATTTTTATAATACACTCTTAATTAGTGCTAAGGGCCTATTTCAGTCGGTTTATTGAATGGGGATTTATTGAATGAAGTCCCCCCAAGGCCCAACTTTGACATGAGTCCCCCCCAAGGTACCCCTATTTCAGTCGGTACA
The DNA here is from genome assembly GCA_963930645.1 of Salticus scenicus. NCBI lineage: Eukaryota > Metazoa > Arthropoda > Arachnida > Araneae > Salticidae > Salticus > Salticus scenicus. The sequence continues at coordinate 203,915,756 of OZ005660.1, read as the reverse complement.
GCGTTGTCGAATTTTTATAATACACTCTTAATTAGTGCTAAGGGCCTATTTCAGTCGGTTTATTGAATGGGGATTTATTGAATGAAGTCACCCCCAAGGCCCAACTTTGACACGAGTCCCCCCCAAGGTACCCCTATTTCAGTCGGTACAGCGTTGTCGAATTTTTATAATACACTCTTAATAGTGCTAAGGGCCTATTTCAGTCGGTTTATTGAATGGGGATTTATTGAATGAAGTCCCCCCAAGGTACAACTTTGACATGAGTCCCCCCAAGACCCAACTTTGACATGAGTCCCCCCAAGGCCCAACTTTGACATGAGTCCCCCCCAAGATACAACTTTGACATGAGTCTCCCCCCCCCCCAAGGCACACCTTTGACATGAGTCCTCCCCAAGGCACACCTCCCCCTCATTGGGAAAAAGAGAAAAAACGTTGTTTTGCGGCTGTAAGACAGTTTGGACTTCCAGCGTTATTTGTTACAGTATCTGCAGCTGAAACACATTGGTTTGATTTAATGAAAACTTTATCATGGAATTTAGATCGTCACGAATTAACTAAAGAAGAATTTGTCGATATTAACAAGTTTAGCAGTAGGCCTCTGGCACTAAATTAAAATCTGTCAATGTCAGATTTTCATGTTTTTTTTTTTTTTAATATTTGACTACTTTTTCAATCTTTTGTCATTTAATTATCTCGATTTTAAAATGAGTGGACTTTATGCACCACACGTCACTGCGGGTATATAAAAGTTTCTACGCCAATCGCTGAGCTTGAAATTTTTGTCTACTGCTGTATTAGCCAATACCAGTCGCTGAGACAGGTAAATTCCCGCAGTCGTTGCCACTCGTGCATAAGGTCCTTCTCTGATTTAAACAAACTAATTTGCGTTTCATACTTAATATATATATATATATTGGACAGGTGATTTGTTTATTTTTTTAATATTTTAATATTTTCTTAATAAAATTTCTAAATAGGTTTTAACTACAACAATTTAAATTAGATTCGATGTATATATTAACTTTTAAACTAACTAATATGTTGCGGCCATCACAAGACTTTCTTCTTTATAACTTTACACAAATTCAGGCAGTACAAATTAGTTATTAAATTTTTATTTATTATTATTTTTTTTTTCTCTTTTTCAACATAGTTAATTTAAGTTGCTTCCAAATTCTTGTGGTACGGTTTTGGAAATCGTTTGAAACAGACTGTTTCCTAATTAATGGGATAAATATTAAAATAGTTAATGGACTGTATCGGTTTTTTGGGTTTGAGGTTAAATCATACCCAACATGTGACTTCTGATTCTCCATTTCCCTATAAATTTCCCTCTAGGATGAAAATATTCCCCTATAGAGTGTAAACATTTTCCCATGAAACACAAATGTAAACATTATAATTCTGCATTTTTCCATAGATATAGTAATTTATATAGATCTATCATCCCCATGTTAACGAGCAAAGATTTCTGATGCCGAAAAAGTTTTTTGGTCTAAATTACCTATGTATATTTCCGTGTATATTCACTCGGGGAAATACATCCATAAAGTCCGGTTTCCATTTGCGCTCACTCCGCGGCTTCTATTCAGAATCCTTTGATCTGATGAGCCGAGCTCACAGGAGCTCAAAGCCTTCGGACGTGCTGTTTCTAACCCCCTGCTGAGATAATTGAGGGGCCGAGAGGCAGATATCTTTGTCAATTTTGCATGCTTTCCTTTGAGTTAACTGCGCGATCTGATAAGAAAGGGCTACAACTGATGACAAGACATTTGGCTCTTTGTGTCGGAAGCGTGATTAATGACGTTTTGAGCGTTGATCTTGAGCCCAAGTCAAAACTGGCCTTAAAGTCCGATTTCCATTTGAGCTCACTGGGCGGCTTCTATTCAGAATCCTTTGATGTGGTCACCTCGGCTCACGCCAGCTCACGCCAGCTGAAAACCCTGGAACGGGGTCCCCTGCTGAGATAATTGCGGGGCTGGGGGTAGATTTCTTTGTCAATTTTGCATGCTTTCCTTTGAGGTAACTGCCCAACAGGCTCGTACTGGCCCACCGGGCAACGAGGCAAATGCCCGGTGTGCCCTTCGCCGAGGAACTTTTTTTTTTTTTTTTTTTTAATGTAAAAATTGATTTTTTTTTTTTTTTTTTTTTTTTTTTTTCTCCCTAGAACACTGTAAAATTATAATGGTTTTTGTTTAAAATTGAAGGAAATATTTCGGTAGAATTTATTCTCAAAAGCAATCCTGAAACTTCTTTATCTGAATGCCTACATGTACGTATTATAAAGGAAGAATGCAAGTTCTTGAATATGTTCATGTGCGCCCCACTACTCTAGGCACACAGAAGACTAAGTAAAAGGCGTTTTGTAAGTTCCACTAAAGAGGGCGCCTTGCATTCTCCACTAAAGAGCGAACTTGTATGTTTCAACAAATTAAGCGCCTTGCATGTTCAGTGGAACACATATGTGAGCACCATTAATCAAATTATAGTTTTAAAACACGTAGCGTTATTATAAAAATCAACTAATAACTATTACTAAATACAAATACGAAACATGACGCCTTTTATATTCAGTGAGTACATATATTTTAAACACTACAAATATGTAAAACAAATTTTAGCGCATATCGCCCAATAAAATATATCGTAACTTTAGTGATAACACTATATGCGCCCCTCTAGGCATAAAAGGCAATTTTTAGGAATTTTATATGTAGCCTCCTTGTAAAAATGAACTAAAAAACTATTTTTGAAAAAAAAAAAAAATACAAAACAGAGCGCCTTTTACATTTACGGGATGGTACATGTATTTATTTCATCACTAAAATTATTTATATAAATAAAATAAAGTCAATAAATAAAAACTGTGCCCCTATCAGTGACGTAGAAATAACACCATATGCGACCGATCTGGCATAAAAGGAGCCCTCTTTTTAATGTTTTTATGAACAACAAAAATTGCTTACAAACAAATATTAAATACTCATGAAATACTAAACAACACGCCTTTTAGCCTTAGTGAGGTGCACATATTCTTAAATTTTATCAAAACATGAATAAAAAAAAAAAAAAAAAAAAAAAAACATGTTCTGGCAATATCAAGAATAACAAATAATGCAGAAAACAAGGTATCTTGCATGTTCCCACAAAACAGGGAGACTTGCATGTTTAGCGAAACACATACGTGTGCCTCTCTAATCAAAATGTATGTAAAAATAAATAAAAATATAGCGTCTTTATAAAAATAAGCTGAAAACTAATACTAAATACAATAAAAAAAAAAAGCGCCCTGTAAATAATATAGTAAAGTCGAAATGACACCATATGCGCCCCTCTAGATAAAAAAGTGTCCTGTTTTTAAGGCACCCTGTCCTGTTTTAAACGGGACGCCTTTTAGCCTTAGTGAGGTGCACTTGGCCTACATATATATTTTAAACACTTCAAATATGCAAAAAACATTTTAAGTCCCCAATTAAATATATCGTAACTTTAGCGATAACACTATATGCGCCCCGCTAGGCATAAAAGGCGCCCTGTTTTCAACAGTTTTATATGTAGCCTCTTATAAAAATGAACTGAAAAACTATTTTTTAAATAAATACAAAATAGGGCGCCTTTTATATTCAGTGAGTACGCATATATAATTTAAACACAACAAATATGTAAAAAAAAAAAAAAAGAAAAAAAAAAAAAAAAATTAGTGCTTAATATAAAGTATATCGTAACGTTAGTAATAACATTACATGCGCCCCGCTAGGCATAAAAGGCGCCCTGTTTTCAACAATTTTATATGTAGCCTCCTTATAAAAATGAACTAAAAAACTACTTTTGAAAAAATGAATAAATAAATAAAAAATACAAAACAGGGCGCCTTTTACATCTACCGGATGGTACATGTATTTATTTCTCCACTAAAATTATTTATATAAATGAAATAAAATCTATAAATAAAAACTGCGCCCCTATCAATAATGTAGAATTAACACCATATGCGCCCGATCAGGCATAAAAGGAGCCCTCTTTTTAATGTTTTTATAAACGACAAAAATTGCTTACAAACTAATATTAAATGCTCATGAAATACTAACCAGCACGCTTTTAGCCTCAGTGAGGTGCACATATTCTTAAATTTTCTCTAAAAATGGATGAAAAAACATTTATCCCTATACCCCTCAAACCCTATCAAGAATAACAATTAATATACAATGCTTAACCCTTTAACGTTCACTACTTAATTTATTTAAAAAATTACTAAACTAATTTTAAAAACGGCTTTTAGACACGTAACTGATCATAAATATTTAAAAAAAAAAAAAAAAAAAAATCGCATTGCTCTTTTTTGAGAAATTTTTGGTTTGAAACATCTATAAGTTAACCTTATTAAATTCAAATAATATTTAATTTAATAAGTAAAACACTTTGTAAGTAAGCATTATCGACTACAAAAACTCGTAAAAGTTGTTTCGGGTGAAAATAATAGTCCAGCTTTTCATTAAATGAAAAAAAAAACGAGACATTAGTGCATCATCAAACCAGCAATTCGCACTCAAGCACACAAAGAAACTTCAAGTCACTTATGCAATTAGCTTCTAGTGAAGCATTATTTGTTAAATTTTGGAATAGTGCTGATATCTACAGACAGAAAAGGAACAAAAGTTTAAAACCTGATTAAAACAAGGGGGAAAAGTTAAAAAAAAAAACTGCTGCATAAAAATTCTTAAATTATGCCAAATGTTTGGTTTCGCTGCGAAACCAATGATCGTTAAAGGATCGTTAACAGGGTATCTTGCATGTTCCACTAAACAGGGCGATTTGCATGTTTAGTGAAACACATACGGTACATCTCTAATAAAGATACATGTAAAATTTTTAAAAATATAGCGTCTTTATAAAAATAAACTGAAAATTAATACTGAATACAATATAAAAAAAAAGTGCCTTTTATATCATTTTTTTTTTTTCTCCGTGAATGTAAATTCCATCTTTGAACGAACTGTACCTCACCTTATCCTTCAAAGTAAACAAAACAAGTACATAAAAAAGTCTTTCCTTTCTAGAAATTATTCTTAGTGACTTCTCGATGTACAGCTGGGGCTGAGACAAAGCATATCTAACCTACAGATTAGTATACGCTTTGGGACTTTAGGCTGAGAGGATGACAATGAACGTTATCAGTAATTTTCGATGTGGGCACAGTTGAGGCTTTTTCAACAATGGAGGGATTAATGTGAGCTCAGTTGATGTGTTCCCCTTTTTGTCACCTAAATGATTATAGTTATAGTACATTTACATACGAAGTCTTTTTCAACAACTATTATGGTGATAGATAATATTTGTTCCCACACATTTACGCATTTCAAAGAAATCCGGAACAGAAATGCTAATAATCTTTTTTCTACTACTGGGAAAACACGTGCTTCAAAAATTTTTTTAACGAATAGCTGAAGATGGGGGAGGGACATTCACTGTGAAACCTGCACATCTTTAATTCTATATAATGTAACGTGAAAAAGTAAAGGTGGAATTATCTGAATGGTATCAGCCAAGCCATGTGAAATAGAAGAATTTTCATTTTGGGAAAAATAATCTAAGGTATGATTATTCATTATTATTTTTATAATTTTATTATTATTTGTTGAAGTGCAGGAATGTGGAGAGATAGAGATTATATATTTGAATTCTTCTAAAATTGTGATAATTTTTTTTATTTCACACTTGTAGTCCTGTAGATTGGGCTCCCTACATTAACTTTTTATGAAGCTTTAATAAAAACTTGACATATGCTTTGAAATAAAATAAAATAATATATATATTTCGCTTATACTCAACAGCTTATATGATATGTTAATTGTCTGTACATTTGTTAACATTTTTTTCTTTTTAATTTGGGCAACTGATCTGATACAATTTGCTGTTCTAGGTCGTGGCCTACTTGAACTTGCGTTACGGGAATATCGGGCGCTTAGTTTGTGCCGTGTTCGTTTATCTTTTATTTATTTTTTTTCCCTCTCTCATTTTTTAAAATTATAATATGGTCATATCTATAGCTCATATCGTTATCAAGTTTATCTTTCATACAAATGCCATTATATAATTCTTTGATGCATTTAACTTATTAATTTATTTTCTTTTAAGTTAGACTCACAACACTCCTGTATACTTCTGAATCATAATTTCTTTATTATAATAAAATAAATAATATAAAACACATTCTAATAATTTCTTATGACATTATGTTGTTTACAATAATCTGCGAGCAATATTTGTTGCTTGTGAAATAGCTTACGTGAAAAATGTTTAATTTTTTTCTTAATTTTTCTGACTTCATTCTCCCTTTCCTTGCGGCCTACCAGTGGTTTTGCGCTCAAAGCTGGTAGGTGTGAGGTGACAGGTTCGATTCCAGGTTGCGCTTGTCGGTCTAGTCTTTCGAATTTTCCGTGGTTTTCTCCAAAAATTGCTTAAATACGTATTTCACCCTTAGAAAGACCCCAATGGAGGACACTCTCCCTCAGGCCTAGGATCCTAGTGCAGTCAATCGGCTTTAATTCCAACAACCCTTTCTTTGCTCATTGTCCATTTTTAGTTCCCCATCATACTATAGGTATGGGGAACTTAGGTAATCGTGAAAATTTTCGACCTCGGTTTTTTGACTTTTTTACACGTTTTCAGGTGTGAGGAATCCGAAAATGACAAAATTTTTATGGTGTCTGTCTGTAGGGTGTCTGTTAGTCCGTTAGTTTGTTAGCCTGTGTACACGATATCTCAAGAACAAATTCTCGTAGAGAGGTCAGATCAGTTTTAAAATATTACTTTCGACACTGGCAAGAACCCTATTCATTTGCAACATTCGATTTTAAAAACTTCAGCAGTTATTCGAAATTTACGATTTTCTTAACATGGGAGAATAGGACAAAAATTCACTTATACGTGCATTAAACGGAAACTTTTTACTGTAAAAATGTCAAACCAGTTTTAAAATATCAGTTTTGGCCGGAATGAACATAAGTAATTATAAACATGCTACTTTGAAAATTTCGCAAGTTATTGGATATTTACGAATTTCTTAACATGGCAGTATAGGGCAAAATTTCACATAAACGTCAATTTTGAGAGATATTTTCATCGTAAAGATGTCAGACTACTTTTTAAATATTATTTAGGACACTGGCATGAATATTAATGACTATGAATTTTCCAGTATAAAAATTTCGTAAGTTATTGGAAATTTACGAATTTCTTAACATGGCAGATTAGAGCAAAATTTCACATAAACGTCAATCGTGAGGGATATTTTCCTCGTAAAGATGTCAAACCACTTTCGAAATATTATTTAGGATACTGACATGAATACCATAGAGTATGATTTTTCCAATTTAAAAAATTCGTAAATTATTTGGAATGTACGATTTACTTAAAATGGCAGAATAAGGCAAAATCGAGCATAAACGTCCATTTTAAGGATCATAAATGTATCAGACAATTTCAAAATAGCATTTATGATACTTGTATGAACATGATTGACTACAAATATTCTAATAGGAAAATTTCATAAGTATTTCGAAATTTTAGATTTTATCAACATAGCAAAATGGGGAGATATTTCATAAATGTACGCATTTTTAGGAAAGTTGCATTGGAAATAGTAGCATGAAAATAAACTACGAAATTGATCCCAATAAAATAAATTAATAGATTAGAATAAGATATCGAACTGAATGGTGGGTAGCCTATTAGGCGAGGATTTCGTTCTGTTTCTGTGTCAAGCGTTTGGTCGAATTCATTTCTCTTAACATGAATATAATAAGTCCTGTACAAGAAATTTATGAGAACATACATATGATGGGGAACTGAGCAGAGTCCACCTATGCCAACTAGTTTGAATATGTTTTAAACCACAATTTCTATAGATACAGTCATCGAAACAACGTTATTTATGGTTTTTACTCTAAAAAATTATGACGCAATTTAAAAATTATGGGTTTTGTTATATAAAAAAATTATCACTGTAAACTTAACTGTGAGAGCTGGAATGTGTTTAAATTCATGCTCGAGCGCATATTTTAACATATTCAAATTCAAGCGGACATGGCATTTTTCTTTAATGGGGTGTTAGCTAGAGGGGTCGTGTACAGTGTTCTCTTCTCACAAAGGAAAGTTTATGTTATTTATGTACCAGAAATTTTCTGTAGTGATTTTTTAATACGATATATTCCATTGGTGATGCGTTAAAAAGAAAAGAAAGCTGTCTAAGGTGGAAAAGGAATATATTAAAAGCCTTTGAGAACTCTGGTCGTGTATGAAGAAAATTTTTTGTAATCACCTTGGTATTGGTGCAAGATTGATTGCACTGGGATCCCAGTTCTCCGTGGAATGCCTTCCATTAAGTCTTTTTAAGGAGTCTTAGCTCCTATTCCCATATTTACACAAGTTTCGGAGAAAATTATGGAAAACTTCGTATGATTAGGTCAAGCGTTTAGACCTGAGATCGAAACCGACACTACTTATACCAATTTAGAGAGCAGAACTTCTCGGCCACTACATATAATAACCTTAAATAACGTTTAGTAGTAAACTGGCGCCCTTTTTATCTAGATTGTTGGCGCCCTTTTTATTCAAATTGCCAGCGCCCTCTTTGTCATGCCAGTACGACCCTGCTGCCCAATCTGATAAGAAAGGGCTACAACTGATGACAAGACATTTGGCTCTTTGTGTCGGAAGCGTGATTAATGACATTTTGAGCGTTGATCTTGAGCCTAAATGGAAACCGGCCTTTAGAGAGTAAAATGGCCGTCTTTTCCCGATTAAAAAAGGTATCACTTTTCCCCTCTCAATGATCAATCTATGTCCTATTACTATATCTATGCATTTTCCCCTGTAGTAGTCAGTTACGTAACGCCGATAAAGTCCATTAACAAACCTACGAGACTGATTAATTAGTAACCAGATATTTTACAAGTTTACTAGTTAATCACAACGAGATAAATAAAGTAGAGTGCTGATTTAGTGGATAAAAAATTAGGTTTCCGTGGTTCAACATGAATCACGTGATATGCACCAACAGATTGCTATGTTTGGCCCTTTATCGCTATTTTGTCATTTAAAATTTCAGTTCAGCAAATTATAATTATTATTAGGTAACACGACAGTTCTATAACCGAAATAAATCATTTTTCAGCTATTTCGCATTATAATAAATAATAAAATACTTTTTTTTTTTCATTATTTCCCAACAAAGTTTAAACGTGTTTATAAAGAAAAGTTAAACTTTTTAAAAGAGCTAAATTTAAAAACAAATAATGATTCCTCAACTATTTTTAAATATTTTGTCGGTTAAATTTTGACTACACGAAATAAAATGAAGTAAAATGATAATTAAAATGATTTAGAACAAAAAATTTATTAAATTACGTAAGTAAACAAAAACATTGGCGGTTATAATTTTCGCCAAGTACAATCTCCAAGCAATTGCCATAGAAATTTATTGAAAATAAGCTGAAACCAACGCATAGATGGTTCATCTCACATGACTCATGTTGGACCATGCATAGATCATAGAATAATAATAAAGGAAGAAGCAGCATAAGTGTTTCTACATAAGCTGTTGTGTTGCCACAACAAACAGCGATAATAGCGCTGAGGATGGGTGCCCTACTTCAAGGTTGAGAGGAGCAAAAGTAGCTTTCGCTGGCATTTCACTAGAAGGGGTTTGTAAGCATTAAGAGTATTGGCGTGCTCCTTCTTCCTTTATTATTATTCTATGGCATAGATATAGTAATTTATATAGATCTATCAGCCCATTGTTATCATGCAAAAATTTTTGATGCCGAAAAATTTTTTTGGCATCAGCCTTATAGTGGTATTGAAACCATTGAAACTCGGCAATTGTAAGAGAATAGAATAGAATGCTGATGAATTTTCAAAATGTTGAAATATTGCGTCTTTTAATTCTTCTAATAAATTTATGAAAAGAAATGGATAAGTTATCACAAAAGTAAATTATATTCGACTAAATTATGAAAAATATAATTTTTATAATCAGTTGCCTTGTTATTATTATGAAATAAAAACTGGTTTGACTTTTAATGGAATATGTTTTTTAAAGTTTGATATTTTTTAAGATTTTATATTAGTAAGTAATATAGAATTTTCAAAATTCTTTTAAATATAGTTAACAGCGGCGTATAGGTTAGTTTTAGTATATAAAAAGAGTTTAACTTTAAATATTAACTAAATTAATAAATATATAAAAGAAAAATGAATTTTGAATTGTATCTGCAGTTTTTCATTCATCTTTAGTGCATAAATAATTCATAAATTTTATTTGCTAAATTATCTGTGTGTATTCATTCGGAGAAAGACGGCCATATTGTGGACTTTTCTCCGAGTAAAAAGGGATCATTTTTCCTCCCAATGATCAATCTATGTCTTATTACTATATCTATGGGACCATGTCAGGGTTACCATTTATCACTCTACTTTATTTATCTCGTTCATCGATGATCTCGTTGGTTAATCAAAAATAAAATGCTTATTGTGTTTTTCCGTTAACGAAACAGTTAAAAGAATAAAAAATGGAATAAATAAATAAATAAATAAATAACACGGAAATGAAAATGAGTAATTTCAATCCTATTTTAACTTTTTCGATATTCTTGGGGGGGGGGGGACTACTATTACATATTATATCAGAAAAGTGTCTGATTGTTTGAGTGATTGAATGAATTTTTATGTTACCCTAGTGCTACGCTACGGGCAATTGACAACTGTCTGGGATAGTTGCCCCCTGTACTAATACAGGGTGCAATGCTGGGACTCGCCCTTAAGGGTGGTCCAGAGACACGCCATTACAATTTTGATCCTTCACGAAGGCGATGGCTCCCTTTGATGATCCTTAGAGGTATTATTCAGTAAAGATTATCTTAGAATCGATTCAAAAATTATTGTATAAACTGTAAAAATTAGTAAAGATTGCAGTACTCATTAATAAATTAAATTATAAATCGCCATCACTGAAATTAGAAGTCATATTTTGTTTCCTTGCTGTAAAAGGAGAGAAGAACTGTAATGGAGAGGAATCATGGATTGAAAAAGAGAATTATATTCATGTTACATAAAAATATCATTTTCCAACTGTAATAATATTATATATTTAGATGCTACCATAATGAAATGTTTCTTTTCTTTCTTTCTTTCTTTTTCCCCATCATCTTCTATTATTGACCTTCTGTTTTGTATGTTTCTTAAAATAAACAAATAACATAAAATGAAAAAGTAAATAGATAATGGGGATGTATGTATGATGCTCCAATGTATAATTTTTGAGGCTAAGGTTGCAAAGTTGTATGATACCATAGTGTTTCCTAGTTAAAGGGATAAAATAAAATTTGAAGATGTTAACAAAGCAATCACTAGTTTTTATATCAAGGCTGCGATGGGACATGTGATAATTAAAAATGATAAAAAGTTTTTTTTATGTTTTTCTGAGAAGGAAGCAAAAAAAAGAAAAAAGAATATTAGTTAAAAAGAAGAAGAAGAAGAAGAAAGGGTATCAATATCAACTCACATCAAATTTTATGATATCCTTGAAACTTTACGGGGGGAGGGGAGAGAATAAATAAATTCTATATTATATCAATAAAAATTATCTCTGAATCGATTTTGAATATAAACTATTATATAGAATAAGAAGACTATAATAGTAAAATTATAAAGATATTTCTTGTCTGTTTATCTACACGCAGACGAAATTAGTCGTGCTTAACGTAGAATTCAAAAAACGAAAGCTAAAAACTCTCTAAAACGCTTTCTTGACTGATTTTAAATGGTTTCCCATCCATTTCCTTTTTCTGTTTTTCTTATCTAACATTTGTAATCCCTTTTTTTATTTTATTTTTCCTCCCAGATGTCCCTATTATGATTGAGATGTGAGACATTTTCACTGTCAAATTTATTCTGTAACCGCAAGCAAAATGGGAAAAAATGAAAATGGCGAAATAAACAGAATAAAAGAGACCGTTGAAGCTTCAAAAAAGATTATTTATTAAGTTAAGGATTCACTGGCTGTTGTGATCGATGAAATGCCGAATTTATGTGGATGAGAAAATGTATTCGTTTTTCATTATTAGAAATTTATATTTAAAAGCTTTAGTTTGTCTATCTGAGCGATTTCTTTTTCTTTACACACATGGGGAAAAAAATCCTCAGTATTTTATTGATTCGTCAGGGTTTTTTTTTTTTTTTGTTATATGTTCTCTAAAAATATTTTTCCACCGCTTAGCAACACGAACTTGCGCAAACTATTCTGACAAGTTTATGTACTAGCAGTGGCGGATTTAAGGGGGGGAGGGGGACTAGGTAGCTGAAGCCCCCCCCCCCCCGAAAAAAAAAAAAAAAGTTAAGTTCTGGATCCGCCACTGTGTACTAGTTCTTTTTGGACAGAAATGTTTCAAATTTGCTGACATAAACTAATGAAATTATTAAAATCGAATAGTGTTTTAACTTTCTCTCTAAGTGTTTTATATTTCAATAAGATTAATTATTGCTGATGATAATATCAAATCATCAAAAATCGTTCGCTAAAGCTTCTTTCATGAAAATTTTGGAAATTTTTTTTTCTATATTTTGAAAAAAAAAAAAAAAAAAAGAAAAAGAAAAAACATTAAAAATTCTGTGAAAGACAGAATTTAGTTTAGTACGGAGGACTAGTAATTTTAATCTGCAAAATTTTTATTTTTAATATTTATTTATTTATCTTTTTTTTTTTTTTTACCGTAAAACTGCGTCACGTACTTTTTAAAATGACTGAAATGAATTAAAATGAAGTGTTGTCACCTAAATTTCATACTTTAGTTAATTAAAAAAAAAAAAAAAAAAAAAAAAAAAAAAATCTTATGGCCGTGTCGAAAAATTGTTTGGACCCATGGATTCAGAAAAATCGCCCCGTTCATTTGGTACCGAATTTGTAAGTGTGACATTTCTAATTTTTTTTTTTTTTTTTTTTGGTGTTACACAAAACTGGTCTACAAAAACTCCAGATTGAAACTAATAGTTCTCCGTTCTAAAATATAAATATAAATATATAAAAGTTTTTTAAACAGGACATCTAATTAAAAAAAAAAAAAAAAATTCCTAATTTTTACTATTTTTTAAATATTTATATTTTCTTTTATTTTTTTCTTCTTCTTTTTTAAGAGTTAGTAATACATATATTATACACTGTTAAAAATTTCAACAGAAAACTCTGTGTAATCTATTATCTCAAGTCTTACGTAAAATTACAGAGAAAAATAAACGGAGATGTTAAAAAACTTATTTTATACATTCATTTTAATAACTAATATTAATTTAATTAGTTATTGATGAGAATATATTTCAGACTTGGAATGCTTTTTTTTAAATGGAAACAGTCATTTTTAATTTTAATTAAAAAATTAAATAATAAAATTACGTAAAAATGCAGAATTATTCATTTTTAACTAAGAATTACTGTAAATTTACAGACTCTGGATAAATATTTACATTAAATTTACAGAAATTTTTAACAGTGTATTACACAAGTCTATGCATGGATTTTCAGGTACACTTCATATTACACGTATTATATACATTTTTTCCCTGATATATGTAAAATAATATGTTATATGTCTTATATAAAATCTAACAATTCTTCAAATAATTTTATTTTTAAAATAAGTAATAAAAACATGAAGTCTAATTTCAGAAAGTGGTTCATCGCACACATAATAAAAAACACTACACACACACATATTACTATCTCAAACACAAAAAAATTCTTTTTTTTTTTTAAACATAAAAGTTGAAAAAAAAAAAAATCTAAAAATGTTGAATAAAAAAAAATATATATATAGTTTTTCTGTTTGTAAATAACTAGGGGTACTTACAAGTACCCCTTATATTGCATTTCTTGCGATTAGAAAAATAAATAAAAATAGAGAAGGGGGTCAAATTATCTCCAATAAAACAAGCTTTGATTTAATATACTATAATGACGTCAATTTTACTCTGCAAGTTTAATTTTTCACAAAGTTTTATATCAATTTTAACATTTTACGCATAACTTTTTTAGCAACAATTAAAAATTTAAATAAATTATGTATTTTTGTCTAAAAAAGGGTTTCTTCAACTTTTTAGATACTGTCCGTTTCGATACCGATTATTATCAATTTTCTTTTCCTTTTCTTAAAAAAAAAAAAAAAAAGAATTTTGATGAAATTCTGGTAAAAGCAGGATTTAGTTTAGTACAAAAGACTATTAGTTTTTTTTTTTTTTTTGCAAATTATTCAATTATATTTTCGATAAATTTTTGATTTCGATAAATGTCTAACAATCGTAAAACTGGCGACAACCTTTTTTTTCGTAGATTGAGACTAATAGTCCTCTGTACTAAAAAAAAATCTTGAAATAGGAACAATTCTGAATTTTGGTGCCCCGTTTATGATTCTGCGCACTTAGTTCGTTGATATAAAGACAGAAATTAATGCAATTCTAAACTTCAATGTTTATTTTCTCAAAAGTGCTTCTTCTTTTCCACTATCCGCAAGATTTTGAAAAAAAAACTTCTTTGCGTAATGCCAAGGGAACTTGGCACATTTAACTCTGTATCACTGAAGAAGCTTTGTATAGAAGCTTATATTTCCATTTAATACTTATAAATTGAATTATATTAGGTTTTGTTCTATAAAATATGTATTCAGGCAACCATTCTTGTGATTTTTGATTTATTTTATCACAGATTTGAAATATTTAAGTTACATTTCCTCAGTTTGTACTTTTTCATCATGATCTTCAAAATGCTAAAACTTTTGCAGATTATGAAAAGACTTTGTGTTATTTTTGCATGTTATTGAACTTAGGGTAAGTGTGCACCAGTGATTGACACTTTTAGAGCAATCTCTGATGTTTTTTATGTTCTAGTCATCATAAAATATTTTTAGAAATCTTAAGTTAGTACATAGGGTATGAAAGACATTCAGAACCACATACAGTAAAGCATCGTCAAGGGACTGACGTAAAAGGACGTATAAATGAAAAGACGTATAATCGAAATTTTAACAATAACACTTTGATTATTACAAATTTAATGATACTTAAGCAAAATTTGTATGAAAATACTAATTAATTAAGCTTTTTAAGTTAGTAAGTGTATATTAGACTTCTTTTAAGACAATAATTAATAATAATAATAATAATAAAAAGATTTATTATAAAAAGTGAGAAAAATGATACTATTAATGCATGACTGGGTACTGATTACATATACCATATATTGAGTATTATATTTCATTTCTTAAGAACTATATGAACACATTTTGAACATTAATTATATATATTACGTACAGTTCGATTATCCTTCGATTATCCGAAGTAATTGGGAGAGAACTTACTTCGGATAGTCGAAATTTTCGGATAATCGAGAATTCATCAATAATCATCTAAAATATTTATCAGCACTCGTAGTTTGGAAAGGATGGCTTGCATAAAAAAGGAATGTGGAAAAAAAAAAAAAAAAACTTTAAAAATACATATTTGTTAAGAGAAAATTTTGGATGATAGTAGAAAATGAAAAAAAAAGTGAAGAAGAAACCGACTTCGGTTAACGGAGAGTTTCGGTTAATCGAGGTGAGTTTCGGTTAATCGAGGTTCGGATAATCGAGGTTCTACTGTATTTTTAATAACGAGCATACGATTTATGTCCATGCAGATAGTTATTTAATAACATTAAAAATCATTAATATTCGTCTGATTTGCTGCTTGTCTGTGAGTATTAATAATTCTGCTGTGAATTCAATGGATTCTTTGGTCAGCATTCTTCGATCTTTCCCGTGTTCCTCCATTTAAGATGCTTTCTAGGAAAAATCCTTCTTATTTAGAATGAAAAATATTGACAGGTCGAGATATTTTGCGAATTTTAGTAGAGTGAAAAAGACGTATAACCGATATTAACGGCGCGGCGTATAAACGAAGAATTTTTGCATTAAAATGAATACGAGTGAATCGGGACTTGACTAAAAAGGCGTATAAATGTGAAAGACATATAAACGATGCTTTACTGTTAATGTTAAAATATATACATTTGATAACAATTTTTTTTTTTTTTTATGAATTTTTATTTGACACCCACTCAGTGTGCCAGTAATTGACACTACCAGTTTTTCATTTTATCAGTAATTGGCCCCCTATGTTCCAGTGTTTGACACTGCTAGTTATTCATTTTACCAGGTATTAGCACCCTATGCTCCAGTGTTTGACATAAAATGTTAAAATTCTTATATGTAAAATATATGATTTTATTATTTTTCTTATTTATTAATTATTTCGGAATAGATGTCAATTACTGGAGCATGCCAATCACTGGAGCACTTGCCCTACTTAAAAAAATTAGGGGTGGATTTTGAATTTTTTTTTTTTTTTTAAGTTTTTAAGAAAATAATTAAAAAGTGCATGTCTATGTAAAAATTAGCAAATAAAAGATGATTTTTTTAACGTTTTTAATTGTATTTTTTCTTTTAAAGATATTGTATGATTCATCTTTTTTTTTTTTTTTTTTTTTTTTTTAAGGTTCTATTAAACAATCAAAAAAATTATTAAGTCTTTTCTCAAATATCTGTAGAATATTCAGCATTTTGAAGATCGTTAATTTATGAAAAAATGTAAATTGAGAAAACACAATATAAAGATTTCAAATCTGTAAAAAAAAACCTAATAAAATGTGTATATATCCCAAACCACAAGAATTGTTGCCTGAATATATATTTTATTGAACAAACCTGATATAGTTCAATTTAAAAGCATTAAAGGGAAATATAAGCTTTCCCGTGAAAACTAACTTTATTTAATAAAAAAAAAAAAAAAAAAAATTAGCTAAAAATGAAAAAAATCGATAACTTTATTTTAAATTATCACAGATCGATGGTTCAACCATTCGTTTTAAAGGTATTGGCGAGCTCTTTTGAAAGATACCCATCATGAAAATTTACTCCCCTCGAGGGGGGACTTTCCCCAAGGAGAAAGGTGAGCCTCCTACATACACAAAAAAAAAATTTCCCAGTTGACTATCTCTATTACAAAAAATATATATTCGTTTCATTTGGTTTAGTGCAGTCAAACTCTCCAGTTAAACTCTACTTACTTGCAATTTCCCCCATAGACGTAATGTATTTGAAAACTTTTGAATGTCCCTGTACACGAACCATTTGCTTCATCTCAAAGAAAAACTTACTGTAGCATCCCTACATGATACACATTTAGAATACCAAGTTTGAACTTTCTGCTGTAATTTGTTTTTGAGATATGCTGATAACAGGCACACAGACCATTCACTAAAAACATGATTTTCGTACTTAGGGGACCTCAGAACATGTAAATATAACAAAAACTCACGTTCGAAAATTTGGCCCTAAAACAATACTTTCTCGACCCTATGGGTAAGAGAAAGTAAAAAAGTAAAAATGCAAGCGCATGGCAAAAAGGTTTTTTTTTTAAAAATTGGTCATCAATTGCACATATGTATTATGTCTATGATCAATTGTTCGTTTTAATCAGCTGGATTAGAAAAAAAAAAAGAATCATTATATGTCTATCAAAGTGAAGACTACTCAAAATTGAAAATCGACTGAAACTGCACCTACAATACTTAATGATATGGCGACCACATGACTTTCTTGTATATAATTTTACACAAAATGTATTCAATACAAATTATTTATTAAATTATCAAATTATTTTCCATTATAAAAGCAAACGATTTTTATCTGACAGAATTATATTATCACTAAATGCCGAAAAATGTTGTATTTTTGCAAATCAGAAGAAATAAAATATCCCCCCCCCCTTCCATTTTTTTCGTTAAAAGATAAAAAAGTCTATAATTTTTTTTTTTTAATTATCACAGATCTATAGTTCAGCCATTCGTTTTAAAGGTATTGATGAGATTTTTCGAAAGATGCCCATGTTAAAAATGTTCTCCCCCCCCCCGGAGGGGGGGGGAAGGTAGTCCTTCTCCCCCAGCGGGAGGAAGCGATGCTCCCACATGCACATTTTTTTCTCCCTAGTTAACTACTACTATTATCAATAATTCATCTTAATTTTACAATCACACGATTAAAATAACTATCATTATGTATATTTATACGAAATTTTGTCCTATACTGTCATGTTAAAAATTTAGAAAAAATGCGATCACAGCACCACCTGTTGAGCCATTGTTCCACAAATCTAATTAGCACCAGTTTATGTGAGAGTCCAACTAAATACCAAGTTTGATTAAATTTCGTTCATCGATTTGTGAGATACAGGCGTCCACAAAATTTGTGATACACACACACAAACAGACTGACAGAGATTTTCTGAAAACAGTCGAATCGTGTTCAGGACATCCCAAAACGTGTAAATGCATCGAAAACTGGAGTTCAAAAATTTTCATGAATTCAATATTTTGTCTCTCTCTCTCTCTATATATATATATAGAAAAAAAAGTAAAAATGCAAGCGCATGGCAAAATTTCTTTTTTCTTTTTAAGTTAGTTATCAATTGCATAGATGTATTATGTCTATAATCAATTGTTCGTTTTAATCAATTTGATTTCACTGGTTTAAAAAAAAAAAAAAATAATAATAATCATATACCCTATAAAAATGAAGACTACTCAAAATTCCAGATCGACGGAAACAGCATCTTCAGTACTTAAAAAATCTAGGGTAACTCCACTCGACTTTCCGGATATTGAGTAAATTAACGGTTTTGTAGATAAAGTAAAGTAAGAGAAGTTGTTAAATAAACAAAAGAGAAAAAAATTATAATAGGTTGTTTGAGTATTTTTCTCCCTATAATACACGATGTTTAATTTAACGCTACTGAAATTTGAGCCCATAGATCATAATGATAAAGAACTTTTTGTTGTGTCCCTGTAAAAACCTATAAATGCTAGATTCCCCAAAATGCTTATAGTTAGTGCAATAATGATTTATAATATTCATATAAATTTTCCGCTCAGTTGAATAAGGCGTTTAGACGCTATCACATTTTTTAAAATTTGGCCCCGTAGGCCCTAATGATAAAGAATTTTTCTTGGTGTTTCTCTAAAAAACCTAGAAGTGCTAGATCACCAAAATCAATAGGGTTCATGCTGCGGTGACTTACAACATACGTACCAACTTTCAGCTTATTCGAGCAAAACGTTTAGACGCTAGCGTGTTCACTCACATACATACATACACACACACACATACATCATTGTAAAAACAGTGGAAACGGACAGGGGGCCTCAAAACGTATGGAAACAACAAAATCTCAAACTCGGATTTTTGACTTAATTACAATTCTTTCCTTACATATGTAAGTTCGGAAAGTAAAAAGAGAGAGGGGGAAAAAAATCCTTTATTAGATTTACAAAATCATACTTTACTCATGTGTTTTTATTTTTAATATTTAATAAATGTGAACTAGAGCGATTCTTATTGAATTTCATTCTTATCCAGAATGCTTCCATTTATTATTCGAAACAAAAGAAAAAAGAAACAACAATACGTAGAAAAAAAGGTACTATGATATGAGATCTCACTCATAAGCTGTACAGTGATGGTCCATTCCAGTGCTTCTGCGAAACGCATTATCGATCCGTAGCTCTTAGAACTGGTTCACGTCTCGAAAATTAGTTTTCCTGTCAGATTATTTCACTATATTATTTATTAAGCACGTTAAAATACCATTTTCGCAGATTAAAAAGCGAAAAATAACAATAAATCGTAGATTCACATAAAAAAGTAGATAGGAAGAAAGGAAAAAAAAAAAAAATTGTTTTCTAAGTAATAGATCTAAAATTCTATATAAAACAGAATTTAATTTAGTGTGACGGGACTTTTTTTAGTCTGTTCTTCCATATAAACGTATGCGGTAATTGTGTTTCATTCCTTAGCAATAGTTACTATAGTCATTTCTTAAAATTTCTTTGGTACAGCTTTAGTATAGAACCCTCTTAGCGACATTTAATTTTTGTTGCCATTTTGGCTATGAATTAAAATGGCTATTTCAATTGTGTAAGGTACAGACGTAGGCGAGAAACTATTTCGGCGTCAAATTTCGAATATCGCCAATGGGGAACTAAAGCTGTTCAATTTCTTTAGCACGATTTTTCTCAAATTTTTTTTAATTTAATCTTTTTTATTAACTTAATGCAAGAAAGAAAAAAGTAATTTTTTTTTAAATTGGAAAAAGCGTAATAAATAAATAAATAAATGTTTTTACTGAAAATGCAAAGTTGCGTTTTCTAAGATTTTTTTTTCTGTTTTTTCCATTAAAAAATAAAAAAATAAAAATCGATAACTTTGTTTTAAATTATCACATATCGATGGTTTAAGCATTCGTTTTAAATATATTGACGAGATCTTTCGAAAGATACCCATATTGAAAATTTACACCCCCTGGGAGGTACTTTCCCCCCAGAGGGGGAGGGAAGCGATGCTCCCACATGTGCAAAGTTTTTTCTCTAGCCTAATATTACTATTATCAATAATTCATATTAATTTTACAACCACACGTTGAAAAACCGAACCCAGGCCTCAAAATTTCGGCCCGTGCAGACCTCTAATATGAGGATTTTCATAAGTTTTGCATGAAGCATATACATATTGATTTGTAATTTCTTGGAACAAGCTCGGTGTTTCATTTTCTTAGATCACACTGCAATGCCATTTCGCAGGATTTAAATATACAAAAACTGTGAATCACCCTATTCTCACGAAATCGTTTAGTACAGAGTTCTTAGTAAAATGTGATACATGAGAGTTACTATGGTAAAGCAACCAATGCATGACAAACTAGTATTATGTTATGTGGCCACCACATGACTTTCTTCTATATAATTTTACACAAAATTCATTCGATACATATTATTTATTAAATTATTTTCCATTATAAATGCAGACGATTTTTATCTGACAGAGTTGTACATATCTCTAAATGCCGAAAGAAAGTCAAGTTTTTGCAATTATCAGAAGAAATACGATTTCTTTCTGAGTTTTTTTTTTTTTTTTTTTTTTTTTTTTTTTTTTTTTTCTTTTTTTCGTTAAAAGATAAAAATATTGATAACTTTGTTTTAAAATATCACAGATCTATGGTTCAACCATTCGTTTTAAAGGTATTGACAAGATCTTTCGAATGGTACTCATATTGAAAATTTACTTTCCTCCCGGGGGGGGGGGGAGGACATTGCTCCCACATGCACAAAAATTTTTTCCTCGTTAACTACTACTATTATCAATAATTCATATTAATTTTAAGATCACACATTACAAATAACTCTCCTTATGTACATTTATACGAAATTTTGTCCTATGTTGCCATGTTAAAAATTTAGAAAGTATGGAATCACAGTGCCACCTGTTGAGCAAATGGTCCCCAAATCTAATCAGCACCAGTTTATGTCAGGGTCCAACTAAATACCAAGTTTGGTTAAATTTCGATCATTGGTTCCTGAGATACAGCGTCCGTAAAATTTGTGATACACACACACAGAGACAGACACATTTTCTAAAAACAGTCAAATCGTTTTCAGGACATCCCAAAACGTGTAAATCCATCGAAAACTGGAGTTCGAAAATGTTCACGAATCCAATACTTTCTCCATATATACATATAGAAGAAAGAAAAAACCGAAATTAAAATTTAAAACCGAAATGAAGCATGACTCGAAGTTTTTGAAATCCTCCAAATACTGTAAAATTTTCTGATATTCTGAGTTACTTATGGGTCCCTCACTGATCACTCACGGGTCACTCATGGTCGGTCACCCATGGTCACTCATATTCATAGGGATTTGAGTGAAAATATAGCAGAAAAGTGGCTCGATGACAGACAGAATGACAGGCAACCCGGGTGAATAAAAAAGCATTCTCAAAAAACTCTGTAATTTTACTAAAATGTTTATCTAGAAACTCTGTACATTTGAAATAATTCTTAGTGAAAAGTAAGAAATTGAGATTATCAATTTTTATATATTTTTTATTATTTAATTTCTGAATAAAAAATTAAAATGAATGTTTCTGCTTTAGAAAAAGCATTCGAAGTCACAACTATATTCTCGCCAATAATTAATTAAATAAATCTTAGTCATTAAAATCCATATATAATTTTTTTTTTTGGTCACAAATATATATTTTTGCCAATAATTAAATTAATATTAGTCATTAAAATGTATATATAAAAAATACTTTTTTTTGTCGCAAATATATTCTCGACAATAATTAATTAAATTAATATTAGTCATTAAAATGCATATATATATATATACATATATATATATATATATATATATATATATATATATATATATATATATATTGGTCACAAATATATTTTCGCCAATAATTAAATTAATATTAGTCATTAAAATGCATATATATATATATATATATATATATATATATATATATATAAGCATTTTTTTAATCACAAATATATTCTCGGCAATAATTAATTAAATTAATATTAATCATTAAAATGCATATAGAAAATAGATTTTTTAATTTCTCCGTTTAATTTTCTCTGTAATTTTACATAAGATGAATGATTACCAGTAGCTTTCTAATGAAATGAAATTTTTAACAGCGTGCTATATCGTCAGTCAGTACAGTACGGCAAGAGCGGATTTAGGCTTGTTATCGGTAAGGGACGAGGGGCGGGGTGTAGAATAGTCGTACCTTTTCAATAGTTAATTTTTCTGAAAAAATTCATGACTATATTCGATATACAGCAATTTTTGTTTGCGATGTATAGAAACAATTTACTAAGTAATAACCATGTGGAATCACCAACACTCCGATAGATGGAAAATTTCGATATATAGACGTTCGATATAAAAAAGTTCCACTGTATTTCATTTCATTAAGTGGACTCAGGACTGTAATTTTCAATCTGTAAAAGAAATCTTTAAATTCCTTTTTTCAAAAAATAAATAAATAAAATTTCTCACTAAGATAAAAAACTTAATTTTTGATTATGATATCCTTATACTATAAAGCAACAGAAATCTTATAGGATTATACGATAAAGTAAAAGAATGAATCTGATCTGACTATCTACCATAGACTAATCGAAAATTACTCAAATTTTTATAAAAGTGATAAAAATTCAAAATTTCAAATTGTGTGAAAATTTTTAAAATGCTTCATAGGCCAACTAAATTTTTAAATTTCCCCTAATTTTACATTATTATAGTTTATCAGTGTATTAGAGACACATTTACGTATTACTTTGTTGATTGAGATATAATTTGTTAAAAAAAAAATTATGGTTGAATGCTGAAATTTTATGCAGATTTTTAACTTTCAAACTTTCAAATATTTAATAGGGTAAGTGCACCAGTGATTGACATTTTTAGAGCAACCTCTCATGTTTTTAATGTTCTAGTCATCAGAAAATATTTTTAGAAATCTTAGGTTAGTACATAGGGTATGAAAGACATTCAGAACCACATATATGTTAAAATATATACATTTGATAACATTTTTTTTTTTTTTTTTATGAACTTTTATTTGACACCCACTCAATGTTCCAGTAATGGACACTGCCAGTTTTTCATTTTATCAGTAATTGGCATCCTATGTTCCAGTGTTTGACACTGGTAGTTATTCATTTTACCAGTTATTAGCACCCTATGCTCCAGTGTTTGACATAAAATGTTAAAATTCTTATATGTAAAATATATGATTTTATTATTTTTCTTATTTATTAATATAGATTAATTCGGGATAGATGTCAATTACTGGAGCATGCCAATCACTGGAGCATCTACCCTAATAATAATAATAACTTTTCAGTCAATTCCCAAAATAATATACAAATCTGTTTAAATTATTTTGTTAATCTATAATGATGTAAAATTAGAGAAAAATTAGTATATTTTGACCACCACAAGACTTTCTTCTATATTTTCCTATACAAATTCACTCAGTACAAATATTTTATTAAAACTATTATTTATTAAAATTATCTACCATGATGAATGCAGACGATTTTCATCTTAGAGAAAACTAACATTAAATATCCAAAGAAAGACATGTTTTATTCTCCATAATTAATAAATTAAAAAATGCGTTTTTATAATGGTTATCTCCATTTCAAGTTTCGTACAATTATATGCCATAGAAGTTGAGATATTAATTTCCCGTTCTCGGAGAATATTGCAGTATAACAGCGCAACCTATTGGTTGATGGACATCAAAATTAAATTAACATAATGTCTCCCCCCTCTAACATATGAAGTTTCGTTTGATTATACGCAATAGAACCTGAGATATAGCTTTCCTTTAAATTGTGAGAATTCTGTATAGCAGCGCCACCTATTGAGAGATTGGCACCAAAAGTTTACAGGCACTAATCTATGTCAAGATGCATCAACATATAAATTTATATGTAATTCTGTGCGGTAATTCCTGAGATATAGCTTTCCCTTAAATTGTAGAAATTGCTGTATAGCAGCGCCACCTGTTTAGAAATCAGTACCAAAACCTAATATGCATTTATTCAAGTCAAGGGACATCTACATATAAATTTATATGCAAATTTATGCCTTAGTCCCTAAGATATAGCCTTCCTTAAAATTGTGGAATTCGTTGTATAGCAACGCCGCCTGTAGAGCAATTGACACCAAAAGTTGAAAGGCACTAATTTAGGTCAAGATGCATCTACATATAAATTTATATGTAATTCTCTGTAGTGGTTTCTGAGATATAGTCGCCACAAAATTTTTGTTACACACACACACAGGCATTTTTTAAAAATGGTCAAATCGTGTTCTGGACCCTCTCAAAACGTGTAAATCCATCGAAAACCAAAAGTCGAAAATTTTTACGAATTCAATACTTCCTTCTATTAAATATAGAAGAAAGTAAAATATATATATATATATATATATATATATATTAGTTAGCAAGGAACATTTAAAATTTTTTTAAAAATTTTAAAATGTTGAATTTTATATTTTTACTTTCTTCTATATTCAATAAAAGGAAGTATTGAATTCTTAAAAAGTTTCGACTTCTGGTTTTCAATAAATTTACAGGTTTTGAGATTTCCAGAACACGATTTGATCATTTTTAGTAAACGTGTGTCTGTGAGTGTGACAAAAATTTTGTGGTGCTTGTATCTCAGGAATTACCGCATAAAATTGCATAGAAATTTATATGCAGATGCACCTTAATCTGAGTTAGTGCCTTTCAACTTTTGTATTAATTGTTCAACAGGTGGCGCTGCTATACAGCGATTTCCACAATTTCAGGGAAGTTTGTATCTCAGCACGAAATTGTATATAATTTTTTTGCAGATGCATCTTGACATAATTTACAACTTATCAACTTTTGGTGTCGATTGCTCAACAGGTGGCGCTGCTATACAGCGATTTTCACAATTTAAGAGAAGGCTATGTCTCAGGAACTACTACACAGAATTTCATATAAATTTTTATGTGGATGCATTTCGACATAAATTAGTGTTTAGCAACATTTGTTGCCAATCTCTCAACAGGTGGCACTTCTATACATCGATTTTCGCAATTTCAGGGAAGGCTATAGCTCAGATTTTATTGCGTATAATCAAACAAAACTTGATATGTAAGAAGGCCATTATGTGGCATTATGCTGATTAAATTCAGATGCATATCAGCCGATAAGTGGCACTGCTATACTGCAATTTTCCCCGGGAACGGGAAGGCTATATCTCAACTTCTATGGCATATAACTCTACGAAACTTGATATGTGAGATAACCATTATGAAAATGCATTTTTTAAAACTTTATTTATAGAGAATAAAACTGCTCTAAATATATATATATATATATTTAGTGTTAATTTTCTCTAATTTGAAAATCGCCTACATTCACCATGGTAGATAATTTTAATAAATAACAGTTTTACTGAGCGAATTTCTGTAGGAAAATATAGAAGAAAATCTTGTGGTGCTGGTGGCCAGAACATACTAGTTTTTATTTTAAAAGTTTTACAGGCATTTCAATATACTTAATATTGGTACGTTTCAGTGCTTATGCATGCAAACTTTCATAACTTGAGGATCATAGTTTAGAAAATATATTTTCTTTTTACGTACACATACCTGCCAAGTTTTTTAATGTATTCCGGAATGTTGTTAGCTCCGCCCCTTTTTTTACACCGTAATATTTTTAGAGTAATTTTCTTAATATTTAATCGTAATTATCTACTGAAGGAAATCTTTCTTGAAAGATTACGGTATGAAAAAAGGGCGGGGCTAAGAACATTCCGGAATAAATTAAAAAACTTGGCAGCTATGCGTACACCCCCGTGGCAGAAACACGGCGACACGGCGACAATGTCGCAGAAACAGAAATGCTCTTGCAGAAAGATTTTACTTAAGTCAAATAAATTTTGACATTGTGTTAAAAAAAAAAAAAAAAAGGAGAAAGAGAGAGAGAAAGAAAGAAACTCAAAGAATGGTTTATAAACTGGTCTGCAGAACAAATTTTCGTTTCTGCAAATACGATCGTCTCAATCCTGAATAAGGAGAGGAGATAAAGCGGATGTAACTCACTTTGGGCAAGCTTTGATACGGCATGCATTAGCGATTCGTCATACGGTGATATGATTCGGTGCATCGACACTTTTCACTGGTAACCTCTTTACACCGGAACTTAATTTTTTTTTTTTTTTCTCGAAACTTTGTTTTCGCGCCGCGTTTGCCGCTCGTGTCGTGTGTATTAATTGTATTGCAAAAAGATGGCTTTTTGAAAGAATGTGGCTCTGAATGTTTGTCTGTATGTCCTTTATAAAATCGTAAACGGCTTGACCGATTTCGATCATTCTTTTTTTGTTTTTTTCCTTATAGGTCAGGGATGGTTTAGGAAAAAAAAATTGAAAAAATTCGCCTCCCAAGGGGGGAGGGGGGTAAAACGTGAATTCAAAAAATCCTTCATATCTCAAACAAAAAAACAGATATCCGTAAAATTTTTGCTTTAAAATATAGCTAATATAAATGTCTAAAAACGAATTTCTGGAATTTTCGAAATTCAGTCCCCAAGGGGGGAGCGGGGGGGGGAGAGAAACGGGATTTCACATGCGTAAAATGCGATTTCGCATAATCCTATATATCTCAAAAAAAAAAAAAAAAAAAAAAAAAAACAGATATACGTGAAATTTTTGCTATAAAATATAGCTAATACAAATATCTAAAAACCAATTTCTGGAATTTAAAAAATTTAGCCCCCAGGTGGGGCAACAGGGGCAAAAACAATTAGAAATACAGTTAGGCCTTTCAAAATTGGTACAGATAGGTTTCAATAGCTTGCAAGTCGAATGGGGATATTTTCGAAAGTGTAAAATTATTAGGAGGGGAGAGGGGGGGGGGCGGGGCAAAAAAAATAAAAATAGAGTTAGATCGTTCAAATTTGGTATATAGAGGTTTTCGATACTTACAAATCGATTGCGGATATTTTCGAATTTGTAAAATTATTAGGAGGTGCGGTAAGGGGGTGGAGCGGTAAGGGGGGGCTATGGGCAAAAACAAATAGAAATACAGTTAGGGCATTCAAAATTGGTACAGATAGGTTTTAAAGGCCTGCAAGTCGAATGGGGATATTTTCGAAAGTGTAAAATTATTAGGAGGGGCGAGAAGGGGGGAGGAGATGGGGGGGGGCAAAAAAATAAAAATAGAGTTAGATCGTTCAAAATTGGTACACAAATGGTTTTCGATACTTAAAATCGAATGCGGATATTTTTTATGTAAAATTATTAGGAGGGGCGGTAAGGGGGGTGGGGTGGTAAGGGGGGGGCTATGGACAAAAACAAACAGAAATGCAGTTAGGCCATTCAAAATTGGTACAGATTGGTTTTAGAGGCCTGCAAGTCGAATGGGGATATTTTCGAAAGTGTAACGTTATTAGGAGGGACGGGAGGGGGGGGCGAAGGGGGAAAATAACAGAAATAAGAGTTAGAGCATTTTGGGAATTTTTTCCGAAGGCAGTGAGAACTCGGTACGACATTTTTCCTAATCAGATTTTGTTTCGCTTTTTTTTTTTCACGTGATAAAAATTAATGAAATTTTGAGAATTCAGTAATTATAGTGATTCATTTAAAAATAGGGTCCAGTGAAGCGGGCGAAGCCTGCTAGTTTTGAATAAAAATAAAACCAAAAGTTTTGTTGAATATATATATATATATATATATATATATATATATATATATATATATATATTTGTAAGCAAAAGGAGTAAAATAGTAGTTGTTTTGAATAAATACTAATTAAACAGCAAATGCTTTTATTTATTTATTTTTATGTACTTATTCGTATAATTATCAATATCAAATATTATTACTTTCTTCTATATTCAATAGAACTAAGTATTGGATTCGCAAAAATTTCCGACCTCAGGTTTTTGATGGATTTACACGTTTTGACCGCTGTAGAACACGATTTGACCATTTTTAGAAAATGTCTGTCTGTCTGTGTGTGTGGGACAAAATTTTGTGGCAACTGTATCTCAGGAACTACTGCACAAAATTTCATACAAATTGGTATGTAGTTGCACCTTGACATAAATTAGTGCCTATCAACTTTTGGTAAAAATTGTCTTACAGCTTGCGTTGCCATCCAGCTTTTTCCAAAATTTTAACATGGTGATATAGGACAAAATTTTATATAAATGAGCATAAAGAGAATTATTTTTTAGTAATCATTATGAAATTTACAAGAATTATTTATAATAGAGATAGTTAACTGGGAAAATTTTTTTGTATGTGTAGGAGCCTCACCCCCCCCCCCCCCGGAAGTCCCCCCTCGAGGGGACTAAATTTTCAAGATGGGTATCTTTCGAAAGGTCTCGTCAATACCTTTATAAAGAATGGTTGAACTATAAATGTGTGATAATTTAAAACAAAGTTATCGATTTTTTTCACTTAAAAAATAAATAAATAATAATAATAATAATAAATCGTAATTTTTTTCTTCTTTTTAACAAAATTTAACCAAACTTGGTATTTAGTTGGCCCCTGACATAAACTTGTGCTGATTAGATTTGGGGATCGATCGCTCAACAGGTGGCGCTGTGATCGTATTTTTTCTAAATTTTTAACATGGCAGTATAGGACAAAATTTCGTATAAATGTACATAATGAGAGTTATTCTTAACCTGTGATTCTAAAATTAATATGAATTATTGAAAATAGTAGTAGTTAATTAGGAAAAAAATTGTGCATGTGGGGGCATCGCTTCCCCCATGAGGGGGAAGTACCCCCCCCCGGGGGGGGGGGTAAATTTTCAAGATGGGTATCTTTCGAAAGATCTCGTCAATACCTTTAAAACGAATGGTAGAACTATAAATGTGTGATAATTTAAAACAAAGTTATCGATTTTTTTCACTTAAAAAATAAATAAATAAATAATAATAATAATAAATCGTAATTTTTTTCTTCTTTTTAACAACATTTAACCAAACTTGGTATTTAGTTGGCCCCTGACATAAACTTGTGCTGATTAGATTTGGGGATCGATCGCTCAACAGGTGGCGCTGTGATAGTATTTTTTCTAAATTTTTAACATGGCAGTATAGGACAAAATTTCGTATAAATGTACATAATTCTTAACCTGTGATTCTAAAATTAATATGAATTATTGAAAATAGTAGTAGTTAATTAGGAAAAAAAATTGTGCATGTGGGGGCATCGCTTCCCCCCCCCGGGGGGGGGTAAATTTTGAAGATGGGTATCTTTCGAAAGGTGTCGTCAATACCTTTAAAATGAATGGTTGAACTATAAATATGTGATAATTTGAAACAAAGTTATCGATTTTTTTTTACTTTTAATGAAAAAAGATTTTTTTTTTTTTTTTTTTTTTTTTTTTTTTTAATATGGTTACTGAGTGAATTTGTATAGGAAAATATAGAAGAATATCTTGTGGTGGGCACAACGTACTAGGTTTTAATTGATTTCTATTTATTTCATTCATGTGTAATCATTATTTTCTATTACAGATTTTATCCATGAAATTTGTTACATTTCCCATTTCAACATTTCCTTAAAAATTAAATATTTCACTTGCCTCAATCTTTATGAAAATATTTTGACTATGCTTTGTCTATAATTGCGTTACTTAGATCTTGTATTCTGTTTTACTTTATGTATTTAAATGATGATATAATTATACATCCTGAATTCTTTAATGTCAAATCATATTTTTTAGATTTCAAATACACATCTTTATGCTTTTTGTATAGGATAATATAAAAAATGAATCTTGTGTATTAGAATGTTATCTTGCATCTTTCTAATAATCTCAAAAACTATAAATGTTGTAAATTATTTATATTTCATTATGATATTCAGTATTCTATATTAATTTTTCTTTTAATTTTGAGTTCTGTATTAGATTTTATGTTGTTTGGTTTGCACCTTATGAAATAAGTGCATTTGTGTATTTAAATATATAAAAAAAGTAATGAAATTTTAAAAGTATTTGTAACATTTGTTTAATTTAGACATTTCATGATTTAAATGCCTTAAAAAAATTTATAGATTATTTTTTATATGTTACTGCATTTTATGGTTTGAATTCATTGAATATTTTATAAACAATATTGTATGTTAATGTGAACAAAAAATCTGAAGCAATAAAGATCAATAGATTTATTTTCACCTTTCTTAAAAAAAAAAAAAAAGAGTATTTTCTTGCAATAGTGCAGATATATGCATTTGTGCCTAGTTAAAATATAAATACATTGTTTTTACTGAATATTATTTACTATTTAAAAATAATGTATTTTGAATTCGTAAATGTTAACTTCACAAACTATTACTGCAGAAAGATTTTGGTGTTGATGAAGCTTGTCGCAGAAAGCATAATAAATTTCTGCCACAGGGGCGTACACTATCCTCATAAGTTTAGCAAATAAATAACAAATGTAGAAAACAAGTACGCTTAAAGTGAATAACTGTTATTTCAAAGACAAAATTTAATTTCAATCCGAATAAGGTACAGTAATTTCTTCTTTAACCTCTTCTATCGCAGGGGTATCATGATTGTTTCCTGGAACAGAGTCGACTGTCGTGTTCATCTTCGATCTACCATTAATTTCTTTTATAGTTCTAAGAACTCCCATGCGAAATTCCAGTTTTTCGTCTGCTGAAAATTTCTTTACATGTGACTGGATGGAGAGGAAAAATGCTTCATCTTCGTCGATAATGCTATTGTTCGGATCGGGAGTTGTTGAACTTGTAGCAATTTCTACAAACGGTGAGTTTAGTCTAGCACATTTTTTAGGCATGGACATTTTTTCATCAGCAGGCTGCTGAATTCCGAATGTTGCTGAATTTCCAGAAGAATTCGTTGAAGAGGAAAGTCTCTTTACTTGTTGATTTCTTCTCAGCGATTGAATTCGGAGTTTTAGAGCTGAAGCAGGAGAGGATTGCTTTTGATTTAAGTATCGATTCTTCTTCAGAAATTTAAGATTGTTATGGTACTTGTATGGCTGAGACGACTCTGCTTTCAGTGACCTGATGAAAGTATCTCTAACATTCTTCCATTTCTGTTGATAAGTGTCCTCTAAAGGAATACAATGAAAAAGAAGAGTTAGTTAAAATATAATAACGCTCTAAACATAATACAATACAATACTATAATGCCCAAAAGATAGGCACATGAAGAAAAAAATGAAACACATAATAGTTCCGGAGAGAACATAAGCAATTATGCGCCCGATTTATTTCACTTTGCGGACATTTTATATGGCGAAACATAAGAATTCTGGAGGCACCGGTGAGACCTGAATTCTTATGGTGCGTCATCATGTAAAATGTTGCATGTTGAAATAAAGAGATTTTATTCACGCACAAAAATAAGAGGCATAGACAATAAGTTCGGGGACTGCGCCCTTCCCCCTCATGCCCAGTGTGTGGGCGAACCGAAATAACGATGTGGTTTGCAAGTCTGTTTCTCTGCGTACGCGTAAGACATCACATGATGCTTTGCGAAATTGATAAGATATGCAGCTTCCCATCGGGATGCAGACTACTAGCCTGTGATATCGATGTAGCAAAATATGCTTTTTGGAGCAACGTTCCAACATTAAGTTCTTCTGTAAATTAAGAAAAACCGCTGCAGAAACGTTACGGTTAGTGCAGCATGCGTATGGAGACAAAGTTATGTACTGATTGAATTTTTCAAATGGTACAGTTTGTTTAAAAATGGGAGAGATGCTGTTACAGATGATCCACGAAGTGGGTGACCAGTGACCGCACGAACGGAGGCGAACATCCAACGGGTTGAAGCAGTAATCACAAGTGATCGTCGGCAAACAGTCGATGCAGTGGCTCAACAGACTGGCATTTCGCATGGAACATGTCACACAATCCTTTCTTTAGAATTTCACATGCATCGCGCTCAAGTGCACATTGTTCCTTGCAATCTGACCAATGATCAATGGACTGAACGCTTCACAATTACGGGCGACCTAATCAGTACTTCCGACTACCGACAATGACGAGACATTTTTGTTCCGAATCATCTCTGGAGAGGAATCATGTTGTTTCCTGTACGATTAACAAGCAAAGCGTCAGACGTTCACCTGGAAATCGCCAGAGTCACCGCGGTCGAAAAAGTTTCAGATGGATCGCTCTAAAGGGAAAATCATGCTAGGGTTGTCTTTTGATATGAAGGACAACGCGCATTATGAGTTCATGCCGCAAGGTGACATCATCTACAAAGAACGGAATGTAAAATTTCTTCGTCATCTCCGAGAGGTAATCTGGTTGTGGGGATTAAGGCCGATTGACTGCACTAGAGGCCTAGGCCTGGATATTTTTTGCATGACAGTGGTTCACCGATTCACCCCTACCTGTCTACCTGCAATTTTCACCTATCCCCGAAACTGAAAGATTACATCAAGGGCAAACGGTTTGCAAATGAAGTGGAGATGTGATGGCAAAAACAAAAACCAATTTACGACAGCTCACACTCAACGGTTTACAGAACTGTTTCTAGAAGCTGTATCAACGCTGGTAAAAGTGGTATATTTGCGAAAGGACATTAGTTTGAAAGTAATTGTGTTTAGAGTACATTGTACATGAACCGCTGATTGCAGAAAAAAGACATGTCCACAGTTCAAAAATGGACAGTTCATGGACATTTTTGAATTGTTGAATTTTAATTAAAATGTGGTATTTGTGATTGGGATTGCAATATGAATGCCGTGTAATATTTCATAATTTTAAGTTCACATACAATTAGTAAAAACAGTTTTTTATGTCTTCTGTAAAATTAGATTTTCTTGTGACATGTCTCGTTTCTGCAATCAGCGATTCATATGTACTAGTTGTTGCAGTAAATATAGTCCCCGAATTTATTGACCATACCTTGTATATATTATAAATACATGCAAAAGATTTTGACATGCATACGCCTTTCTTTATACAGTCGGCCGCAAAATTATTAAAGCACACATCCACATTTTTCAATTTTTTTTTTTTTTTTTTTTTAGTTTGATCGCTAATTTTTATCACCAACTTACTTTTTCATAAACAGCATAAGATCATGGCTCGACAAATATATACTTAACAAAACTATATTAAATGTGC
This sequence comes from Salticus scenicus, assembly GCA_963930645.1. NCBI lineage: Eukaryota > Metazoa > Arthropoda > Arachnida > Araneae > Salticidae > Salticus > Salticus scenicus. Next base: position 203,882,147 of record OZ005660.1, on the reverse strand, counting down.
AAATTTTAAATAGAAATAATTGTTAGCACTTCAATAATTTTGCTGCCGACTGTACATGTTGCGACTGAATTGAATGATGCAAATGCGTAAAGACATTAGAAATTTGTAATGCAAGTGTGTAATGTCAATTACAAAAATAGATTGTGAAGAACAGAGTGCAAGCATTGCTAAGCGATGAGTTTCTTTGCTGCTACTAATCATCACATGGCGGCCTCATGACGAAGTTCTGGGAAGAGCTGAATTGGAGTATGCCAAACAATAACGATGTCTAAGGCTGAGATTGTGGTCCTTCGGTTTTACGATTGATCTTAATCTTACGAACGTCGCAAAAATCGGCGTGTTTAAAAACGATCTAAACTAGGTATTGCGGTGCCTCAAGCGCAAGTTCCCCGCAGGGGAAACGAGCCAGCCAGTTGGACATGCAGAGCGAGCTACAGTGGGCAGCAAAAGTATTCGAGCACTACCAATAATACCTGTCTAAAAAAAGTACACTTAATACTGCTTTGTTAAATAAATCCTTGTCATGTTCTTAGTCAGTCTAAGAACATGATTCGACACGGATTTATTTAACAAAATAGTATTAAGTGTACTTTTTTTGATATCGGAATTATTGGCTAGTGCTCGGATACCTTTGCTGCCGACTGTATGTTGTGATTGCGCTCGCATCCAGTTACGAATCATCGTAAGATAGTGAAACAACAATATGAGTTGCGCTTTGTTTACATCTTAAGACCGAATTTACGCTTACGATAGTCTTAAACGAGGCACCGCAATCCCAGCCTAAGTTACGATGATACTCCTTTACACGTCCTCCGTTATGAGAAACAAGTGCTCCGCTGGCCATTTTACTAACAATAAATTCACTAACCGTCCTTTTCCTACAGTTTGGTCTGCTAAATTTAGACTTAAATGCTTAGTCTATCTCAAGATCTATACTAATCACATCAGATATCTCGTAGACCATAGGTCGCCAACCGGTGGACCACAAGTGGTCAGCGACAAAACTTCGGCGGTCTGCAGAAAAATATGGCCTTTGTTTACATTTCTAATGCTTTATTGTAAATTACATTGATGTTGAATTTTAACTTCATGATTTTCTGATTGAGTCATACTCAGAGAATTTTATGGATGAGAAAAAAGATAAATGGCTTGGGAAAAAAAAAAAAAAAAAAAACCTCGTGTACCAAAATTTGATTTGTAAATAGTTAGGAATGATTAACATTTTCGATTTCTGATCTGCATTTCATACTTAGATAAAATAGTCCTAAATTTGAAAGATTTCTCAAATTCTTCAAATGTTTCAAATATACGTTAAAAATATAAATACCCACCCATTAGATTTTAATAATCTAAGAATATGCATATTAGTAGGCTTACTAAATATAGTTTTATATATGGAGATAGCAAATTATCAGTATAGTTAAATCTTTTGTCTGAATTAAGTTATCTTTGGGATTTTAAAATGTGAATTCTGAATTTAGTGAAGTCGAAAAAGTAGGCGACTGCTGTCGTAGACTTTAAATACAGTATGGCACATCACATTCTTGATTTCAACAGTATATCATAATTTCCAGTCACTAGATACGAGAATTTAAGTTTCTAAATTGTATACTAGTGTGCAAAAATTAAGGGACTGAGTCCCAGATGCCGCCAAATTGCTAATAGTGCTGTACTGTAATGAACCAACAAACGTGTGATGAAACCCACTCAACCAACCAACAAACCTGTTCTCTGCTATCTGTCCTCCTCTCGACTACTGAGTAGAGATAGAAGTAGCGTACAGACTCCTTATGCTTCCTACAGTAGGGTGACCAGATTTTTTTTATGCAAAATGAGGACAAATTATGCGATGTCCTCATTTCCATGAGAAAAATGAGGACAGTTTTCTTCTAAAATGAGGACATTTCTGAGGACACAAAATTTCATATAGCATAAAATTAGCATATATTAACCCCACTTGCAGCCATTAATCGTCTCTATGATAAATTTATACCACTTATGAACTTATAAGATAAACATTATTTATATAAGCATTATTAAATTTACAATAACTATTATCATAAGCTTGTACACATTATACTTCTCTTCGTATAACACAATGGCCATGCTGTTTATACAAAAGTATTAATTTCTGATATGCGGTTGATACGAAAGTGCCAAACTATTTTATATCTACTTCTATTAATACTTTTATAAACTGCTTTAATACAATTGTTACTGTTGTACAGACCAAGGTTTTAGTGTAAACAGAGCCTGATTAAGGGGGAAGCACACATTATTTATACTTGCACCGTTATTTTTTAACAAATACTTTCCTCCTATAAAAAACAGAAAATTCTCATTAAAAATTATTTTAAAAGAATTCTGGTGTCTAATAACGGTGAGTAAATTGGATTGTTTTACATAGTTCATTTTTTATAAGCAATATTTCCTCGTCAAAGCGTGGAATTTCTATGACATGGAGTAAAAAATAATAGTAAAAATATTCCGGTGAGAGCGGAGATAATGTGTGCTTCCCCCTTAATCGGCCTCTGAGTGTAAACGAAATCATAACTATTTCATATGGAAATGATCCAATAACTAACATTTTAAAAGGAAAAGGCAATCTGAAGAAGGTCAAAAACAGGCTAGGCTAGGAATAGGAATTGACCTCTAGTCTCACGGCATAAAGCATTAATGTTCTGCAAACTAGCTATTATGTTGACCTTCGAGTATCACTACTTACTCACGACAGCAAAATATCGTGAGATGTCAACGAGGTACTTTCGGCAGCAAAAGTATCCGAGCACTAGCAATACTCCCTGTCTAAAAAAAGTACACTTAATACTGATTTGTTAAATAAATCCTGGTCGAGGCATGTTCTTAGTCAGTCTAAGAACATGATTCGACAAGGATTTATTTAACAAAACAGTTTTTTTTTTATATCGGAGTTATTGGCAAGTCTCGGGTACTTTTGCTGCCGAATGTTATCTACGTTCAGCTCCTATAAGGAAAGGGCATGTTTACAAACAAACGCTCCGTTAATCAATCTTTGCCACTCTCGAGTGGCAAAAGATCAACCTGTATTGGCGGAAATGCCAATGTTCTGCCACTTTACCCATAACTTGACTGCGAGTGACGTCACATGCCCTTTCCTTATCCCTGACTTAGCCTTCAATGTTGTTAAAAAATGTTTTTCCATTGCAAAGAGTAAAATCTACCAATAGAAAAATATATTCTGTGTATTGCCTAGTAATGGAAATGATTTAAAAATGAAAGAAATGAATCAAGGAATCGTGATTTTTTTTTAAGCTGTGTTGAATTATAGAATCAGTATTGAAAACTAATAAGGTCAGCAGCATCTCTAATGTTGAAATTTTAAGTAAAGAAGGAAATTACTGAAAAATGAGGCCAAATGAGAACAAACGTCCAAAAATGAGGACAAATGAGGGTATGAGAACTTTTGAAAGCAACTGAGCACAACACTTGAAAAATGAGGACTGCCTCAGAAAATGAAGACGCCTGGTCACCCTATCCTACAGAGAAAAATTCCATGAACATCATTGCGGTTTTTGCGCCTTCTTTTGGCGATAATCGCTTTCTTGGCAACAGATTCTTAGGATTTTGCATGTTTCAAATGGTTTCGTAGAAAAACCGGTCTGGCGAATGAATTGGTGGATAGGTGGGTATGTGATGTTCATGACCAAAAAGGTTACTAGTCTGGGATCTACTCTAATATCTAGTGAATGCTCTCGACGAATACTTATTACCGGTTGAAGTTCAGAACAAGTGGGTTTTACATTAAACTAGAGCTACGCTAACTTATTAGCAGACTTCGAGTCAAGCATACATGTCTGTTATTGTAGCGACCAAACGTTTTAGATTTTTGGCGACAGTCCCTATTTTTTGACGCTTGTCCCAAGAAAAAAATTTGTCCCCTGGGGAACTCCCTTTTTTCGGATTTTGTCTCCATTTGTCCGAACTTTTTAAAAAAGGGAGGATTCTAATGTTTTTTGCAGAATCTGCTTATCTTTTCCTGATATCCAGCGGTGGAAAATACTTGTACTATATTTCAAACCACTTGCGTATCCAAACGCTTCAGAAAGCAGCCGCTGCATCAACTACTTCTATTTGCCCATATTTGCATATATTGCTTTGAAACAATCTCATGATAAAGGTAGGTAAATAATATTGTTACAAAAGAAGTTAAATGTATTTGAATGTGAACATTAAAAGCATACGAGTTTCTTTTTTTGTTTTCTTTTTTTTTTAGGACTGAGGACTATTAGTCTCAATCTGGGATTTTTGGGGTGTCATTTTTCGATAGTTGGACATTTATCGAAAACATAATTGAATAATTAAAAAAAAAAAAAAAAAAAAAAAAAAAAAAAAAATAATAATAATAATAATAATAATAGTCCTCCGTCCTAAACTAAATTCTGCTTTTGCCAGAATTTCATCAAAATCTTTTTTTTTTTTTTTTTTTTTTGTTTGAAAGCAAAAGAAAAGAAAATTAATAATAATCGGTATCGAAACAAACACTATCGAAAAAGTTTTTTTTTAATAATTTTGAATTAGGAAATAAAAAGTGCGCGTGCAAAATGAAATAAAAATAAGTAAAAAAGTGAATTTAATGATTTAATTTTTATATAAAAAAGAAATGATCGCGTGCTATCTTAAAAAGTAGATGTAAAATTTAAAATTTATGTGGTGCGTGTGGCATCTATAAAAATTGTTTTAAGAAATAGAATAGAATAAAGAAAGCAACGATGTTGTTTGCATTTTGTTATATAGTTTGAAATTTTGAATTTTGTAGAAGTAATATCTACCGTAGGAATAATTTCTTATGTTAAAACTACAGGGAATTGTTATGCGAGCACAAGCGATGCTACTCTTTTATTTTTAGACTAATATGATTAAATTTTTGTTTGTTTACGTCACAAATGACTTTGAAAATTTACAAATGAACTCTATGATCTAAATAAATTTCTTATATTCATGAAACGGAATTGCTGTCTTAGTAATCTGTATTTATTTAAGAATTATATTCCACTGAAGCCAACTTTTGAAACCTAAAATGGTAATTACCTTTTTAAAGACTTTCAAAAATCACAGAATACTTATCAATAGTATTATGTGATTTTGGGGAAAGTTTCTACACTACCTACTAATAAGTATTTCGACACTTTCAAATTTAGACATACTGCCAAATATCTACAAAAATTCTTTAGGAATCATCTTAGAACTTTGGGATTATAAAGGACATGTTATACTTCATATATTTCAGCAAAAGTTTTTTCCTGAAGAGGAAAAGGAGACCAGTAAAAAAATTAAACAAAAATCAAAATGTTTAGGATGACTCTGTTAAAAGTAATGCTTGAAATGCATTTTTGTTGTAACATGTGATTATGAGGATTCTTTTAATTATCTGTATAAATTTTTATGAGATTTCTCCAGAAATATTTTTATATACAGGGTGATTACGATATCAAAACGCTATAATCTTAAACTACCCATCAGAGCGACTTGATATCTTACCAGAGCAATTGTGAAGCAATGAAATTTTGTTTAGGGGAGGAAAAAAAAGTAGTTCCAACATGTTCCTATAGATGGCGCTGTCAGGGTCATGTCAGGGGAAACACCTAAATGGACTCAATAAACACAGGAATGTTTTTGGCAACACAATGGAATAGCAGGAAACAATAGACTTCAAGGGTTTACTACAATTTTTTAAGCAAAAAGGCAAGAATATGTGTTTACAGCGGAAACCAGTCATAGTGAAAAGAGAAAAAGAAGAGCTTCATGAAACAAATACTTTACGGATAATTAACAGCACATTTTGGAACAATTTCTTTTCTCTCTCTCTCTCTTTCCAAACAAAATTTCATTGCCTCACGATTGCTCTGGTAAAACATCAAATCGCTTTGATGGATAGCTTTAAAATCGTAACTTTAATTGTAATCACCCTGTATACTCGTATTCATAGAGATAAATTTCTTTAAAAAAGTGAAAAAAAAAAAAAAAATCACTTTTTAAATTATAATACGTAGGTAAAGCCAGAGTAAAGCCATTTTCAGGAAACTTGGCTTACTATATTAGTCATAACTTAACTATAACTAAGTGCTAAGACTAAAAACTGAAGGCGTGGAAAAGTAGCTTACCACGCCTTTGTTATTAAAAATTAATAAATTGGGTTGTAAGTATGTTTCTCATGGCTTTATAAGGGATTAAAAAAACCATAATAATTTTATTCAATAAGCTAAACAGATTTCGTTTCTACAATCAATCTCAATTCTAAAAATATTTTAAGATGCCTTTCCTGGAAATAAATGGTTCTGGATAAAGGTTGAGATTACAGATTAAAAAAAAAAAAAAAAGACTTAAGTAGATTTAAAGAATATTTAGTGTAATAAAAGTGAGATTTGAATAGAATTTGATTAGATAGATACGGTTGCATCAGTTTCATCTCTTTCAAAGCAGGGAAAACTAGCGGCATTCCAATGTATTCATTGTAATCAATGCTGCGTTTTCATTTCTATTTAAACTATATATATATATATATATGAGCGCAGTGGAGTAACACTTTTATCTTTATGTATAATTTATGTCGTAGTGAAATTTGTAATATATTTCAATAAAAAAGTGTTGTTCTTTTGCGCTCATATAAAAAAAAAGTAGGCCAATTTTCCAAAAATGAGGATATTTAGGTCAATCAAAAGTGCAAAATTGTCAATCTTTGGGTCCCTGAGGAACAAACAATTACTGAAATAATGTAAATAATATTGATTGAAACTTAAAATACACGTGTTCTAAAATAACTACATAACGCTGAAAAAAAAAAAATCCTGAATCCGAATATGATCCCCATTTTCCCATACGTGAATTCCATATCTTAATTTCTTTATTACATAATTGAGAAAAATTTAATATCGAAGAGGATCATCATGGGAAATTAGACTAAAGTAATTGTTTGCATATCGGCTGACAGGTGGCGCTCATTGTCGCTTTTTTTCTCCTGTTTACGGGAAGGTTATATCTTAGCTTCTATTATGTATGAATGCGCCAAACTTGATATGTGAGATGGCCATTAGGAATACTGACTTGATTTGCATGTTTATCGAGCCACAGGTGACGCTTCCTTTACTCACCTTCAACGATTTTATGGCTCTATCTCAGAATCTACTGGATGAAATTGCATAAGAAAAATCGTCGTTGTGAAAAGTACTGTTTATTAAATTTTTGTGCATGTTAACAGGTAAGTGGCGTTGTTATACAAAATGATATAGAGGGTAAATTTTGTGAGGATCACGTATTACAGCATACTAATTTTTTAAGAAGATATTTTTAAAAGTGGATCTTTATACAAAATCAGAATAAGTGAATTACTAGGAAATCTGTTTAACTGTATTACAAAGATAATAACACCACTCTTACTTACGAAAACCACCACAAGACTCCCTTATATATTTTAATTTTACTATACAAATTCACTCAGCACAAATGACTTATTAAATTTATTATTTATCGAAGTTATTTTTCATGAAGAATGCAGACGATTTTCATAGCAAAAAAATGTAACACTTGATGCCCCCCCCCCAAAAAAAAAAAAAAAAATCAATTTTGTACCAAAACCAGATTTTTTTTAGGGGGGGGGAGGTCGATAACTTTGCTTTAAATTACACTGCTCTGCAGGGGGGGGGGGGGGGGAATCGAGCTCTGATACCATTCTTGCTGATTCTTATGTAAAATAACCTCCTGTATCCGAATATGATTCTCATTTTGCCCAGTCACACCCCGTTTTCTAGATACACCACTCCCTCCCTCAATTTCTTTGCCTGTCCGATAATTTTATGACCATGAATTTGATTTGAAGAATGAAAAATAATTATTTTAACACCTCAAAACAAAAATATATAAAGTTTAAAAAATAACATTAATAACAGATTAAAAAAATATAAGATATGTAATGCATAATTTCAGTGGCAACCACCCCCCACTAAAATTTCTCCCTTGTCGCAAATATCTATGTTTTAGAATTTTCCAACTCTGTAGCCCCTCAGAAGATATTTAACGGTTTAAATAATCCTCCCCCTCCTAAAAACCAAATTTATAGCCATAAAATCACCGAAAAATGATAAAAATAGGGGGCCATTCCTAAAAAACGGTGGGGGATAGGGAAAAATGGGCTTCATATTCGGATTCAGGAGATCATTTTACATAAGAATATGCTGAAATGGTGTGAGAGGCAAGTTTCATGCCGAGCAGTGTTGTCAGAGATCTATAGGTCAACCATTCGTTTTAAGGGTTCTTTGAACAAGTTCTTTTGAAAAATGCCCACACTGAAAATTTCAATCCCCAGGGAAGGGGGGGGAGGTAGTTATACTCCTACAAGCAAACATTTTTTCCCCAGTTTATTGTACCACTTGTTGAGCAGTTGATACCAAAATATAATCAGCACCAGTTTAGGTCAAGGTCCAACAAAATAACAAGTTTGGTTAAATTTCGTTCATTGGTTCATAACATATTGCGTCCACAAAATTTATGATACGCACGTACACTAACAGACACACACGTAGATTGACAGTCAAGCAGACAGACATTTTCAAAAAAATGGTCAAATCATGTTAAGGACATCCCCAAACGTGTAAATCCATTGAAAACCGAAGGTATAAAATTTTCATGAATCCAATACTTTCTTTTTATATACAGGGTGATTCAAAACCCAACGGACAAATTTTTAAGGGAAGAAAGGTACATCATAAAAATTAAAAAGTGCATAGGAACCCATGGCTGCGAACGTCATTTTAACCTTTTAAAAACTGTATATTTTTGGTTGATTTTTAATAGTAAAACATACAAATGGGCGTAACTTTTGCATATATATTTTTTAAATAAACGTTTTTAGACGTCAATGTTTACATAAAAATCTGGAGTGACTCCACTCGACTTTCCGAACATTGAGTGATTAACGGTTTTGCAGATAAAGTAAAGTAAGAGGAGTTGTTGTTAAATAAACAAACAAAAAAGAGAAAATTATAACAGGGTGTTTGAGTATTTTTCTTCATATAGTACACAATGTTTAATTTAACGATACTGAACTTTGAGCCCGTAGATCATAATGATAAAGAATTTTTCGCTGTGTCCCTGTTAAAACCTATAAATGCTAGATTCACCAAAATGCTCATAGTTAGTGCAACAGTGACTTATAATATTCATATAAATTTTCAGCTCAATTGAATGAGGCGTTTAGGCGCTATCGCACTTTTAAAAATTTGGTCCCATAGGCCATAATGATAAAAAATATTTCTTCGTGACCCTATAAAAAAACTGTAAGTGCTAAATTCAACAAAATCTATATAGTTCATGCAACTGTGACCTATAACATGTGTATAAATTTTTTGCTCAGTTTAATAAGGCGTTTAGACGCTATCACACTTAAAAATTTAGCCCCATAGGCCATAATGAAGAAGCCTTTTTCTTGGTGTCCCTGTAAAAAGACTATAAGTGCTAGATTCACCAAAATCAATAGGGTTCGTGCTACGGTGACTTACAACATACGTAACAACTTTCAGCTCATTCGAGCAAAGCGTTTAGAAGCCAGCGTGTTCACTCACACACATACATACATCCTCCTAAAAATAGTGAAAACGGACTCAGGGCACCTCAAAACGTATAGAAACATCAAAATCTCAAATTCGGATTTTTGATATGATTACAATACTTTCTTTACATATATATGTTCGGAAAGTAAAAAGAGGTGGTTATTAAGTACAATATAACGTTTAGTTAAAATTTACAAAAGCCACGCCCATATGCGAGTTTTGCTGTTAAAAACTAACCTAAAACATCCAGTTTTTAAAGAATTTAAATTATGTTTACGACCATGGGTTTATGTGCAATTTTCAATTTCAATCCTTATGATGTGCCCTACTTCCCATTAAAGTTCGTACGCAGGGTTTTTAATCATCCTGTATACAGAAGAAAGTAAAAGATTAATGAATTTGAGTTGTGTAATTGTGTAAAAAATTTCATCTTTGTAACGAATTTCAATAACTCCTGAAATATGAATATACCGCTGTGGAAATTTAGGGGTGGAAGTTAAGGTTAAAGCCGATTGACTACACGAGGGGCCTAGATCTTGGTGCAGTGCCCACCATGGGAATCTTTCGAATGGGTCCTAGACCATATTTACCCGAGTTTCGGAGAAAACCATGGAAAACACCAAACGGCTAGGTCGACCAGCGCGACCTGGGATCAAACCTGGCAATTTCCATCTACCAGCTATAAGTGCAGAATCACTCGGCCACTGGTGGACCCTTATTTTAGAAAATAAATGTTAGAGGAAAAAAAAAAAATCAGGTAAAAAAAATTATTATCAGATATTTAATAATTTTGTTAAACAATACCATTGATTTTTTTTTTTTTTTTTTTTACATTGATGAAGGCGCTAAAAACCACACATGCTTAGGGACCCTGGATAGAGGGAGATTGGACATTGAACAAATATGGCGGTCATTTATTCAAAAGCCACTCGATCGGCGGAAGATGTAATTTATTTTTACCAGCGTCTGATACTTTCCTTTTAATTAAAATCTCGATAAAACTTTGTTGTTTGTCTCTAGAAAGCCTTGCAGAGTGTCATTTGAAATTTTACAGAGCATAATGGCATCATATATAACAGGCTGCACAAACATGGCGGACTATCTGGCGAGCCAATGTCCAGTCTCTTATATAGGGTCTCTACACATGCTCAGCCTTAACCCTTTAAGGTTTAAAACTCAAATTGAAAGGTAAATAAATAATAAAACTACAGTAAAAGAAACCAAACATACAATGGAGAAAAAAACAAGAAAATTTATTAAACTTTTGAAAATTTCAGAATAAATACATTCTAGCAGATAGAAAAGTGTACTAATTCTTTCAAACAAACGAAAAATAAATAATCTCTAAAAAAATATTACAAATCAAACAGTAAACCAAAATATTTTTGTGACATTTATCCTTCTGTTTATATATATATATCAAACAAAAAAGTGACGAATGCTAAATGACAATTATTGCGACGGCGCAGATTCTCGCGAATACGTGAAGAATTCGTGCGATAAATACAAGTCTTTAATTAGACGTAATTACTCACAACATCGCGGTATTATGATGGAAATACTTAGGAATTTAATAGAGTTTTCCTCACAATTTTCCCCGTCTCTGATCACCAAATCCCTACGGAGAAATTTGTTTATAAAATTATACTAATTAACTAACTCTTTTTTTTTTTTTATTCTTTTTCTACACTCGGAACATTCACAACCGTTCAACTGGCGCTCGTTTCCCAATAATTTATTAATTTCATTTTTAGAATTTCCATTTTGCAGCTAAAAAATGAGAAAAATGCACTCAGTTAATTTTTAAGGGGGCAACTAACAATAATTCTCATTACGTACATTTATACGAGATTTTGTCTTATGCCATATTAAAGTTTTTGGGAAAAAGAAAAAAACTTTTCGATACTGATCATTATTAATTTTCTTTTCTTTTTTCTTTTTTTTTTTTTTTTTTTCTAAGAAAAGAAAGAAAAAGAAAAAATTATTTTGATGAAATTCTGGCAAAAGCAGAATTTAATTTAGTATGGAGGACTATTAGTTTTTTTTTTTTTTTTTTTCTTTCTTTCTTTCTTCAAATTATAACATTGCTTTCAAATTATCCAATTACATTTTCGATAAATTTTCGACTTCGATAAATGTCCAACTATCGTAAAACTGGTATCGTAAAAATCCGTAGATTGAAACTAATAGTCCTCCGTCCTTAAAAAAAAAAAAAAAAACTATTTTTAAAAAATGAGTACCGATTTAACTGTTGTGAATTTTCATAATGTGAAAAAGGAATTTAATAATACAAATTAGGTAATGTGCAATTCTATAAACATTTTTTCTCCATAGAATAACATGGGCTTTTGCTGACCTTGATGATCAGAGATGTATTTCCTCAAATTTTACATATCACTCCTATACATAATTATCTTTAAGTTTGATCAAAGAAACACTCTTTATCTTTGCAGAAAAATGGAAAACTCCATTCGATTTCTAAATACGTGTTTGAATGCCTCTCGATTTCTTGCATTTATGAGAAAAAACATTCCAAATTGTGTCTAAAAATAGGCTATTTCGATGAAAATTACTAAAATTGGTGATTCTGATAATAAATAATTCTTCTAATCTCTAAATCTTCTAATAAATTGGTAAATGGTATACATACATACATATATATATAATATACAGGCATGAGAGTGCAGAAAATTAAAAAAAGAGGAAACACGCGTGTTCACAAAATTAATTTCAAATGAAAAATAATGCGCGCGGGGAAAACTATACAAATTTGTTTATAAAATTTATTTCAAATGAAAAATAATGCTCACAGGGAAAAACTATACAAAATATTTAAAAAGTGACAAATTAAACTAAAAGAATAATGCACATCAACACAATAAAACATGTATTACTTACAAACTTTGAATAAACACCATAAAATGCAATAAACTCGCAACAATTGTTTTATTAAATCAATAAAACATGTGTTAAAAAAAAAAAAAAAAAAAAAAAAAAAAAAAAACATTAGCTAGCAATTTAATTATTGACTGGTGGTGGAATATGGGAAAGGGGGAGAGGGGGGGGGGGGGTAAAAAGTAGTTCATGAGTGAGAAATATTAAACACAATTCCACTTCTTTATGGGTTCAAGAATATCATAAAGTAAGTTTAAATTTAATATTGACATTTTTGTTGTGAATGGATAACTATTCAAAAATAAAAGGCTTCCCACAGAATGTTTGATCGGCGATGGTTATAGATGGGGAAAAAAAGGAGGGGGGCGCAGGACAAAAAAAAAAAAAAAAAAAAAATACATGAGTGAGAAATATTGAATAATTATGTTCTTTCATATGTTATAGAATCTGATAAAGCACTTTTAAAATGAATATTGACATTTATATTTTGGATGGAGAAAGATTGAGAATCTAAAGTCTTTCGTAGAGCGTTTGAACATTGATTGTTATTGAAGTTTGATTTAAACAAAAAAAAAATCCGCGAAATTAACGGAAATCACAAAAAAGCGGAAAATCGCGGATCCGCGGAAAATTCTCATGCCTGAATATATAAAGTGAAGAATTTAATGTTATAAAATTTAGCAATTAATAAATACATGATAATACCAACAACATACACATAAAAGTTATTGTAATTCAATTATAAATATAATAAGACACTTTACTCAGAAGTATATCACAAAGGAGGCTGTTTGGATTCGTGATAAAACGACGTCGCAGTCGTTGCCAGTGTAGCATCTACATTACAAAAGTCATCACTAAATATTCTACCGCATTGCACTCAGTTAATTTTTCATGTTAAGATGGGAAATTAGTTTTTCATGTTAAGGTTTTTCTCAGTTAAAGACGGAAAATGTGGCATTCATACTGCATAAGTCATCATTATATCGCACACCAGAAAGAAAAGTGACTCTCAAAAAAAAAAAAAAACTATATTAAAAAAAAAAAAAAAAACATCATACCGATAAAGCATTAATTAACGTTGACATAAAACTGACAAAACTTCATTTTAGGTGGATAATTTTCAATATAGATATCTCATCTGACGCTTTTTGTGTACGTTGAGGCACTTCTACTTCATATACACTTTTCAATGACATAAACTTAAAATTGCCATTTTTTGAGTTGTGTCACTTATCTGTGTCGTAACACGTCTTAGTGAAGTACAATGTTCAGTATGTATCAAACTAAATGGCACATGTCTCAGTTAAGTACGATGGCTTCATATAGTGACATCTGCACTACATGAAGAAATTATTATCAGGGCCCGATTAACCTCTGAAGCTAGGGAAATCTCGGCATTGTTTCAGGATCCTTTTTTATTTGTGAGATTTTTTCTAATGTCTGTGTACATAGAAGACACTTATTTATTCTATAAATTTTATTTCCAAAAGGTACTCAGCAGAATTCAGAGTTAAGTTGCTGTTCCTCCTATATATTATTGTATAAAAATATTACAGGTTATATTTAGCTGCCAATTAAAACCATGAATGGCACAATCTATTCGGCAGCAAAATCGTTCCGGGTTGAAATTATTTGGCCAAAGTTTTAATCGGTAAAAAAGGGTAAGTATCAGTACAGCAACATTTGTATCATGTTTTTATTAACTTCGATTATTGTTTGTTTGTCCAGTACAAATCTTGCAATCAATTTTTAACTAACTTCCCGACTAGCTAGACATTTGAAACTTTCAGGATAGCTCAGAACACGGTGACAATACATTTTTACACTTTTAGTCAACTGTTTCAGGTTCCTACGGCCTTCGGCAGCGTTTATATGATTCGACAGAAAATTTATTTAACTAACTTCCCGACTAGCTAGCCATTTGAAACTTTCAGAATAGTTCAGAACACGGTGAAAATGCATTTTTTAAATACTTTTAGCCAACTGTTTCAGGTTCCTGCTGCCTTTGGTAGCGTTACCAGTACAAAGCTTGCAATCGATTTTTAACAAACTTCCCGATTAGCTAGACATTTGAAACTTTCAGGATAGCTCAGAACACGGTGACAATATATTTTTTTAATACTTTTAGTCAACTGTTTCAGGTCCCTACTGCCTTTGGCAGCGTTTATATGATTCAAAAGAAAATTTATTTAACTAATTTCCCGACTAGTTAGACATTTGAAACGTTCAGAATAGTTCAGAACACGGTGAAAATGCATTTTTTAAATACTTTTAGCCAACTGTTTCGGGTTCCTGCTGCCTTCGGTAGCGTTACCAGTGCAAAGCTTGCAATCGATTTTTTAACTAACTTCCCGGCTAACTAGCCACCGCCACTTTAGAATGTAGAAAAAGAGGGGAAGAAAAGCAAAAAAACTCACAATGTCAAGTGTGTTTAAAAAAAAAAAAAAAAAAACGCATCACACCGGAAGTAATAAGGGGACAAAATTGACTAGAAAAATACATTGAACAGCGGGAACCGGGCGGGCTGGGGCATGGGTCCTATCGTCCAGGATTAATACGACTCGCCTAGTATACGAATGGCCTAGCTAGCCATTTGAAACTTTTATAATAGCTCAAACCACGATAACAATGAATTTTTTTAATAGTTTTAGCCAATTGTTCCGGGTTCCCGCTGCCTTCGGTAGCGTTTATACGATTCAACAGAAAATTTAAAAACATGGTATATAAAAAGATCTTTTTATCTTGTAATTATTCTGCTATCACATCGTACTCATGCATGCCTTTTTTTAATCAGATAAAGGGTTGAGCTGAATAATTTCAAGCCGAAGCAATTGTTGAGATTTAGTGCTTTTAATGGTATTCATTTCAAAGTTCCTTTTCATCATCGTCATTCCACATCAGTGAGTAATATTTTTTATTGTATATGCTTACTGGCATCGAAATTTCCAGTTCTCAGCTGTGACGTGAACTCTCCCAAAATAGGGCGTATTTTCTCTTCTTCAGGCAATTTTCTTCCTACTTTTTCCCTTAAGTGACTACTATATGAAAAATTGATATTAGGGATTTGAAGCATAACTTTTCAGTCATTTTGGGTGCGTTCTACATTTTAGAGAGGAAACTCTTGCTTCCAGAGCTATTTGGGTAATCAGGCCCCAGATTACTACAGGGTGACAAGAAATAACTTGGACACACATGATACATTATAACTTTAATACTAATGAAAATATTATGACCAAACTTCAATAAATATGAATACATTATTTTGTTTATTATATTTACAAATTTTCAAAGTGGCTACCTTTAGCCTTAATACAGAGCTTTAAATGTGTCAAAATTTTCGGTTATGGGCCGCAACTCACTTACTGATATTTTACCCCATTCCTTACATAAGAATTCCTTTAGGAATGCCAAAATTTTATGAAGTTTAGCACACACCCTTGTCTTCAAGATGGACCAAACAAAATAATTCATTGGGTTCAAATCTGGGGGATATGATATGGTGGCCAATATTGAGCTCCAATGAAGTCAGGAAAATTTGTCTTGCACCAATCTTGAGTACCTTTAGCTCTGTGTGCAGGTGCGGAATCCTGTTGGAAGGTCCATCTTTTGTTTCCAAAGAACTTTTGCGACCAAAGTAAGACAAAATCTTCCAAAATGAGTTTGCGATAGTGGTAGTTACAGATATTTGGTTTGAAACTTCGTCCAAGTTATTTCTTGTCACCCTGTACATGCTATAACAAGTCACACTTACTGTGAGTGTCCATCCATCTCACAAGAGGTCATTACTGTATATATTAAAATACATTGCAGTCATTGAGAATGCGACTTCCCATCACAATAAGTTATTACTATGTGTTATTAAAAGATACATGGAAATACTTTGTGCTGATAACATTAGAATAAAAACAAAAACAATGTTAAAGAAGTACAAATTAAAGAAAATTAAAGAACTAGCAAACAGCCGTTTCGAACTTCTAAAGCTCCTCTTTCAGAACTAGTGGAAAATAGAAATTAAATGTTAGAACTAAATAAAAATTGTGAAAGATACAAAGAACCAAGAAAATGAAAGTTAAAATCACGCAGCTTGCTAAGACAGCGTGGCGTAAAAATAGACCAAGAAATTGCAGTTTTTAAATATTCTTTAATATGTGTTCCTTCAACATTGTTTCTGCTTTCTGTTTACTATATGTTAGAACTATAGATATAGTAATATATATAGATCTATCATCCCCATGTTATCGAGCAAAAAATTTTGAGGCCGAAAAAAAGTTCTAAAATCAGCCATTAGAGAGTATTGAAAAAAAGAATAAAAAGAAAAATGAATTTGAAACTGCATCTGGAGTTTTTCATTCACCTTTAGTAAATAAATTATTCATAAATTTTATTTACTAAATTATCCGTGTGTATTCCTGTGTGTAATTTACTCGGGGAAAGGCAGCCATTAAAGTGACTTTTCCCGAAAAAAAAAAGCCTCACTTTTTCCCTCTCGCTGATCAATCTATGTCTTATTACTATATCTATGGTTAGAACATGTCCGAGTCACTGGAGTGTAGCAACCACATTATACGAAGTCATTTTACAAATATACGACGACTTTGGGACATCAATTATTGACGAAGGACATCATTTTCATGTCATTATATCCTACTGATTTGCATCAAAAGACAAACTCATCCTTTCTCGATAAATTCTTCTCATAGTATCAAGAACTCCTAGTCGAAAATCCAGTCTTTGTTCGTCTGACATTTTTTTCACAGATGGCATGATAGAAATGAAGAACGCCTCATCTTCATCAATATCTTTACTTCTGCTATGTTGTTCTGGCTCGGAGTTAACGGAAGGATTTACGTTCTTTGTTTTTACAGGCAATAACGCCAGTTTAGTTGCTTTCATATTTAAAGGAAATTTTCTTCGTTTATTAGTCTTTGAAAGAAAAGAAAAGTTTTTCCGCTTTTTATCTAAAACTATTCGAAGTGTAGGTGTCGCCTTCTTCTGGCTTTTTATAGAAGTCGTAGGTGCATCGTTTTTTCCATTAATTGACCTTAATGAAGGTTCATCTGCTGAAGTGGACGGCATAGGATCTCTGTTCTTCAGTAAGAATTTCATATTCTCGTAATGTTTGTAGGTAAGTTCTCGGTTTTTTTTCACCGATTTTGTGAATGTGTCTCTCAAATTCGTCCATTTTCCTACTAGTTCTTGTTCTAAAAAAAAAAAAGAGAGAGAGAAATAATAATGCACCAAATAACATAAAAAAAAAAAAGTATATATACAAAGCAGGTCAAAAATACCCGATGCATTTTAAACTTTAATATAAAATCAGGTATTTAATGTACGAGGAACGAACTACAGTTCGAACTACATCTTTTTCTTACGATGAGAAGTTTTGTTCAAGAAAATAAAAAAAGTTAGCTTCAAAGTTTGCTCGTAGATGGCGCCGTGTCTTGTGAACGGTAAGAGGGGAAAAACTTCAAAAAGGCAAAGCAAACAATTAGGCAGTGTTTATTTTGTGACTATTAATTCCCTACAATATTTCAATATATACGTGTGCAGGGCCCGACTATGACTTTTGGAGGCCCTGGGCACAAGTTTTATATGCAGCCCCACATACACAAGCATATACTGTTAAATGATTTTTTAAGTGTATTATGTCTTATACAACTTTTATATATAATGTACATTTTGACGGTTATAAATAAAATTGAATTATTGAGCATCCCTCATAAAAATACATTTCTTTTAACATAATTTTTAAGAAAAATAAATTAGGATGCTTTCATACACACAATAACACCGAAACCAGAATAAATGGATTTTAAATGCTAAATTTTGTGAGTTTTCTAAAATAAGCAAGCAACATGGGTACATTTCCAAAATTAAATTAAAACTCTGAAAAACTGTCTTAAAAAAAAAAAAAAGCTTTTTAAATTAATTTTTCGGTGTTAGTGTTCTGAAAGAGGAAAACAAAAAGAGTGTGTTGTGTTTATGCTCATTTCTTATCCTACGGCAAAGAATAAGCTCTCAGGTCATAGCCGTAGCTCTCACCACGGCACTTTAATAAATCCAAATCCTCACTCTAAATATAACTAGCAATTATTTTAAACAAATGTTTTACACTATGACAATGAGCTAGGAGTAATGTCAGAAAACATTCCGCTGGCAATTTGTCATTTGCCACATTTTTCATGACAAAACACAGCCGATCTACAAGTGAACTTTTCTACAGTTAAATTCGCACTTTGGAAGTATTAATTAGGAAAAATGCAAAATAGACCAAAGTATTTGAACCTACGTAGACATCAATTTTCGAATAATGTTAGTAAAAAAAAAAAAAAAAAAAAAAAAACATGATTTAATGGTAACATTTTTCCTATAGTTTAACATAAAAACAGTGAAAATTTTTTTAACAACATTTGTAGATTTGGTGCCCCCCAAATTTGGATGCCCTGGGCTCGTGCCCCGTGTACTCATGCCTTAATCTGGCCCTGTATGTATGCGAACCACACACAAGCGGTAATGCAATTCAATCCATGTGTTCCCTAGATTGATTGCGAAAGAGACTAGATTAACATGTTCATAATCTCGCCGACAGTAAAGGTCAGCCAATGTTATTCTATGGGAAAAATTGTTTAAACAATTACTTATTACTTAATGTCCGTTTTCACAAACAGAAAATTCATAACCATTAAATTAGAACTCTTTTTTTTAATTCGGGTTGGGGACAAAATCTCGCGTCCATAAGTGAATGGAAAGCAAAAAGGAGTTGGTAATTATTAATAATGTTGTATCAAATTTCATGACAACACATACCTTAGTCAGAGCACTGGCATACACACAAATCCAACACAAAAGTTGTTATAAATTTTGCTTTAAACTCTTTTAAAGCAAGACTATATTTATTAACATTTCTTTTAATATTAGTCCTAATCCTCATCTATTTTAAAATTTTTAGTTTAGGTTTATGAACAGTGTTCAGCTTTGATGTCAGCAGTAATGTACAATATTTTTAAATTGTATTTTGAATGGTGAAAAGCAAATGATAAAATAACTTAAAATTAAATATAGATAAAATAATAAAATTCCATTCTATAATGTATTTAATTTTTTAATTAATTAATTTAGATTTCTAAGGCCCTGACGCCTTCACCAGAGATCCCCCGTGACACAAATACAAATTTTCAAATAGATCATACTATTTTTTTGATGCGATATTTTGTCCCGCGATATTATGTCCGGATCCCTTTAAATTTATGTTTTAAATATTTGGTATTTTATTTTTTAAGAGGAAAAAAAATAACTACATTCATTGCATCATTTAGCTAAAAAATAAAATATTAAAAATGTTAAAAATCAATTTTTCGAAAACGAGGACTGATTTAACGATTGCGAGTTGTCTCAATGTGAAAATGGAATTTAAAAAGTGATTGTGGAAATAAATTTCCCCATACAATAACATGGACTTCGGCTGTCGATGAAATTAAGTATTGCACGCTCTTAATACTCTAGTGTCCACCACAGGAGAAGCATACACATTACCAAGAGAAGTACATACCACAGAAGAAGTATACACACATAGCAGAAGCATACATCACAGAAGTATACAGACAGAGGAGAAGCATATACACACATACACTTTGTCCGTCACATAGTCCCACAAGAAGAAATCAATAGGGGTTAAATTTGGGGATCTAGCTGGCCATGTGGCCATAGAAAAAAAAATACAAGAAATCCTTTATAAACCAAACATAGCGGTGAGTAGTGACATCTGTGGGATAAATTTGGACTTAATTTTTTATTTCTTATAAACTAAACTTTTCCCCGTAAGATGTATTGAAATACTAATCAGACACTCGTACGCCACAAACATAATTTTATGTTTTTTGTTGTTGTTGTTGTTAATATCAGAGATCTTTGGCCCGCCCTGTATATATACTACATCATAAACATAAAAAATATTTGCATATGCATCACCTAATACAAAATTACATAATTCACTATTCAAACAATATTATATGAGCCAAGTGAAACCCGGGTTTCACGGACCAATTTACTGAACTAGGAAAGGGACCCACGTTACTGATAAAATGTAAGTCCCCACATACTTTACTCACCAATAGGTGTGAGATATGATGAATATACTACACAGTGTTGTTGCCAGATTTGGGAACTTTTTTATTCAATATCCACCAATAAATTTCAATGGACTCTTCCCAGCGTCGTCAGCTCAATCACGTGATGTTTGAATAACGTAAAATCCAATTCAATTAAATATTGTCCTTAAGAACAAAAGTGTTAACATTTAATATGAAGTAAAATAAAAGTAATATTCTGCATTTGTAAACAGTAGAATAATTGTATTTGTAAATTTAATAATTTTTAAAAAACACTTTATGTGTTTATTTATTTTCACCAGTAAGAATCGATTTTTGTATGTTTTTGTGTAACTGTAACATAACTGATCTAACAATAAATAATAGCTTGTTCTTGTGGAATGTTTATGGATTATAATTTGAAATTTTAAAATGATTTCCATTTAATTTAATTGCATATATGTGTTACAACAAGTTAATTAACTTAGTTACTGGTCTAAATGGTTTTACACCGTACAATGTTGCACTGTCAATGATTTAAGTACCAAAAATCAGAGTATTTAACATGTTCTCCATGAACATCAATAACAAATATAAACTAAATGATGATTGTAAATGTATACAGCAAACAAAAGATGATGAATAATGATATAAAATGGATTAAAAAAAATGATGTATAAAAAAAATAACACAGATTAAATACGATTGACAAAAATAAGAATAGAAAATATGTTATTTCAGCAATCGCTACAGATATAGAAGACTTCGTCTGCTGTTTGTTTTTCAAATATCATGTGACCTCGGACGTCAGGTGGGAAGAGCCCATTGTAACTGCTGCCTAATCGCTTCAAAGATTAATCGTTTATTACGTATATCGAATTCAAATATCACTTCTCAAAATGGTTGGTGAGTAAT
The DNA here is from genome assembly GCA_963930645.1 of Salticus scenicus. NCBI lineage: Eukaryota > Metazoa > Arthropoda > Arachnida > Araneae > Salticidae > Salticus > Salticus scenicus. The sequence continues at coordinate 203,860,666 of OZ005660.1, read as the reverse complement.
GAATAAAAAAGCTCCCAAGTTTGCCAACATTGACAGTAAATGATCAATAAATATTAGAAAATTAACATGACAATGATACGAAAAAATTTATTTTGGAAAATTTGAGGTAAAACTTGTATCCGCGATTGTAATGAAATGCTCGCCCTCTGGTGGGCTAAGGTGAAATTACAATTAACATGAATAGCTTTCTGCTTTCCTTGAGACGCCATTGCTTGCCGAGGTTTAGTTTCACATATATTTATTGAATAAAAATTAATAAATCCGATAAAAGGGATAACACATACTGTTGTGCAAGAAATCCAGAATTAAGCTTCCATTTATTTCCAAATGACTAATTTAAAATTTCAGTTGCTTCGGCTAATGGAAGTAAAGAATTAATCAGATGATTTGAAACTAATATTTGTTCAGCTTCAGTTGAAAATCTACTTCCCATCGAACTTTGAATAAAATGAAATGTTTTTTTCCAAAAGCAATCAATTTTCCATGATGTAATGGCGGAGAAATTATAGCACGAATATTAAGTAGTAACACAAATAGAACAATAATAAATACACGTGGCTATTATATTTACTAACAACAAAAGTTGAAAAAGCGCCATCTATCGTTCATTACAAACGCGGATAGGTAAGGTGCAAGATTATCAAAGGAAGCAAATATTTTATAAGAAATCCGCATTATTTAATATGCAGAAAATTAATTTTCAAAATCGTTTCCATAAGATATTAACGAACTTTTGTAATATAGTTAACTTTGTTCCAGAACGATTGGGGTGTGATAAATAACAGTGTAAAGCATAGGTCCAGCAACAACAGTCTCTTTTCCCATACAACACAATGACATCCTAAAAAAATCCAGAGGATGTCATTCTCGAGATACCCTATCTTCTTGGAAACGGACATTGATCTAAAATCAGTTGCAAAATTTCCTCCGTTTTAACTTGGCATGTTGTGGATGTCTTGGTTATCCATCTTTTTTTTTTTTCTTTTTTAAGATATATTGCTACTTTTGATTTCGCGGGACTAACACAAGGCCAAATTTCACAACATATTGTATTTGCGTTTGTGTGAACAAATACAAATAATATCTATGTGATACATTTATTAACTGTACAAAACAAAATAGAAACGAAAACACTTGCCTTGTAAATCACATTTTAGTGGGAGAGGGAGATCATCCGATAATTTTATATAGTTTCAAAAAAAGAAAAAAAAAAAAATCATGTAATTATCTTAAAATAGCCACGTGAAGTGAAAGTGGAGTGTAAAACCTATTTCATTCTCCCGTGCCAAGATACCTTATGCAATGCATGCTTATCTAATGCTAATCACAGAATGCACCGGATTTACGATGGAGAATATTTTCCAACAGGAAAGCTACGTCTTTACGGTGGAGAAAAATGGTTGGATAATCAGTTTTCTGTGTCTTTGAGAAATTTACAAGATGCTCTCATAGGATATGTTAAAGGATCTATAGGTTCTTCATAGGATGACTGCAGGACAGATGGAGCAACAAGATAAATAAATTAGATTGCTGATTCAATGGATAAAGGATTAGCTTTCCGTGGTTCAAGATGAATCACGTGACATGAACCAATAATTTGATACGTTTGGCCCTTTATCGCTATTTTGGCATTTAAAATTTCAGTTCGACAAATTATCATTATTAGGTAACATGACAGTCGTATCACCGAAACAAATTGTTGTTTTTCACATATTTAACATTTTAATAAGTAATAAAATACCTTTTTATTCATCGTTTCCGAACAAAGTTTAAAGTGTTTATGAAAGAAAAGTTAAACTTTTAAAGAGCTAAATTGAACAACAAATAATAATTCTTCAAGTATTTTTAAGCATTTTGTCGGTTAAATTTCGATTCCACGAAATAAGAAAGAAGTAATATAAAAATCAAAATGATTTAGAACAAAAGAATATTAAACTGCATAAGTAAACAAAAACATTGGCGGTTATGACTTTTGCCAAGAACAATCTCCAAACCGTTGCCATAGAAATTTATCAAAAATAAGCTGTTACCATAGGAACCAACGCATAGAGGGTTCATGTCACATGACTCATGTTGGACCATGTCAGGGTTACCATTTATCACTCTACTTTATTTATCTCGTTGAGATGGAGTTATATGGGTTGCTGGAGGTCCTGTTCAAAACCACGCTGGCCAAACCGGTTGTATCTTATTTAAAGAATACGTTTTGGAGCAAATTACAATTTACAGCTGTGCCACGAAGTTACACAGTGTTGACTTGGGGACTTTTTTATTTAATAGTAACCAATAATTTTAAGAAGTGATATTTGATATACATAATAGACGATTAATCTAAGAAATGATTAGGCAATTATTGCAAATAAACTTTAGAGGTGGATATTGAATCATAAAAGTCTTCAAATCTGGCAACAGTGATGTTTCCGCAAAAATGCTGGAATCCAGATTACCGGCATTTTATGCTGTAAAAAAAAAAAAAAAAAAAAAAAAAAAATCAGCGTGCGATTTTGGAAGATTTCTGATTACATAAAGTTATTGAAATTTTATTTTTCCGACTGAGTGAAAATAATACCTGGACCGGGAGTCGAACCCCGGATCTTTGACTTACAAGGTCAAGGCTCTACCGATTGAGATATCAAGGCCGGCAACCGGTCAGTATTACTCACTCAGACAACCTTTAGGCAGAATCATCTGGTCTATCATTTAGATAGCTGAACAGAAATACGCCGCAGGTAATGGAAAACACCATTAAACAATGGGAGAAAGAAATACAATTTTTTATTAAAATCACACAAATTTTATTTGTGAAATTTTATTTTTCCGACTATAGGTTGAGTGAAAAATAATATTTTTCACTCAGTCGGAAAAATAAAATTTCAAAAAATATGATTTTCTTCCAATCAGTTGATTGTGTGATTTTAATAAAAAAAATTGTACATAAGGTTAGTATTATTTAAAATAAATATTTTTAAAGCTAAGCAATCAAAATAAATCATTTTCCATATAACAAAATGTCAGAAAAAGTAAAACTACATAAAATGAATACTTACCATAACAAATGTTTTCTATAAACACAGAAACTATCCGTTTTCTTTTTATGTTTAAAAAATAGTCTGTGGAACAATGTCGCCTTGGGATACCTGTCTATCTGCCCGAGTCGTTTTAAGATAATACTGAATAGTTATCGTTCTGGTTTTCACTGCATAGATTAACTCTTCGCATGAAAATTTGATACAAAGTATTCTAAAACCCTTCATAAATGTTCTAATTTTTTGAGCATTACAGTCTCTCAAAAAATTACCTGAACGCGAAACCTTAGTACGGAGGATTATTAGTTTTTTTTTTTTTTTTTTTTTTTTTTTTTTTTTTTTAATCACTTTCAAATTATTCAATTATATTTTCGATAAATATTCGATTTCGATCCATTGTAAAACTGGCGACAATGTTTATATTTAGTATAGATTCCTTATTGTTTTATCTATTCAAGAATTCTGTTTTCACATTCTAAAAATTCTAAACTGGCAGAACCTTTTTTTTAAAAAATATTTTTTTATTGTTATATTTTATTTTGTTAAATTGTATTTCAAATTTTAAATTGTTTTAAAAAACAACATTAGAATTTCAATACTTATATTTAGAGATCAATTTATTTTAAAAGGCGACAATTTATATACAATTAATTAAAAAAAAAAAAACTGATAAGTTTTGAATTTCAACTCTGTGTGATTTGATAAATATAGATCATGATAATTTTTGATCTGATGCATTTTAAAAAAGTAAATTGCATTTCAAATTTAAAAAATTTAACAAAATTATTTTAATAAAATGAGTTAAAGTAAAAAAAAGATTTTTTTAAGGTTTTTTTTTAAATATTGACTCATTCTTTGGCATTCTGAGAAAGGTTTCGCGTACGGTTAATTATTTGACTGACTGTACACACTAAAAATATTTTTCAAGTTCTATATTACGAATGGCTTAAAAAAAAAAAAAAAAAAGCAGTAATTTACATTGCATTGTATTTAATTCACTGGCAGCTTCTGAGTTGCAACAGAAAAAAAAAAAAAAAAAAAAAAATTACATTTCACATAACATAACATTTACATTTTGATAAATTTACACGGCCCGAACATTCTTGCAGCCGATTAAAATAATAATAAATAATCATATTAGAATATCTGACTAATTGGAATTAACACTGAAAAAATAATAATAAATAAAATACATCTTCCTAGCAACTGTATAAGAAAATTGCAATCAGAGAAGCGCTAAGAAGGGCACTTATTTGGAGATATTGCAGACATAAATTCATTTTTCGCAATTTTTATAGCTTTTCTACTGTGACTCAGCACCTAATACTTCTGGAAAATACTATTCTTTATTAAATTTTATGCCTTCTCCCCCCCCTAGGAAAACAGTGATTAATACTTGAATCAGTATAAAATCGATCAAAAATTTAAAGAGATTCAATTTTAAAAATTACAAAATACGGCTCATAGATAAAATAAAGCGACCAAATTTTGAAACCCAATTTGAGAACAAATCATCGCAGCGTTCACCAGTTTATTTCTCTTCCGGACAAAACTTTTGCTGAAATACATGAGGAATAATACCATATTTTTAAGCAAAATAATGATAGTACAACCTCTGGTACAACTAATTGCAATTAATATAAGTAAATAAAATTAAAGGTAGATTTGGTTTTTTAACCGATTAAAAAGAAGGGCGGAAAAATCTTTTAAAACAACAATTTTCACATCGAAATTTCAAAATAAATAAATAATTTTGTATATAAGATATTTTTAGTTTTATTATTACACAGAAAAGGTAAACATTCCCCCCCCCCCCCCGACTATGAGATCTTGGTGTACTTATACGTTTTGTGGTCTCCTGAGTTCATTTTAGCTATTTTTACAGTGATGTATGTATGTAATGAACACAATAACATCTAAACGCTTTGTTCCAATGAGTTGAAAGTTGGTAGGTAAGGTATAGGTCATCGTAGCATAGGCTCTCCAAATGTCCCCATTTTCTGGGGACAGCCTCTATTTTTAAAGCATTTTTCAAGTTTTAAAAAATTGTAGAAAATTATTAATCATTATTTTATTTTTACTCCTTATTTATTAAGAATGAAAAAATACATCCATAATGGACTTTATCGGCGTTACGTAATAAACCCTTGACACGTGACTACTACAGAGAACAGTGCAGAATTATTATGTTTACATTTGTGTTTTATGGGGAAATGTTTACATTCTATAGGGAAATATTTGCATCCTAGAGAGAAATGGAGAATCAGAAGTCACATGTTGGGTATGATTTAACCTCGAAACCAAAAAACCGATAGAGTCCATTGAATAATTGTAGCAATTTTTAATGTTTCTCTTTTATAAAAGTACTCTGATCGGGTAATAGCCTATCGTAGCACGAACCCTATTGATTTTGGTGAATCTGGCACTAAAAGTTTTTTTTTTCTTTTTACAGGGACACAAAGAAAAATTCTTTACCATGGCTTACAGGCTCAAATCATTTAAAGTGCGATAGCCTTATCCGATTGAGCTGAAAATTTATATACATATTATAGGTATACTGACCAAACGTTCCCATTTTCTAGGGACAAATGGGGACTTCCTTTTTTTTTTTTGAAGGGATTTTTCTGAGTTTTAAAAAATTGTAGAAAGTAAATTATTAATCAATAATACTTTATTTTTAGTCCTTATTTATTAGGAATCAGGGGTGGATCCAGCTAGGGAGCCGCGAGGAATCTGTGATCCCCCATCGGGGCATACTCCAGGGAACAAATACAAAATTTTCAGTTTTTCTACTTTTAGCAGCATTTTTCTTTCCTTTTACAAATTTGGAGCATTCCAGTTTTCCATGAATATACACGTTTTGAGAGGTCCAGAACAAGTTTTGACCACGATATTTTTAGAAAATGTCTGTCTGTTCTGTGACACGATGATCTCCAAAACCACGAGGAGTACTAACAAATGGAATGGTACAAATATTAACAGTATTGCAGTTTTTGATAAATACTCATATAATAAACCTTCTTTATGTAGTGCCTTCCTGTCGGGGAGGTTGTGTCCCCCCGTCGGGGAATTTCTGGTGCCACTACTGTTAGGAACGAAAAAAATTTATACATAATTGGATAATTGTAGCAATTTTTAACACTTCTCTATTATAAAGGTACTTTGATCTGGTCAACCTAATTATAGGTTACTGTCTCACCAACTGTATAGATTTTGGTGAACTGGCTCTTATAGATTTTTAAAGAGACACAAAGAAAAATTCTTTATTTTTTATAATCTACGAGATTAAATTATTTAAAGTGCAATAGCGTTAAATTAAACAGCATACTATTTCGGGAGAAAAAAAAAAAAAATCAAACACCATATTATAATTTTCTCTTTTGTTTATTTGACGAATTTTTTTACTTTAATTTATTTATACACCCGTTAATCACTTAATGTATGGAAAGTCGAGTGCAGACACTCCAGATTTTTTGCTTTTCTGAGAAGAACAATTTGCAACTAATTATTTAGGGAATTCTCAAAACTTAATTACCATGCACTTTGTACAAATCCTTTGATTAAAATATACTTTTACAACTGATAACTTAAGAAAATATTCAGAACAAACGGCATTTAACATTTAAATGTCAACTTATTAATAAAATAAAGGCAAACTCGTGTGCATGATTAGACTTTAGGGGGCGTCCATTAATTACGTGAGGTGTTCAAGGGGGGAGGGTCGCGCCAAATCTCACCCAATCTCACGTGGGGGAAAGGGGGGGGGGGGTCTCGACAAATATCACGTAATTTTTTTCCCCGCAAAAAACAGTGTAAAATTGGGAGAAAATTGAGTTAAATTCTATTTAAATATTTTATTGTTAAATTGTATTACTGCGATTCTAGACTACGATCTATGCAATCTTAAAAACTAGTCTTCAATAAAAATAATAAAGCAAATTGTGTTTTCTGAAATAAATCCAACGCATTTACAGTAAAAGTACGACTTTTGAAAAATCTCACTTGAGATTAGGGGAGAGGGGAGGGGGGTCGTGCCAAATCTTACAAAATCTCACCAGGGGAGAGGGGGTGTCAAAAATCGCCAAAACCACCTCGCGTAATTAATGGACACCCCCTTATAAAGTGTGATGATCATATAAATGATTACTTTATTAAAGTAATTTCAACAAGATGAGAAGAACCAGTTTAGGACTCTCTAAATACCAATATACATTCTGCTGCCAAATCTTTTTAATAAAAAGATATTAAAAGATGTACATAAAATAATAATAAGTTTAAAATTACACAGGAAACAAAAACAAATTCCAAAATCTTCAATTTTTAATTTTTTAGTTCCGTTTATTTTTCATATTTTTTATCATTTCTTAACATTTAATTTCAATTTTTCACTGGCACTGAAGAAGGTCCGAAACCAGGGGTCGATCCAGGCAAAAATTGGAACCCTTTTCAAACCCTTCCCTTCACAAAATTCAAATCCCTAAAATGGACCCTTTCACAAAATTCAAATGGGCTCTTCCCACCGTCGTCTGCTCAATCACGTGATAGAGGAAAACGAATAATCGAATTCTGAGAATCGAATTCAATTAAATATTGTTCTTAAGAACAAAAATGTTAATATTTAATATAAAATAAAATAAAAGTAATATTGTGCATTTGTAATGAGTAGAATAATTGTATTTGTAAATTTAATAATTTTTAAAAAACATTTTATGTGTTTGTTTATTTTTACCTATAAGAATCAATTTTTGTATATTGTAGTGTAATTGTAACATTAACTGATCTAGCAATAAATAATAGCTTCTTGTGTAATGTTTATAGATTATAATTTGAAATTTTAAAATTTTTTCATTTAATTTAATTGCATAAAGGTGTTACAACAAGTTAATTAACTTAGTTACTGGTCTAAATGGATTTACGCAGTACGATACTGCATTGTCAGATTTAAGTACCAAAAATCAGAGTATTATTAAACATGTTCTTCATGAACGTCAATAACAAACATAAACTAAATGATGATTGTAAATGTATACAGCAAACAAAAGAGGATGAATAATGATATAAAATCGATTAAAAATGATGTATAAAAAAATAACACAGATTAAATACGATTGATCAAAAATAAGAATAGAAAATATATTATTTCAGCAATCACTATAGATAAACAAGACTTCGTCTGCTATTTGTTTTTCCTCTATCATGTGACCTCTGACGTCAGGTGGGAAGAGCCCATTCAGAAAATGAGTCACTTTACAAAATTCAGATTTATAAAAACAGCCCTTTCACAAAATTTTGTTTTATAAAAGTCATGCTTTTGCAAATTTTTTCCATTTTTACAGTAATATTTTTTAATGAGTGTCTATACTTGTTTAATAAAATGCTATTAACTTGATATTAAATATTAGACAGAGTCACTGCTAAAATGAAAGATTTCTAGTGACAGTTCTTTTTTTCACAAAAATATTTTGATTTTTCACAAAAATAAATAAAAATTTCACAAAAATAAAGTTTTTAACAAAAATGGGCCCCAAAGATTAAAACCTGCATAAACCCCTGAAAACGGCTGTTTGATAGTTTTATGTTCTTTAATTTTTGCTTTCTGTTTAGCATCCCCAGTCACTGGAAGTGTAGCATCCACGTTATACGAAGTCACTTTACAAATATATGACGTCTTTGTGACATCAATAGATAAAGGAAGGCATCACTTTCAAGTCATTAAGAAATATTGGTTTGCGTAAGAAGACAACTAATAAGTAAAAGCTTAAAGTTAATATTATTTATTATCTCACGTGCATTTATTATGTTAAAAGGAAAAATGCAAAAAATTGTACATAATCCCTCACCCTCTCCCTTTATCTGAAACTGGATATTATCGTCCCCCCCAAACGCAGGCAGGTGTTCAAGTACGCTACAGCCAGGATATTTCAGATGTATGCTAAAGGCCACGACACTAGAATTGAGCCTATATAGCATAAAAAAAAATCAGCATGCTGTGGTTATTACAAAAAAATTTTCTACATTTTCTTAAACCTGTTCACGAAAAAAAATATATATATATATACATATATATAGTATATATATATATATATGTATTATTTATTAAATTTATTTCTTATTAATGAATGCAGACGATATTCATCGCAGAGAAGTATAATACAAAATTTTTGAACGAAAGTCAATTTTGTGTCATGCAGACAACATCTAAGGGAATTATTATTATTATATTTATTTATAATTATTATTTATAGGGAAAAAAATTGATAACAATGTTTTAAATAATCACAGATTTATGGCTTAACCATTCGTTTTAAAGGTATTGACCTTGGCGAGCTCTTTTCAAAAATACTCGTATTGATAATACACATCCAGAGAAGGGAAGCTATGCTTCTACACATACAATAACAAATAAATAAATAAAAATAAATCCTAGTGGACGGTTACTAATATAAATAATTATTACTTTCTCTTACCCATAGGGTCGAGAAAATATTGTTTTAGGGTCAAATTTTCGAACGTGAGTTTTTGTTACATTTAGATGATCTGAGGTCCCCTGAATACGAAAATCATGTTTTTAGCGAATGGTCTGTGTGTGTGTTATCAGCATATCTGCATATCTCAAGAATAAATAGTAGCAGAAATTCCAAACTCGGTATTCTAAATGTGTATCACATAGGGATGCTACACTAAGCTTTTCGTTGAGATGAAGCAAATGGTTCCTGTACAGGGACACTCAAAAGTATTCAAATACATTACGTTTATGGGGGAAATTGCAGGCAAGTAGAGTTTAACATGTATAGACTGCACTAAACCAAACGGATATATATTTTGTGTAATAGAGATAGTCAACTGGGGAAAAAAAAATGTGTATGTAGGAGCCTCGCCTCAACCCAAGTCCCCCCTCGAGGGAGTAAAATTTCATGATGGGTATCTTACAGAAGAGCTCGCCAATACCTTTGAAACGAATGATTGAACCATCGATCTGCGATAATTTAAAATAAAATTATCGATTTTTTTCATTTTTAACAAAAAAAAAAAAAAAAAAAAAAAAAAAATTTTTTTTTTTTTTTTTTAATGTAATATTGAGAATAAATTTAACTTTTTTTCGGATAGTTAGTGTTATACTACTTCTCGTGCATTATCATGGAAGATATATTTTTTACATAATAATTTTAATAAATTATTTTTACTGAGTGAATTTGTATAAGAAAATATAGAAGAAAGTCGTGTGGTGACCACAACACACTAGTTATTTGTTATTAGTGGATGGGCTTTACTACTAATATTTTACCATTTCCAGGAAAGGTGTTCGGGTATTAAAATAAATTCCTCATAGAGATATGGTAAATAATGTATGTTTTAATTTAAGCTAAATATTCATCGCTTGTTTTTTGTTCATTAATGAAACGGGGTGTTGAGGAGGGCGGTAGCCCCCCCCCCCTATAGAACTCTTCCTAAGCTTAATTTGAATTGTTTAACATAGGTTTGCATAACAGTACTCGTTATCTTACCTTTTAATCTGCAACCTGTATTTATACTATTACATTTCAGGGTAAGAGAAAGTAGTGTGAGTGACACACCAGATTATATCTAATTTCGTAATAATTTGCTGACAATAATTCTCATTTTGACCATTTATACGAAATTTTGATCTTTACTGTCATATCGAAATTATGAAAAGACGGGATGGCAATGCCACTTGTAAAGCGACTTTCACCAAAAATTAATAGGCACTAATTTAAGGCGTCGTAGATAAAATTACATATAAATTTTTATGAAATTCTGTGTATTCGTTCTTGAGCTACAGCTGTCACAAAATTTTCGTCACGCCCACAGACATTTTCTAAAAATGGTCAAATCACATAGCACTCCATCAAAAACCAGAAGTCGAAAATGTTTACGAAACTAATAGCACTTATATTAAGCAGAGATGAAAGTAAAATAAATTAAATTAAATAGAAATAAGGGGGGGGGGGATCGCAGTGACTGTGACAGTGACGCTATACTATTTATTATTAAATCCCGCCAACAATTTCATTTTTCTTGAGATCCATCTTTATATTGAAAATGTAACTGAGAATCTATAACTATTGGAATTAAAAATAAATTTCTATTCATTAAAAAGTAATGAAGCAAAGTCTCTCAACCTTGTCCTACTAGTGGCGAGGGAATATGCTCTTTCTAGATCAGCTAGTAAACTGGAAGTGCCGGGTTCGATCCCAGGTTGTGCTTGTTGAGCTAGCCTTTCGAAATTTTCCATGGTTTTCTCTGAAACTCGCGTAAAAACGGGCAAAAACCTCTTGAAAACACCCGTGTTTAGGGCATTCCATCGAGCTTTAAGATCATGTGCAGTCAATAAGCCTTAATCTTTACAGCTTTACACTAACACAAAAACATCTTACTGCCTTTCTTCAATAAAAATACACTGCTCAAAAAAAAAAAAAAAAAAAAAAAAAAAAAAAAAATTAGAAAGCAAGCCAAGCTACACTGCTCGATAGCCATGCATGGCTAATTATTAGCTAATTAATAATAATGTTATATAATTATTAGCCGTGCTTTTAAATTATGGATGTTTTGTTTGACATTTATTACCGGTAAAAGTATTTACGTAATTACGTTAAAATCATGTGCTTCACTAATTTTTTTGAGCAGTGTAAAATATTATAAAATACATAAATAAAAGTACCTTAAAAATAAAGTATATGCATATAATCAAATTTCTTCATGGGACTAATTATACTGCGCTGTGAAGAAAAGAAAAAAAATTGAGCTCCGATACCATTCTTGCTGATCCCCTTATGTAAAATGACCTCCTGAATCTGAATATGACTTCCATTTTGCTCAGTCACCCACCGTTTTCTAGAAAGACCACCCCTTCCCCAATTTTTATCACTGTTCGATAATTTTAAGACCATGAATTTGATTTGGAGAATGAAAAAGAATTAATTTAACACCTAAAAACAAAAAAATATAATGTTTATATAATTATACATTATTAATAGAAATACGAGTATATATATATATACATAAAAACATATATGAAATGTAATACATAATTTCAGTGGCAAATTCCCCCCTCCCCCCCCCCTAAATTTTTCCCTTCCCGCAAATGTTCATGTTTTAGAATTTTCCAACTCTGTAGCCCTTCAGAAGCTATTTAACAGTTAAAATAATCCTCTCACCCATTAAAATTCAAATTTATAGCCACAAAATCACTGAAAAGTGATAAAAATAGGAGGTCGTTTCTAAAAAAAAACGGTGAGTGGTAGGGCAAAATGGGCGTCCTATTCGGATTCAGGAGGTCATTTTACATAAGAATCAACAGAAATGGTATCAGAAGCAATTTACATGCCGAGCAGTGTTACCGGTAAAAGTATTTACATCATTTCGTTAAAATCATGTGCTTCGCTAATTTTTTTTTTTTTTTTTTTTTTTTTTTTTGAGCAGTGTAGTAATGTAAAATATAATAAAATAAATAAATAAAAGTGCCTACGAAAAAAAAAAAAAAAAAAGGTATATATAATATATATATATATAGATTAAATTTTTTCAAGTGACTAATTATTTACTAATGGGAAAAGAAAAAGAAAAATCGTTTTTATTTGGTCTAATTTATCCGAAAAAGATGGTCCTCTTGTCCTAAAAATGTACAACTTATTTATTTAATATACAGGTTGCAGATCTATATTGTTTGTTTTCGTTAGCTGTGACCCTGCTCACCTATGTGCATGCGTGAGGTCTGCATTGATTTTGTTAAAATAGGGTAGAAGCGTAGAAGATGAGAGAATGTTTACATTTTACGAGTGAGAGATAAGTTGCGGTTTCTTTTTTCTTTTTTTTCAGGACATTATTGAATTTTGAGGCGATACTTCTTCGTTATATTCGTATAAAGGCAAAATGCTGATTTTTCCCCCTTGTAATTTTTAAATAAGTGTAGAAGATCAGTTTTATTCTTCGATGCAAAATAAAATCCGTAAACTTAAAAGTAAATGCCTGTTTTCTTTCTTCTTCTTCTTTTTTTTTTTTCAGTTAAAATTATTTTTATTTGCTTACTTGATCTCTAAATTCGTACTATATCTGTCATACCTGAACACTTGTTTCATGCACTGATTATAGTAGTAAATTAATTAAAAATGACTTAAATTAGGTAAAATTTACATAATTCATTAATAAAAGAAGAGAAAAAGAACAACGTTTACAGTAGACTTTACCTGTAGTAAAAGTAATATATTTTTTTCTTTTAAATTATACTGCTAAAATAAAAATACCATATTTTTGGATCTCTATTTTACAGAAATTTACAGAAAATCGTATTTAAATCAAATCATTAGATTTTTTTATCATGATTATTTTACACCTTTTATTTTTCGCGCATATTGTCATATAAATTACATTAAATAAAATATTGTTAATTAAAATTAAAAATTAAACTTTAAATTCGCGTAAAAAGGTAAAATAAATATTGAAGACTCATAAAAAGAAAACGAACACGTGTAGAACGAAAAGCGCATTTGGCTAAGTGCCCATCTCATTCAACGCATCACCCCTTTTCCGAGTAGGATCGTTCCGCGAGAGATAGACATGGTTTACGAAAACGGACAGTACTTATAGTGTAGCCACGTTTCCTACGCCTAGCAGTGAGTACGAGTCCAAAATCTTGGAGGGGTGCCAAGTTGACCGACAGGTTGTGATTTATCAATCCATAACAAAGGCATATACATATATTTTTTTTTTACTAGACATACAAAGACTTACAAAAACTGAACGAACATTCCATCCATGTCATATATTCGAGATGCAAACCCAGAACCTTATGTTCCGAAAAGCAGCGCCCATAACTTTCTAAAGTGTTTTTCTTTGTCAAATTGGAACGTAAATCGTAAGAGCGATATTAATTGTATCAAAGTGATTACGTCATTAACTAATTATTTAAAAAAAAAAAGAACAGTTATTCATTAGGAAAGAAAATTGGGATATTTATACAATTTTCTCGCTACATCCTTTTCCCATAAAATAATAATAATAGTAATAATAATTCTGTTTCGTTTAGAACAGAGAGAGATAATCATTCTCTAGAAAATTCACGAATTTTTCTCCGAGTTCTTAAACTGGTTTTGTTCATTCAACATTGTATTCCAGCTTTATTAAATTGTAATAAACAAGTTTTACTTGAAACAGACAAAATAAATTGCCGCGAAATTTAAGATTTTGTTTATATGTTTGTTAAATATTTTCTTCACAAGTAAATTTTAATAAAAAGGCCTTAATTCTTATTAAGATAAAATATTTCTACAGATTATACTGTTACCCTAAAATATATTTTTATTATTTATTTTTTCAAAATCATGATTATTTATTTACTATTATTATTATTTTGGAGTGAGAAAGATTATCAAATCACATATGACCCTTGAGTTAAGTAGAAAGGGTCTCTCATCAACCGAGTTGGATCTATAGAATTTTCTAAATCGGGCTTTCGATGGTGGTAGCACAAAATTTAAAATGGCAGATATTGTCGAAAGGACTATTTCTTTCAGACAAAATAGACTATATAATAATGGTTTTTCTTTTCTTTCGTTTCGCATCAAATTGAAAAAAAAAAGTATTAAAAATATAATTGAAAGAAAATGTGTGAAAGAAATTATATAGTAACCGTTGCTAAGGGGTGCAGTATTACAATTCAAAGTGAATATATATATATATATTTTTTCTGTCACCCTTATAATTTAATCAAAAGATAACTATTACATTAAGTTATGTAGAATAATTACATCAAATGAGGAAAATAGGATAGATTAAATTAAATAAAACTGAAAGTTTCAAAACATTGTATAATGTGAAATTTTTTTCAAACCTAGATTCCAAGGAGTGGTACATGTGAAAGTTGCCTGAATAATTTGAGATAAAATTTTAAATTTAACAACAGCCTTGTATTCTATATAATTGTAGGAGGTACTGCAGCTAAACGGGGGGTTTGAGGGCTCCCACAGAATTATTTATCAAACAATACTGTTCTGTTCTTAAATCTGGTCAGAATTCTTTTTAATGTTGGTTTATAATATACAGTACTTATCATATACCCTTTAATATATCTTTATAGTATTGAAATGCATAATAAGAGAAAGTCGTGTGACTATTTATAATATTTTTTTCGTTTTTTGCAACATTCTGTCGGTGATCATTTTTACGAATTACAAATAAATAAAATTTCAAAACAAATCAAAACGTACCTAGTCTCTTTTGTTGTTCTTCAGGCAGTGTATCCCAATCGCAGCCAGCAAAATGTTCGTATATTTCTCTCCACGCTTTTTTCTTTTCGCCAGAATCTTTGTTGCAGGTTTTGTCCCATATACAAGGTCTTTCTTCGACCATTCGGATGAGTTCTAGAATATCTTTTTCAGATAAATTTGATCTGTCCATTTTAAAGAACTAAAATGTATTTAAAGCAGATTGTTATTTAATAACTGTAAATCGTAAACGTTTACACGTTATCAACCAAACGAAAGCCTCTTCACTGGTAAACGAAATCGCAAAATGGCGATGGACGCGAACGACGACTTATCGAATCGAGACGTGACGTGCCGTGACGTTTTTCTGCGGGAGAGGAGGTTGTCATGACGATTTCCTATTCGCCGAAAACAGCTACGGCCGACTGAAGTATAAACAGCAACCGGAAAGAGATGCGTAAAATTTTCCTCCTTCGACGGAGCCGGAGTTTTATCAAGAAGGTAGAATAGAAAGGCAATTTTTTCGACGTGTTTATTTAGCTGGTTCCTTGTTCCTTTAATCTAAACACAAAGTGTTTCGCCAAAATTGTGCCCATTTTTTATAACTTTTGATTCTCTCGAAGTATTATTACAATAGTTAATCATCGATTATTGTTTTGTCCGAAATCAATAATCGATGTTTTGGGATAATTTTCGATGATTACGATAACCCAAAACTTTTGAGCGAGGTCGTAATATAAAAGATAGACAGTTAATTAATTTATTTTTTAAATTAAAATAAAAAAAAAGAATATGTTGTGGCCACCACAAAACTTTCTTCTATATTTTCGTTACAAATTCATGCAGTACAATTATTTATTAAAATTATTATTTATCAGAATTATTTTTGATGATGAATGCAGACGATTTTCGCCTCAGAGAAGTAAAGCACTAGATGTCAACAGAAAATGTCTTAGAGAATGCTTTTATTTTAATGAAAAAATCGATAACTTTGTAACAAAATATCACAAATCCAGGGTTCAACCATTCATTTAAAGGTATTGACGAATTGTTCACAAATCAAATACTTTCTTCATTATATATATATATATATATACACACTGGTTCTCATAATTATAAGGACACTCGTTTTTCTAAATTAACTAAACACTGAACACTATTATTTAAACAAATATATTTTTTATTAATTTGAATTTCATTAATAGACTATATTTAAAAAGTTTTATCGTTTTTCTACCTTAAAAAACTTTAAATACGGTCAAAAAAATGAGTTTTCAGGTGTTCACAATTATAAGGACAGCTCGAATCTTAGTAATTATTTTTTTCAGTTATTCTTTAAATTAATATTTTATGGGGTCTCTGGGTGAAACAGTCAGACATTCTCTCTGGTATATATATACACATTTATATATATATATATATATATATTCAGTTTCAATACCATTTCATATAGCATAGATGATATTCTGAATACATTTAAACTATTTAAAATTGCTTTCCACTTGCATGCACTTTTCTAATATGATAAGTTAAGGTTTTTTCAACTTTTAGGCCATGGGAAAGGCAATAATACAAAAGTTTCTTTCTTCAAATTATTTCCTATTGCAGTAAAAGTAGAGCAAAAATGTAAGTCTTGTTGAAAAAAAAAATTATCCTCCCCCCCCCCCCCCATACACACACACACACACCAATCTAACAAAAATCTCAGAATTCCACGTTTAAAATTGATATTCTCTTGATGTTCATAATAATAGAAAATATTACTAAATTCATTCTGCCTTCAGTAGAAACAACTCCCCAGAACCCCATAGATCCACCTTTAAAATGCCTGATTCATATCTGCCTTTAAAAAATCTGCTCTATCTTTCACTATCTTCAGATCGTGCCAGTAACTGTTAAAACCATTTGGTTAATCAAGAATAAAATGCTTTTCATTCGAAAATGCAACATTTTACCATTTCATATTGTCCTTATTCAACTTTAACACAGACGTTCTTTCCCTCATTAAATGCTTATTGATTATTACAGGTTTTTTATTCATTTTAACATATTATTAATTATTTTAAACATGCATAAATGTGGACCCAACCTTTCGTTTAAAATTACGAGCAAATTCAGCAGCAGTCATTTCATTTTGAGTAGAACATTAAGAGGAATTATGAGTCTTCGATCTCCGTAAAACAACTCTGATTTTGCATCGATCTCTCTCCTATCGAACCAGCAGTTCAACGTTTGATCACATTTCCTTCAGCAATTTTAGATCTTCGAATTTTATTAGAAATACGACGGATTGAAATTATCCTTCCACTTCAAAAACACATTTATCATACTTCACTACATGAACGTTCTTTTTTTTTCGAGGAATTATCAGTAATGTCCGTCCAAGAAAAATTGAAGGCTTATATATGAATTAATCTAGCCCAGTAGTTAACAAATTCGCACGTCAACTGTAATTTATCCACTAGTAAGTTAAATAAAACGAAAAAATCTTGATTGTCCCTATAATTATGAACATCTAAAAACGTGGAGAAAAAAATATTTTGCATTATTTTTTATTAATTTTGTTTCATATTAAAAAAATTATAGCAGTTTTGGTTTTTAGAATACTAGATATATTAAGTGCACTTAGTATAATCTTGTTCACAATTATTTTTACTTTAGTTATTTCAAAACATAAAATGTCCTTATAAATATTAAAGGAGTGTATATAGAAAAAAGTAAAAAGTCATTAAAAAAAAAAAAAAATCTGGTGTGAAACAACAACAGAACTTCCATTACCCCACTATTACACGTATCATACGTAATTTTTCGAGGTGTAATCAGAAAAGATAATATGATCAGAATACATAGAATTGACCTAACGAGGTAGAAACCTAAAATTTTTCCAGTAAGAGAAACTTGATACACATGTAAAGACACATAAAACAAAGTTTAGATAGTGAGTTAAAAAAAAAGAAAAAAAAAAAAAAAGTGGGTGCGTATGTTATAGGTCATCAGAGTACGAAACCTACTGATTTTGGTGAACCTAGCACATATAGTTTTTTTTTTTTTTTTCCCTTAATCATTATGGCCTATGGGTCCAAGTTTTTTAAGTGCGATTTCGTCTAAACAATTTATTCGAATGAGTTGTAAATTTATACACATGTTATAGGTCACTGTTGCACTTTTGTGAATATAGCACTTATTGTTTTTTTTTACAGGAACACAATGAAAATTCTTTATCATTATGGTGCATAAGCCCAAATTTTTTAAAGTGCGATAGCCTCTAAACGTCTAATTCAAATGAGCAAATAATTTATACACATGTTATAGGTCACAGTTGCACAAACTATAGAAATTTCGGTAAATCTTGCAGTTATAGTTTTTTTTTTTTTTTTTTTTTTTTTTTACAGGGACACAAAGAAAAATTCTTTTTCATTATAATCTATGTGCCCAATTTTTACTTTCTTCTATATGTAATATAGAGAAAGTATTGGATTCGCGAAAATTTTCGACCTCCGTTTTTTGACGGATCTACACGTTTTGGGATGTCCTGAACACGAATTGATAGTTTTTAAAAAATGTCTGTCTGTGTGTCTGTCTGTCTGTCTGTGTGTCTGTCTGTCTGTCTGTCTGTCTGTGGTTTAGTGTTTTCACCGTATCTCACGAACCAATGAATGAAATTCAACCAAACTTGGTATATAGTTGGACCCTGGCGGGGCATTGTGCTGATTAGATTTGGGGATCAATAGCCCATCAGGTGGCGCTGTGATCGCATTTTATGTAAATTTTTAACATGGCAGTATAGGACAAATTTTCGTATTTTTCACCGTATCTCACGAACCAATGAATGAAATTCAACCAAACTTGGTATATAGTTGGAACCTGACGGAGCATGGTGCTGATTAGATTTGGGGATCAATCGTCCAGCAGGTGGCGCTGTGATCGCAAAATTTCGTATGTTACACCGTATCTCACGAACCGATGAATGAAATTGAACCAAACTTGGTGTATAGTTGGACCCTGACATGGAAAGGGTCTGATTAGATTTTGGGATCAATCGCCCAGCAGATGGCGCTGTGATCGCATTTTATGTAAACTTTTAACATGGCAGCATAGGACAAAATTTCGTATAAATGTACATAATGAGCGTTATTTTAAACTTGTGATTGTAAAATTAATATGAATTATTCATAATAGCAGTAGTTAACTACGAAAACAATTATGTGCGTGTGGGGGCACCGGTTCCCCCCCTGGGGGGAAAGTAGCCCCCCGGGGGGGTAAATTTTCAAGATGGGTATCTTTCGAAAGATCTCGTCAATACCTTTTAAACGAATGGTTGAACTATAAATCTGTGATAATTTAAAACAAAGTTATCGATTTTTTTTACTTTTAACAAAAAAAAAAAAAAAAAAAAAACTTAGAAAAAAAAATCGTTTTTTTTTTTTTTTTTTTAAATATTGTTACTGTTTGAATATGTATTACTTTTATCAAAAAAAAAAATTTAGAAAAAAATCGTATTTTTTTTTTTAATATTGTTACTGATTGAATATGTATATAGGAAAATATAGAAGAAAGTCTTGTGGTGGCCACAACATACTAGTTTTATTTAAAGTGCGATAGTGTCTAAGTCTAAACGCCTTATTCGATTCAGCAGAAAATTAATAGGTCATCGTCACACGAACATGTGTCACATGTTATAGGTCACCGTCGCGCGAAGTATATAGATTTTGGTGAATCTAGCACTCACAGAATTTTACAGGGACACAAGGAAAAATCCTTTATCACTATGATCTATATCTATTGGCTTAAATTATTTGAAGTGCAATAGCGTAAAATTAAACAATATACTGTAAGGAGAAAAATACCCAAACACCCTGTTATAATTTTCACTTTTGTTTATTTAACGATTTCTCTTGCTTTGATTTATTTATAAAACAGTTAATTACTTAATGTTCGGAAAGTCGAGGTACTCTAGATTTTTACTTCCATTACCCTACTACCGTAGGTAAGGGGGCGTCCATAAATTGCGTGAGGTGTTCAGGGGGGAAGGGGGGTCTCGGCAAATATCACGTAATTTTTCCCCCGCAAAAAACAGTGTAAAATTTCGAGAAAATTGAGTTAAATTCAAGTAAGACATGTTTTTTGACTTAGATGTGGCAAAATCTGACACGATAATATTTATCGTGGCTATCCGAAAGCCGCGAAGCAGCACATTAGCCTTTCAATTGTTTAGCCTACTGAGCTTCTGTGTGCAAGCGACAACGGTTTAGAGTGGCTAATCATAGCAAAGTTGAAGGAGCAGATGATTTTACTGAAAATTACAGGGATATGTTCAGGCCCTGACTAACGGCAGGGCATACGGGGCAAATGCCCTGGGCCCCCCTTCTGGAAGGGGGCCCCCTACAGGCGTATGCAGAAATTCTGCAACCTAAAGAGCTCTTATGCCACTGCAAGGGGGCCCCCAGAATAGGCTTGCCCCGGGGCTCCAGGTAGTCTAAGTCGGGTGGATATGTTGGTTCCAATAGTCACTCTTGAGACTGTGCACGAGTCCTCATGGACTGAATTAGAATAAATATTATTTTATTAATTTTAGTAGTTTCTATTTATGTATTTTATTTTTCAATTTTATTACTGTGATTCTAGACTACGATCTATGCAATCTTAAAAACTAGTCTTAGTCTTCAATAAAAATAATAAAGCAAATTGAGCGTTTTGAAATAAATCCAACGCATTTACAGTAAAAGTACGAATTCTGAAAAATCTCACATGAGATTAGGGGAGGGGGGGGGGGGGTCGAGCCAAATCTCACCTGGGGGAGGGTCAAAAAATCGTCAAAACCGCCTCACGTAATTAATGGACGCCCCCTAATGGAAGTATTGTATTCGGTCTGAAAATTCGATATCGAGATTTCACCTGATTTACACGTTTTAAGGTCCCCTGAGTCCAAAAAGTGGTTTTTGGCAATTGGTCAGTGTGTGTGTGGAGAATCTTCTTGCTATTATATCTCGGGAACTAATAAAGATAGACCTACGAAACTTTAGAATTGAAACAAGTCTGGTGTACAGATGAATTTTTCAAATTTTGGTGAAAATTGAAAAACCAGAAGTGGGACATCGGAAACCGGAAGTGGGACCGTAAGTCCGTATCTCAAAAACGGCTCTAACGATTTTCTTCAAATTTGCTATATTTATAAACACTCTATTATATGTCCTTTCGAATGATATAGTTGGTTAGTTCAGGCAAATTGATAGGCGTCCTGTATAAATAGCTCAATTTCAGGTCTCGCAAGGGCGTTCCTTTAAAAACGGTTGTACGGATTTTTTTCAAACTCGCCCTATTAACTTACTTTCAAATATGCTTTTGTATGTAATTATTGTTTTCCTGTCAATAATTGAGTTTTGGTAGAAGTTGGTATCTCAAAAACGGCTCTAACGATTTTCTTGAAAATTGTTACATAAATCCATTTCTTTTTTATGTGTCACGTAGTTATTAGAGGAGAATTAACAGCTACCCTGTTTAGGTAAGTCAGAAGTTTAAGTAGATCTCGAAAATTGGTGTTTCAGTAAATCTGTACTGATAAGTATAAAGGATTTAAGTCCATATTCTTGATTTTTCAGGAGACGAAAAATAAAGTTAAACTAACTAAAAACTAATCAGAAGAATCGATTAGGAAAAAGGGATTGTGTTGATTTATACCCTTTATACCATTCAGTGATTGTCAACCTTCATTTAATAAAGGGAGAAATTTGAATTAAATATTTTATACCAAAAATTAATGCTAAATTTCTGACTTGAATCTTTTTTTACCAATGGATTTTCTCAAAGACTAAATGACATGGATTTAAATCCTTTATACCAATCGATAGAGAATTTTTTTCTGGGTCTAACTATGTACTTTACCAATTTTTTTTTTTATTTTTTTTTATACCTCGCTATGTATAAGCTTCGTTCTATATGTCTTTACATGTGTATAAAGTTTATCTTACCAGAAAAATGTTAAGTTTCTACTTCTTTAGGTCACTTTTATATTTTCTGATCACATTATCTCCAAAAAATGCATATAATGCGTGTAGTCGTGTGGTTATTTCACACCAGATTTTTTTAAATTCAATCAATGGCAGTTTGGCGTTCATTGATTGTAAGCAAATACCAAATACTAATGAAATCCCGTATGTTTTTTTTTTTTTTTTTTTTTTTTTTTTTTTTTCCTGAGGGCAATTGAAATTCATTTTTCTCTCGTGACAATGTTTTTAAAATGAACCATAATTTCATTATCTATATATTAATTTGAAACATGTTTTTGTCTGTCTCCACTAAATTGAGAGAACGGCTAGGTGTAAAAATTTAGTTGAGGTGTCTAAAAAAAAGTCTTGGTCTGTAGATGTGTTATGAAAAGAGAAAAATAAAAAAATTTGAACGGTTCCCCCCTCTGGGAGGCAGGAGTTAAACACACGTTGGCGACCATAACTCAGCTCCAAATTACTTCACGGTGAAGAAATTGTACATGGGGGGACTAGACTCGAATACTAAAAAATCAATATCTCCGATTTTGGAATTTTCAATTTTAAAGGAGGGGGAAAAGGGTGAAAGTAGATTTGAAGGGGGGGGAGGGGGGAAATTAGTTTGAGACTGAAATCCGTTCTAGACCCACAAATGTAGCACCTCATTTTAAAAGTCTTGAAATTTCATGTTAATTGGGGATGTTTGTATACAATATAGGGCGCCCTCTGGTAGTGAAAAATGGAACTAGGTGATTTTGTAGTAGGCCCTATCATGTTGCACCTTATTTTAAAGGTCTTGGTATTTCCTGACCGTTGGTGATGTTCGTACAGAACACACTGTGCCCCTGGTGGTGGAAAGTGCAACTAAAGCCTTTTGCAGTTGACACCACCATGTGACACCTTATTTAAAAGGTCTTGGAAATTCAAGGCGATTGTTGATAAAGGTCTTGAAATTTCATGTTGATTGGGGATGTTTGTATACAATGTATTGCGCCCCCTGGTGGTTTAAAATGGAACTCGGTGATTTTGCAGTAGACCCTATCATGTTACAACTTATTTTAAAGGTCTTGATATTTCCTGACCGCTGGTGTTTTTCGTATATAGCACGCTGTGCCCCCTGGTGGTGGAAAGTGTAACTAAAGGATTTTGCAGTTGACACCACTATGTGACACTTTATTTGAAAGGTCTTGGAAATTCAAGGCGATTGGTGATGTTCGTATACAACATACTGCACTCTCTGGTGGAGGAAAGTGGATTTTGCAGTGCGTGCGTATCATGCCTGCTATACGGTGCCGCAGCCACAGGCAGCGGTAACACGAATCAGAGGTTCGTTCGGTTCATTCAAGGTTAATTTTTGAGAATTTTTTCATGTTATTAGTGGCCTGCATATACGTGCCGCAGGCACTGGGTCACGAACCCGAGTTCCGTTCTGTTTGAGGTAATTTTTTTTGTTACAGATGATTATTTTTTTTGTGTGATGTTTTCATTTAAAAATAGAAATTCAAACAAAATCGAGTTAAAGATATAAAACAATACAAATTTAAGTTGCATTTAAGGTGCAATGGGCAATGCTGGGCAATGCTGGGCGGGTTCGTTCCGTTCCAGGTTAATTTTTTTGGAATTTTTTCATGGTATTAGCGGCCCGTGTATGCGCTGCCGCAAGCACCGGGGTCACAAGGCAGAGTTTCGTTCGGTTCGAGATAATTGTGTTGTTACAGATGATTATTTTTTTCGTGATGCTTTCATTTAAAAACAGAAATTCAAACAAAATCGAGTTAAATATATAAAATAATGCAAATTTAATGTTCATAGGTATCATGGGCCTGGGCAACGCCGGACGGGTCATCTAACATATAGTCTTAGTATTAAACGAAATAGAAAATAAAAGATAGCATCTGTTTATTTGGAGTCAGTTTGACGTCACATTGACATTGACATTACTTTGTCGAAAGTGATGTCAAATATAGTATTTCTATTTATAAGCATTTTTCCGACTTTCTTTTAAGTGAAATGTCGTAAATTATATTAGATGTTTTAACTTGAAATACATTTAAATAATGCTGCGACGATTTTTGAAAAAATTACGGTTAATGAAGTGACCGTCGAATTCGACGGTTTCCAGCTAGTTATCATTATTTTACTTGTCTTGTGTTATTCTATTGCAAAAACTGGCAACTTTCCCACCCCCCTTTCTAAGTAAGAAGTAGTCGTTTCGTTTAAATAAAACTGAAACAGAAAAAAAAAAAAAACAGAAACAGAAACAGAAAATGGAAAGTCTGGTTCGCAAAGATTATGTACACTTACACTTTCCAACTGTATTTAATCTTTGCTTCGTTTAACCTTCAATCTTTCAATGTACTTTGTTTATTCTGTTATGATCATACAACTGACGAATCCGGCGACCATAGTTAAAGCGTCCCCGTTTTTTAACATCGTCGTTTTCACTCTGATGCTTTTTCCGACCGATGAAGGGTCGCTCTTAATTATTTCGACTCGAAACAAGCCAGATTTTTTTTTTCAATTTCACCCCCCCCCCCCCCTTTAATGTATTGGAACGTTTTTTCAATTTCAGCTAATATTTTTTGACGAAATGTTATCGTTTAGACGACAAATTAGAATGTCAGATTCAACGAGTCAAATTCGATTCGTTTTAAGAAAGTAACATGAAGCCATAAAGATTACGTTAGTGGAAAATAATAATAAAAACAAATTACTAATACATAAAATGCGAATCAAATGTTTCAAAGAATCGATTTACACGTAAATGTAAATAATCGAAACTAACGCGATCGTTTCACATTTCATTGCCTTGGTTGTCCAATTTAATCTGTTTCAACCTTGACATTCTCTCCGGGAAAATACACCATAATCATAGCAGATATGCAAATAAACACAAACAAACAAACAAAATCTGCATTGCATAAAAACAGTCACTCTGATATCGTTTTCGTCTACCAAATTACATAAATGGAGAAATACATTTATTAAGCTTTCCTCCTTCTTAAACTTTCAACTAGAAGAGAAATAAATCAGGATTTATTTAAACCCAAAGGGTTGCACGTGACTCTTTTTAGATTAGAATAACTTTTGTTCTTAGCCAGCGCTGCTATCATCAAAAGATAACAATCATTCTGTTTCTTTTTTTTAAAAGTTTTAAAACTTCCTGCACCTTTTTAATTTTGTCGATGGGAACGCCATCTATTGCAAATCCTGAGAATTAATATTAAGTCACGTAATAGGTCATGACCGATCAAACGGAGTTGTTGAAACATGAAGTCATCTCAGATATTACCATCACCACACTCGGAAAAGGATTTTGGAATAGTAGTTTGTTTATCGCGGTTTTGAATTTTGGAAGGTGTCAGATGTTTATGAAATTTAATTATTTCGTGTCTGGTTTATACTAGAAAAAACTCTACAAGAAATTGTCCGTCAGTTATTTCATGGAGATAAAGGAAATTATTGTAGTTCAAAACTTAGCATAATTTAGAGTCGCAAAAAAAAAGAGGAAATAATATTAAATTATTTGAGTATTCTCAGGGTCTGATTACCCAAAAGGCTCGGGAAGCACAAGCTTCCCCTCTAAAATTTAAGAGGGGCCCCCAAAATGACTAAAAACAGGGTCCTGAATTTTCTATTTTCATACTGAGATTGAATTTTTCTGAGAAAATTCGCCTAAAGCAAGATAAAATACTCACTATTTCGGGAAAAATCTATTAAATCTGAATGTTCTTAATTAATAAGTTATACGATTTTAATGTTATGTGTAGAAACCACTCAGATAAATGAATGAAAAAAAAAAAAAAAAACTATAAACACACACTAATTTTTGGTCTATCTATAGCCTTTTTATATTACAATATGTAACAGGAAAACAAGATTTTCTGAAATGAAAGAGAGCCCCGAAATGATACTGAGCTTCCCCTAGCTTCAAAGCTTAATCGGGCCCTGAGTATTGTATTAATTAATTATCAATAACTTTTTACTTCCATTACCCTACTACCGTAGGTAATGGAAGTATTGTATTCGGTCCAAAAATTCGATATCGAGATTTCACCTGATTTACACGTTTTAAGGTCCCCTGAGTCCAAAAAAGTGGTTTTTGGCAATTGGTCAGTGTGTATGTATGTGTGTGTGTGTGTGTGTATGTATGTGGAGAATCTTCTGGCTATTATAGCTCATAAACTAATAAAGATAGAGCTACGAAACTTTAGAATTGAAATACGTCTGGCCTACAGATGAAATTTCCAAATTTTGGTGAAAATTGAAAAACCGGAAGTGGGACATCGGAAACCGGAAGTTGGACCGTAAGTCCGTATCTCAAAAACGGCTCTAACGATTTTCTTCAAACTTGCTATATAAACACTCTATTAGATGTCCTTTCGAATGATATAGTTGGTTAGTTCAAGAAAATTGATAGGCGTCCTGTATAAATAGCTCAATTTCAGGCCTCCCAAGGGCGTTCCTTTAAAAACGGTTGTACGGATTTTTTTCAAACTCGCCATTTTAACTCAATTTTAAATATGCTTTTGTATGTAATTATTGTTTTCCTGTCAATAATTGAGTTTAACCGGAAATGGGACATCGGAAACCGGAAGTGGGACCGTAAGTCCGTATCTCAAAAACGGCTCTAACGATTTTCTTCAAACTTGCTATATAAACACTCTATTAGATGTCCTTTCGAATGATATAGTTGGTTAGTTCAAGAAAATTGATAGGCGTCCTGTATAAATAGCTCAATTTCAGGCCTCCCAAGGGCGTTCCTTTAAAAACGGTTGTACGGATTTTTTTCAAACTCGCCATTTTAACTCAATTTTAAATATGCTTTTGTATGTAATTATTGTTTTCCTGTCAATAATTGAGTTTAACCGGAAATGGGACATCGGAAACCGGAATTGGGACCGTAAGTCCGTATCTCAAAAACGGCTCTAACGATTTTCTTCAAACTTGCTATATAAACACTGTATCAGATATCCTTTCGAATGATATAGTTGGTTAGTTCATGAAAATTGATAGGCGTCCTGTATAAATAGCTCAATTTCAGGCATCGCAAAGGCGTTCCTTTAAAAACGGTTGTACGGATTTTTTTCAAACTCGCCTTTGTAACTCACTTTTAAATATGCTTTTGTATGTAATTATTGTTTTCCGCTCAATAATTGATTTTTTGTGAAAGTTGGTATCTCAAAAACGGCTCTAACGATTTTCTTTTTTGGTCACTTTTATGTTTTCTGATCACATTCTCTCTCAAAAATGCATATAATACATGTAATAGCGGGTAATGGAAGTCGTGTGGTTGTTTCACACCAGATTTTTTGTAATCTATTGATGCTCTGTAATTATTTTCTCCTATGCCAGTCATAGAGGTGGTGACAAGTTTTGTGTAATTTACAGTGTTTGCTTGATTTGCAAAGTTGACAAAGTTAATGTCTGGTTTTTGATAAAATAGGGAAATGTTTCATGCAAAAATTTAGCAGACACATCACATTTCCTTTCTCCTACGGGCTAGAACTGAGGGTCATTCGACAAAGACCTGAGTGTGAGTATTAAATGAAAGCTTTGTATATAAACAGAGTAAATTACAATAAACTCACAACAAATGTTTCGGGTCGAAATAATAGCATGACCCTTCGTCAGGAGAACGAAGTAGATACAGGGCCTGATTATCCAAAAGGCTCAGGAAGCACAAGCTTTCCCTCTAAAATTTAAGAGGGGGCCCCATAAGGATTAAAAACATGGTCTTGAATTTTTTGTTTCATATTTTCACACTGAGATTGAATTTTTTCTGAGAAAGGTTACCTAAAACAAGACAAAACACTCACTATTTTGGGAAAAATCTATTTATTATTTAACCGCAAAAATCTGAATGTTCTTAATTGAAAAATTGTATGATTTTAATGTTCTGTGTAGAAACCACCCAGATGTATGACAAAATAAATAAATAAATAAATAAAAATAATAAACACACACTATTTTTTGGTCTATAGCATTTTTATATTATAATAAGTAACAGGAAAATAAGATTTTCCGAAATGAAAGGGGGCCCCGAAATGATGATGAGCTTCCTTTAGCTTCAAAGCTTAATCGGGCCCTGAGTAGATACGAGTTTAAGAAACAAAGAGTGAAACATGGTATGCTGCACTCGTGCCTTCAAATATTAATCTATATAATATTTCTCTAACGTGGACCAGTTTCAATTATTTTTTGTCGAAACGATACGATACGCGAGGATAAAAAAAAATAATATTTGTACATGGACAATATTTAAGCACGCGGACTTAGCTCAATGGACCAACAAGAAAAAGTGACGACATTTGTCTGATGAGATTATGTTACAAAAAATGTATTTTTAACAGTTGTTTCTTCAGAATCTTTGCAAGCGTCATTTTAAACCTTGCAATATTTTAAAGATGTATAGAGAATGTGAACTTTTGTGTCATAAATTGTCTAAAAAACACAATCATAAAAAATATAAGCGAAATAGGAATTATTTTATATTATTTTATTTATTTATTTATTTTAAAAAATAAATAAATAATAATAATAAAGAGTCATCGCCAACATGACGCCACAAATTTAAAAGGCGTCGTGGGAGTCCTATATTAAAACTGTACTGCCTGTGGAAGTATGAAAACTGTGAATTGAACCATGAATTTTATTTTGAAACCTTTCTTTGAATGATTTTGCTTTCACTATTGTACAATATTAATTTGGTTTTATTAATAATTTGACTTCTGGTAAAAGAAAATTTTAATTAGGTATAGTGAAATGGGTATAACATTTATGAGTTTCAAATTTTAAAGGTAAATAAGAAAAGAAATAAAGTGCGAATATTTCGCACGGGTTTGCTAGTGTAATAATAAAAAAGATACACCGAATCTAAACACATCACGAGCGAAAATAATGATAAAAGATATATGCGAAATTTAATTACTCCACGAGAAAAAAAAAATAATAATAATAGTAATAGTAATAGTAATAATAATAAAAATATATATACGCCAAATTTAAATGCATCATCAGAGAAAATAATAATAAATAATCTGGTGTGTCACTCTCACGACTTTCTCTTATTCCTGAAATTTAATACTATAAATTAAATACAGGTTGGAGATTAAGAGGTAAGATAACGATGTTATGTAACCCTATATTAAACAATTCAAATTAGGCTTCGGGAGAGATTTATATGATAATTAGTTCTGTGTAAGGGGGGTTGCCGCCCCCCTCAACCCCCCGTTTCAATAATGCACCTACATTTATATAGAATTTAATTCGGCTATTAAAAAATAATTTATTAAAATTATTATTTTAAAAAATTATTTTTTATGATAATGCAGACGATTTCCATATTAGAGAAGTAGTTTTACACTAAATATAAAAAAAAAGTCCATTTTATTCTCAATATTTAATATATATATATATATATATATATATATATATATACGATTTTTTTTTTTTTTTTTTTGTTAAAAGTAAAAAAAAATCGATAATTTTGTTTTGAATTATCGCAGATCGATGGTTCAACCATTCGTTTTAAAGGTATTGGCGAGCTCTTTTGAAAGATACCCATCATGAAAATTTACTCCCCTCGAGGGGGGGGGGGCTCCAACATACACATTTTTTTTTTTTTTCCGTTGACTATCTCTATTACACAAAATATATATTCGTTTCATTTGGTTTAGTGCAGTCTATAGATGTTAAACTCTACTTACCTGCAATTTCCCCCATAGACATAATGTATTTGAATACTCTTGAGTGTCCCTGTACACGAACCATTTGCTTGATCTTAACGAAAAGTTTAGTGTAGCATCGTTATATGATACACATTTAGAATACAAAGTTTGAACTTTCTGCCATAATTTGTTTTTGAGATATGCTGATAACAGACACACACACACACACACACACAAAGACCATTTGCTAAAAACATGATTTTCCTATTCATGGGATCTCAGAACATGTAAATATAACAAAAACTCGCGTTCGAAAATTTGACCCAAAAACAATACTTTCTCTACTTTATGGGTAAGAGAAAGTAAAAAATCTGGTGTGAAACAACCACACGACTTCCATTATCCCACTATTACACGTATTACATGCATTTTTTGGAAATGTGATCAGAAGACATAAAATTGACCTAACAAAATAGAAACCTAACATATTTCCGGTAAGAGAAACATGATACACGTGTAAAGCATAGATATAGTAATAATATATAGATTGATCATTGGGGGAAAAGACGGCCATTTTACTAAAATATGACCATCTTTCCCTGAGTGAATACACACGATAATACACATGAATATTTTAGCAAATAAAATTTATAAATAATTTATTTACTGAAGGTGGATGAAAAATTCCAGATACTGTTTCAAATTCATTTTTCTTTTTTTCAATGCCACTTAATGGCTGATTCCAAAGCTTTTTCTTCGGCACCAAAAATCTTTGCACGATAACATGATGGGGGTATTAGATCTATATATATTACTATATCTATGGTGTAAAGACATATAATACAAAGTTTACATAGCTTTAAAAAAAAAAAAATGATAGAGTTATTTTTCGAAACATCAATTTTTGATATCTAAAACTGACCTGCCTAAGCAGGATGACTGTTAATTTTCCTGGAATAACCACGTAATACATGAGAAAGGATATCTAAAACGGATTCACGCAACAATTTAAAAAAAAAAAAAAAAAAATCGTTACAGCCGTTTTTGAAATATCAACTTTTACCAAAACTTTGTATACTGAATTATAAACCGGAAAACAATAAGTACACACAAAAGGATGTTAAAAGGGAGTTAATATGGCGAGTTTGAAAAAAATCCGTACAGTCGTTTTTAAAGGAACGCACTTGCGACACCTGAAATTGAGCTATTTATACAGGACGCCTATCAATTTTCATGAACTAACCAACTGTATCATTCGAAAGGACATTTAATAGACTGTTCGTATAGCAACTTTGAAGAAAATCGTTTGAACGGTTTTTAAGATATGGACTTACGGTCCCACTTCCGGTTACCGTGTATCCAGAAAAGTGTCGATTAATCTGTAAAATTAAGATGTGGTTTTAAATGTTATATTTTATACTTGTATAGAGTTTTGTGAGGATAGCTCGAATATTTAAATAGTTATTACTATTTTATTAAAAAAAAAAATGCAAAGTTTTTTTCTCTCAAGTTTTTACTTTATAACTCCAAAAGTTTTTCTTCAAATTTCATGAAACTTTCGGAAAACGTGACAACATATGCCTAAATCAGTATACTGTAGTTTAAAAAATATATATTTAGTATTCAAAGAGATGTGGACAGTTGTAGTGAATAATTTATTCCTGCGCATGCGCGGACTATAGCAAAAAAAATACTCAGCTGTATAGAGCATCTTATAAAAAAAAATTCCAGTTGAATATCATGAAAATTTATAGAGATATCGGTGATTAAATGAGTTGTTTTTCAGCTGTTTTCTGAAAAGATCTTTACGATAAATGTCATTCACAAATGAAAATTTGTGTCAGAAAAACAATGTTACACAATGAAGCTTAATACAATATTTGCGATTCATTTTTTTTTTTTATTTTTTTTTTTAATAGGTATGTACTACATAACTATTTAAAAAAAAGAAAAAGAAAAAAGAAATAATAATAATAATTGTTTGATAGGAAAAATGATTTTTTTTTTTTTTTAATTCAAATATTTATTTGTGAATGACCCCCTTATCGTAAACACCTTTTTAGAAAACAGCTGAAAAACAGCTCATTTAATCACCGACACTTCGATGAATTTTTGTGATATTGAACTGGATTTTTCGTTAAGTTGCTCTATACAGTTGAGTATTAAACTATACCAAATTTCTTTTGCTACAGTCCGCATATGCGCAGTAATAAATTATTTTCTTTCAACTGTCCATATCTCTTTGAATATTAACTATAGAGCATTTCCTCGTGACGTCATGTGGTTGGCAAAAAAGCGCGCCCGACTTTCCCGCGTCCCGCCCACCATTGATTTTCCGTTGGTAGTAATCAAGTAATCGCCATCGCTATGCTTTTCCCAAGCCTTTTTGCCAACCACTCATAAAAGTTGAGATGTTTGTTTACAAACAAGGAACTGCCCTATATTTGCTTTAAACTATAGTGCTATAATGATTTAGGCATATGTTGTCATGTTTTCCAAAGTTTCATGAAATTTGAAGAAAAACCTTTGGAGTTGTATAGTAAAAACTTGCGAATTTTTTTTATATTTTTTAATAAAATATTAATAACTCTTTAAATATTCGAGCAAGCCTCACAAAACTCTGCACACGTGTAGATATAACATTTATAACCATATCTAAAATTTGCAGATGAATCGAAGCTTTTCCAGATACAGGGTAATCACAAATACTTTTTGTTTTAATGTATTTGTTGTTCGTCCCCTAAAGGGCCTTCGAGAAAAAAATCGTTTCTGTAAAATATAAGGAAAGACATGCTTTTCTTATTCCCAAAATTCAAGAGCGACGCATTAAGCATTTTTCCAAAATAGTCCACAAAACATAAAAAAGTGTAAGCGTTTTCATTATTTTATCGAACATCTGTATATATATATATATATATATATATATATATATATATATATATATATATATACAGTGAAATACGTTTAACACGAAAACGCTTAACATGAAAAATCGGTTAACACGAAATAACACAGCGGTCCGGACTATGCTATTTAATGCATTTTTTTTTCTTTTAACACGAAACAAAAATCGTTTAACACGAAAAAAATTCGCTTTCGATCTTCAGTGGCATGTTTGCTACAACAGAGATGCCAACATTTTAATTTATTCCGAAGCATTTTTAGACCCACCTTTATTTCCATACCACTTTTATCTTAAGAGTATAATTTTTTCTTATTTTATCATAGTTACATATTCAAGGAAAATAGTCGTCTATAAATAAAGTGTTACGGATTGAAGGCGGGGCTAAAAATGCTCTAGAATAAGTTAAAACGTTGGTAACTATGCTACTACATGTTGCCGTCAATGATCATGTGTTTACAGCACCAACAATGGGATTTTTGACATCGTTCATCATTAAAATAATTCCATTTATGTAAATTTTGATGACGAATCTGACAATTGAAACAACGATGCAGTTTCAGTCCCTTCTGCTTCAGAAATGAAGAAAATAATGAGTATCCGCAGTTATTTAAATGCGCATTCAAATTCAGAGATGAATAAAACAATGTATGATCTCGATTAATTTTTTAACAATATGATGCTGAAAAAGAAGTAAAACATATTTTTTTCCTCCAAAAACAATAATATTTGTAATTTATTTTATCCTAATGGATACAAGTTAAAAGTAGTTTTACAGGAAATGAAAATAACAATTGACGACATGAAAAACACTGACCAGTTTTGTACTTTTTTTACGAATCTTTTTACACGAAATTCTTTTAACACGAAAAAATATTTCAGTCCCCTCAGTTTCGTGTTAAACGTTTTTCACTGTATATATATATTGAAAACCTTTTCAAACATTGCATTATATGACACCAAGCATCACATGAAGAACTATAAAAAATGAATAAGTTGACGAAAAGAAAAAAATAAGCAACTTGATACTGAAACATACAAATTCATTACTTTTTCAAGGGCATTGAATGGACGTTGTATGCAAATTAGGTGATCTTTCTTTCATGCTTTATGCAAACTGCTAAAAATTTACAGCATGCAATGCCCGATGTCACCTAAAAGACTTGAAAATAATTTCAAATAATATGTGGAAAAAAAAACTTATGAAGTGGAAAAAACAAGAAAGAAATAAACATAAATATCCGCATTGGTGTTTGAAGTTTAATAAAACTTCAAACACTAATTTTTTCATAATAAATTTATGAAGTGGAAAAAACCATGAGAGAAATAAACATTATGTAATAAGTGAAGAATTTAATAACGTTATTAAATTTAGCAATTAATAGATAAAGATAATGCCATAATATATATATATATATATAATATCTTTTTCATAGACTACTTTATTTTTATTTTATTTTATTTTTTGAAAGTTATTCTGGACGATATCACTTTATGTCAATATTTTAAGAAAGTGCTATTGCAGATTGAATCGGTAACTCGACATCCTTTGCGCAATACAAAAACGTAAACGAATAGAACTTTCTCTTTCAAATGTTGTAAACATGTTTACAAGAACTGTTCGAATAAAGGGGGGAAGGGGGAATACCAGATTATAATTTTCTTAAATCTCTAATTAAGAATTTTTTTTTTTTTTTTCTGTTTGAATAAAAGTGAATAAGCTAATTAAATTGCATCTATTTATTATTATTGTTATTTTTTAATTTTCTCTCTGCCGATATTTATTTGTTAATTAAAAATAATAATAATAATAAAATAAATTCATAGCCATTTTTTCCTTTGCAATAGAAATACATTTTCCCATCTTCCGGTTGGGGGGGAGGGGATTCTCCTACATATACACCATTTTTTTTTCTACTTTACTATTACTATAATCAATAATTATTATTAATTACACAATCATTTGTTAAAAATATTTCTCATTACGTATATTTATACGAAATGTACTTCCATGACGTAAAACTTAGCTCGGGGGAGGAAGGTGGAAGTCTTTATAAGATATATATATCATTATTAAAAGAGTTAATTTTATTAAATTAATCATGCATTTTACATTATTGTTGCATATGATTATTTAGCTATATGACATTATTGTAATATGACGTTTAAGAACTATTTATGTTATTCTATTAAGTTAAAATTTTCCTTTATGTTTTTTTTTTTTTTTTTTTTTTTTTTTTTTTTATAATTGATATACTTAAAGTAAACGTATATTATTTTTCTTATTTAAAATTTACTACTTTGATCATAAATTACATCTCAACTTGTCTCTTAAAATTTATTTTAATGTTTGAACGTGACTTGCACATGTTTCTCATAGGTATAGTAATGGTAACATATATACAATACGCAAGCGAAGTGATGACGTCACTGTCAGTCCGTGGGGCCAAGCAAAACATTTTCTATGTTACTCGTAATTATGTTAATCATGTAATTAGAAATTAAGGGAAATTATCTCCCAATTTTAATCCCCATATTTGGGTATAGTTATATATGAGTTACTGTCTGCGTGTGTTACATTGAGTTATTTTTGCTGTAAAACTGATAAAATTTTAATTTTAAATTTCAAAACTGTAGGGGGAAAAAAAAAAAAAAGGCAAACTTCCATTTTCGAATGAAAACATAAACATTTCATTTCAAAGGATGATATTTACACAATAAATATCCAACTAATATACTAATTAAAAGGAAAATGATAGATATTCTATCATAATTTGAAGTCAAAATTGTTTTCAGGCGTCTAAATAAAGTATCTGATTTAAGATACTAATATGTTGCAGCGGAATAGATTTCATATCTGTCATCCTTAGCTGAAAAAAAAAGATTGGCAAATTATCTGGCGAACATACTTAACTGCTTTCAAAAATCATGGCTATTTTAACAACTTATATCAAGAGGGCAATCAATAATATGAAACAATATTTCGTACGATACATATTACGAAAATATACATATTACGCTTTTGATCGCCAAATGCAAAAAACGCCAAGAACAACAGAGTTTTGAAATTTAAAATAAAATTTTATCAATTTAACATCAAAATAACTTAATCTAACACATGTGCATGATAACTAATTTATAATTATACCCAAATATGAAGACTGAAATTGGTAAATAATTTTCCTCAATTTTTAATAATTTTTTTACGGGGAAAAAAAAAAACAAAAAAAAACAATGGACGATTAACATAGGAAATCTTTTACTTGGCCCCACGGACGGTCAGTGACGTCACACTTCGCTTGCGTATTATCTCTACGTTATCGAGCAAAAATTTTTGATGCCGAAAAAACGTTTCAGCATTAGCCATTCCTATTAGAAGGTACTGAAAGAGAGAAAAAAAATGAAAAAGGAATTTAAAACTGCATTTGGAGTTTTTCATTCACCTTTAGTACATAATTATTTATAGATTTTGTTTGTTAAGACTCGGGGAAAGACGGCCATTAGGAGGTAAAATGTCCGTCTTTTCCCAAGTGAAAAGGAATCACATTTTCTCCCTCAATGATGAATCTATATATTATTACTATATCTATGATGTTTTTTCAAGGAATGGTATTTTTATCACATTGTTTCCCTCTTACTCATATTTTTAAGTTTAATCTTTCGATTTTTTTTTTTTTTTTTTCCTCTCTCGTTTATTAAATCGATTTTGATTATTTCTTGTTTTTTCCTCATATATAAGTTATATTAAACTTTTCCCAATGTGTAATCTTCAATTGATCATATGTTGTTGTTGTTTTTTTTTTAAATTTTTAATAATTATTATTATGGCTTTGCTTCATGATATATATATATATATTGAATTATATGTACAGAATAAATAAAAAATAAACTGCTTAGTAATCAGAAATACAAATAAGGACTGTTTGTTTGTAGATTCATTACACTAGTTAAGCAAAAGCAATAGTTGAAGGGAGAAATCGTGAAAAAAAGGAATTTTATCTTTATCATGCTCGAGTCTTGCGCAGGTCGAGTAAACTTGACCCGTAACCCGACCCGAACCCGCAGCTTCTAACCCACAAAAATGTATTATTCAGATTACATTATATAAGAAACTGAATTAAAATTCTATTTCACGAAATACAGTTGTATTATTGAACATATCTTTCACAGAATTAATTATTGCATAAATATTACAAGTATGTAATAATATTAAAACTAATAAATAATTAAAATTATATTAAAAATAACTAATCTAATTATTAAAAAAACTTCAGTGCATAATAAAACAAAATTTCTTGTGTATTACACTTACTTAAAAGAAAGAAAAAAAAAAAAAAACACTGTATTAAATATTCACAGTATGTAAAAAAATAAAATAAAATAAAATAAAGTAAGAAAGCAAATATATGTTTGAAGGCAAAAAAATTTCTCATTGTATAAAGTTTTAAACGCAAAGTATTTATGCATTTTTTCTTAACGAATTAAACTTATGTTTTGAATCATATTGCTTTAAGCGGCTACGAAAGAAGAGAATATCCTCATATCTCTGCATTCAAAATATTACATTCTTAAAAAAGCAACATAAAAAAGCTCTTCGAAGGAAAATATTTTGCTGGTAGACCTGTGGTTTTACCCGCGGGTCAAAAATTGATGCTAATTCGACCCACACTCGATCCGCAAAGCGAGTGAGTAACCCGCAGGCACCCAAACCGATGCGGACTCTGCTTGCCTCTTTTATATACCATATATACAGGGACCGATTTACTCACTTGGAGGCCCAGGGCACTCATGTTTAATGGGCCCCCTCCCCGTACTTTAATATTTACAATCTGATGTTACATTAATTATACAGAGAAAATATTTTTTCTGCACAGTATTATACACTAAGGCACTAAAAAAAAAGCTGCACTTGGATGTTTTCCTTTTCTTTTTCTGCAATCGCAAATTTTAATTTTAAAAAGCAAATTTTCGAACACATTTTACTATGTCGTCTTCCATGTACACTTTAGGATTGATCCAAGTGTTTAAAAGAAAACTCAGTTTTCAGGAAAATTGTAATTTTAGAAAGTATTTCACTTTTCAGTATTACTTTTTCAGAGCTTAGTATAAATTTTCAAGAAAATTTATATTTTTGCAATAATGGAAAAGTTATAATGAAGGATTAAATGACCGCTGATTTATAAAACAGCACAGTAGTATCACATCTATTGAAGAAAAAATGGCAAACATCGATCATCATAGCAAAATTAAGGAAATTTTAATTTTTTTTAAAATGTATGATGCAATTTCTTGGGGCCCCTTCAATGTGAGGGCCCAGGGCACGTACCCCGAATGCCCTGCCATAAATCAGGCACTGCATATATATATATATATATATATATATATATATATATATATATATAATAAAGGGTTTTATTTTTATTTTTTCCCCTTCTACAGCAGCTTCTGTTCAAGTTTCTCTTTAATCGAGTTTGAAGGAAAATGAAAAATGAAAAAAAAAGGGGGAGGGGGTTACAAAATAAATGAAAAGTGAAGTGGACAGTCTTGAGCTAAAATAAATAAACTGAATTCACTTTAGAAAACTGACAGCTTCTGCAATCAGAAACATTGGTAGATGTTATTAAACTATAGATCTTCATAAAAACCCGTCCTCTTTCAAAAGCAATCACTCACGCTCGCCGAGTTCTTTTTCCAGCGACTCTTCCGAAAAGAAGAATCATTTGTTCTCTTTTTATTATTTTTTCAGGGTATGAAGAATTAGTGAAAGTGATCCTTCCAGCAAAGCTGATGTCGGAAATCAGTCACAGTTCATTCGCATCGTGTTCTCAACACGAAACCCTTTTAGGGGAATCACAACAGCCCGCAATTGACGACCTGCACAACCGGTTTTTCGGAGACTTTCTCCCTTCTTTTTCTATAGCTTCGGGTGGCAACGGAACGGATGGATGCTTTAGTAAAAACGTCTGCTGATATTTGTAAAGAATAGAAAGTATATTTGAAAAAATTTCTTTAAATGTTTAAAAATAATCAATATTAAAAGAAATAAATACATCTAAAACAGGGCCTGATTATCCAAAAGGCTCAGGAAGCACAAGCTTCCCCTCTAAAATTTAAGAGGGGGCCCCATAAGGATTAAAAACATGGTCTTGAATCTTTTGTTTTATATTTTCACACTGAGATTGAAATTTTTCTGAAAAAGGTTACCTAAAACAAGACAAAACACTCACTATTTCGGGAAAAATCTATTATTTAACCTCAAAAATCTGAATGTTCTTAATTAAAAAGTTGTATGATTTTAATGTTCTGTGTAGAAACCACTCAGATATATGGAAAAAAAAAAAGAAATAATAATAAATACACACTATTTTTTGGTCTATAGTATTTTTATATTACAATATGTAACAGGAAAACAAGATTTTCCGAAATGAAAGGGGGCCCCGAAATGATGCTGAGCTTCCCCTAGCTTCAAAGCTTAATCGGGCCCTGATCTAAAATATTGAAATAAAATGAAATTTCGTTTAAAAAAAATCAACGAATGGGGTTCACCCAAATTTAGAATACTCTAAACAAACCATAGACATAGTAATATATATAGATCTATTATCCCCATGTTATCAAGCAAAAAATTTTGATCCCGAAAATAAATTCTAAAATCAGCCATTAGAGAGTATTGAAAAAAACAATAAAAAGAAAAATGAATTTGAAACTGTATCTGGAGTTTTTCATTCACCTTGAGTAAATAAATTATTCACAAATTTGATTTACTAAATTATCCATGTGTATTCCTGTGTGTGATTTACTAGGGGAAAGGCAGCCATTAGAGTGACTTTTCCCGAAAAAAAAGGTATCACCTTTTCCCTCTCGCTGATCAATCTGTCTTATTACTATATCTATGAAACAAACAGCGACTGATCTTGAAATAAAATAAAAATAAGGCAGCATTCGAAGAAAGGCTCCCTGCACTTGAAAAGTTTTAGGTTATATGTTGTTTTAAATATGTAATGAATAATTTTGCCGCAATAATAAATTTTCGTTGCTTGTCTCTCTTAAAAAATAAATAAAAAAATAAATAAATAAAAATAAATGTTCTGGTACTAATTAGCTGCAGTACATGTTTCTAGATTTTAAAAGTTTCCTAAACATTTATATCATTTTTTTTTTTTTTTCAGCTTCAACGTTTAGTGTAACAATGTGCTTAAAAATGAACAAACAAATAAATATAAATTAAATATATGCTAATATGTAATTAGTTAATCCTACCTATTGAAATTTAATGAAAAATTTAAACAAAACTATCTATATAATATTTCTCTAACGTGGACCAATTACAATTAATTTTTGTCAAAACGATATTGTAGTAGTGTATTTAATAAAATACACGACGATAAAAAATAATATTTTAAAATGTGCACTATTTAAGCACACGGACTCAGCTCAATGAACTAATAAGAAAAAATTACGACACTTGTCTGCTTACATTATTTTATTGAAAAATGTATTTTTAAAAGTAGCTTCTTCAGAATCTTCGCGAGCGTCATTTTAAACATAACAATACTTTAAAGATATATACAGAATCTGAATTATC
The DNA here is from genome assembly GCA_963930645.1 of Salticus scenicus. Classification (NCBI taxonomy): domain Eukaryota; kingdom Metazoa; phylum Arthropoda; class Arachnida; order Araneae; family Salticidae; genus Salticus; species Salticus scenicus. Next base: position 203,820,279 of record OZ005660.1, on the reverse strand, counting down.
ATCATAAATTGACTAAAAAACACAATCATAAAAAATATAATCAAAATAGGAATTAGTTTTTTTTAAACAAATTTATAACAAAATTAATAAAAGTCATCGCCAACATGACGACAAAAATTTAAAAGGCGTCGTGTGAGTCCAATATTAAAACTGTACTGCCTGTGGAAGTATGAAAACTGCGTTGTGAACCATGAATTTTATTTTGAAACCTTACTTTGAATGATTTTGGTTTCACTATGGTACAACAGTATTAATTTAGTTCTAATAATAATTTGGCTTCTTGTAAATTAAAATTTTAAGTTAGGGGGGGGGGGATTTGGTACAACATTTATGAGTTTCAGATTTTAAAGGTAAATAAGAAAAGTAAAAAAGTGCGAAAATTTCGCGCGGGTTTCCTGGTTGATAGTAAAACTCAAAACCCCATTCTCGTTTTCAAATATATCAGCACTTTATTTTCAATTTCCCTTTCTTCATTTTATTTTTATTTTTACTTATTTATTTTTTTAAACTATCTATTCATTTCACTTACAATAGCATCAGTTTCAAATAACTCTTTCTTTTTCAAAGCAGCTTTTGTGTCATATAAATTAAAGAATCTACCTGGGGATTTTTTTGGGAAATTCTAAAATTTTTGGGGACAAATCTGGGGAGTTGTTCAACTTTCTGTCAATGTTGGCAACGTAATGATTTATCCCTACGACTAAGGACTTTCAATAGCTTTATTGTTATTTGGGGATTTTTTTCAAAAATTGCCTTCATTTGGGGAAAAATCTGATCTTAAACCTGCTTGTTTTTTTTTTTTTTTTTTTTTTTTTTTTTTTGAAAATTTGTTTATTTTCCCTTTTCAGTAGAAATCAAGTTGGGGATTTTTTCGAAAAAAAAACCCTGATTTGGGGAAATTTGAAGACCTGTTTGGGGAAATAATTTTCGACCATCTGGCATCACTGTCTTCAAAATGCCGAAATATTGCGCAGTTTTTAAGTGTTCTAATAAATATATGAAAAGAAATGGGATAAGTTTTCATAAATAAGTTATATTCAAGTAATTTGTGGAAAATATAATTTTTATAATCAGTTACTTTTTTATTATTATGAAATAATTACTGCCTTCATATTTAATGGAATACTGTTTTTTAATTCTAATATTTTTTAAGATTTTATATTAGTAAGCAATATGGAATTCCCAAAATTGTTTTAAATGTAGTTAGCAGCCGCGGAAGTTTTAATATATAACTAGCATGTTGTGGCCACCACAATACTTTCTTCTATATATAATCGCATACAAATTTACACAATACAAATAATTTATTAAATTATGATTTATTACATTTATTTTTCCTGATGAATGCAGACGATTATCTCAAAGAAGTTTAATAATAAATGCCGAAAGAAAAAAAGTCAGTTCTGTTCAGACATGAGTATATTATAGTAATAGTAAAAAAAAAAAGAAAAAAAAAAAGAAAGGAAAACGAAAAGAAAGAAAGAAAGTGGGTATCTGGAGTTTTTCATTCTCTTTTAGTACATAAATTTTATTTGCTAAATTATCTGTGGGTATTCCCATGTATATTCACTCGGGGAAAGATATCCATGAGAGAGTAAAATGGCCGCCTTTTCCCGAATAAAAAGGAGTCACTCCCCCCCTCAATGATCAATCTATGTCTTATTACTATATCTATGGATAGAACACTAGAAGTCAGAGAAAATCTTTCACAAAACTTTTTTCTTTTTCATAGAAAAGATTTATTTTTCCGTTCCGAAAATTGGAAAAGTTTCTACTTCTACTATTACCAATTTTATCTCTTAGAAATAAACTGCAAAATGCATTTAAGTTATTACATTGAGTATAGACTATGAATTCAGAATATTCTAAATCAGAATATACTGTGTAATTCTGTGTATCCGCGATTGTAAGGAAATGCTCGCCCTCTGGTGAGCTAAGGTGAAATTGCAATTAACATGCTTTAATTCGGCTTTCATTTAGCCGCCATTGCTTGCCGATGTTTAGTTTCATATATATTTATTGAATAAAAATGAATAAATACCGTAAAAAAGATAACACATACTGTTGTGTGCTACAGTGTAACTCCAAAGGATCAAGAAATACAGAATTAAGCTTCCATTTATTTCCAAATGAAAAATTTAAAATTTCAGTTGCTTCGGCTAATGGAAGTAAAGAATTAATCAGATGATTTGAAACTAATATTTGTTCAACTTCAGTTAAAAATCTACTTCCGATCGAACTTTGAATAAACTGAAATATTTTTTACCAAAAGCGATCAATTTTCCATGATGTAATGGCGGAGAAATTATAGTACGAATATTAAGTAGAATAACAAAAAGAACAATAATAAATACACATGGTCATTATATTTACTAACAACAAAAGCTGAAAAAGCGCCACCTATCGATCATTACAAACGCGGATATAATGTACACTGAATAATCTTTTCAAACTATAAATATCGATATAGTCACTATGTCTATAAGATCTCTAGCTTTACACAACTTTCAGAGAAAGCTATTCAAAAAGTTAATATAAACTGTACCTGGGAAAATAAAAAAATAAAAAATGTTCTGTTGTATTTTTCTCTCTTTCTGTTTCTTTTTTTTCAGTGCCAGAATTTTATTTTATTTTTTTCTGCAATAAAAGCGACGTCTCCATTTGCAATAATAAAAAGTCATTCCAGTCTACAAATTGCTTTGAATTGGTTAAAGATAATTTTTCTATTTCTACTTATAATTAAGCCGTTTGTCGACAAACAAAAGAAACAGGCGTCAGACTTCGCCACTCTTGGAAGAAGGTCGGCCATTTTAATAAAAACGGCTGAAAAAAAACAAAAAAAAAAACAGATGCTATTCTTAAAGGGGGAGAAAAAAAAAAAAAAGAGATCTGTTATTATTATTATTTGTGAACATTATAAGCACATCAAAATTTTAGTTTTGAAGATATTACTTTACATTTTTTTATAACCTATCACAGATCAACAGCTTTTATCTGAAAATAATAAATTTGATTTTAAACAGAAACAACCTAATACTAAAAGTATTGAATAACTTTAAAAATAATCCGTTTTGAAGTAGGGGAAGGTGGAGGTACCTCAGACCTATTTTGACTTTTCCAATTTTAATTTTGTAATTATTCGCCAAAAATAAATACAAATGATGTTATATACAACATATATTTATTCCAAACTTATTAAAATTATATCAATTTTATTTTTTTTTAAATAAAAAAAAGTGCAATTAGGTCCAAAGTACACCACTGATAGTGTACCGTGGACCCTTTATTAAAAGATACAGAAAAACTCAATTTTAAGTAAGAAAATCTATTTATTAATCAATTACACACATATGAACTCAAATAAACTTTTTTTTTTCTTTTTTTAAATTTCAAAATCATTTATCTGTCGCAATCGTATTGTTATTAAGCCTAATTTGAATCTAAAAAGTGGAAAATATTAAATATTAACTTAACCCGCCAGTGCACGGATGGGAAAAAGACACAATTTTCTTTCAATATTTGAATGGTTACAATATAACACCCACAAAATAAAATCCCACAACAAAAAAATACGAAGTATAAATTTTACGTTTCTTATATATATATATATATATATATATTTTTTTTTTTTTTTCACAGAATATATAAAATATTTCTCTTACATTGCATTCTAGTAAATAAACTGGGTCTTACAGACCCAAACCGTGCACTGGCGGGTTAAAAATATCTACATTAAGTCATATTGTGTATATTGGTAAAAATCCTCACACTTATTTATAATCAAGATTGCAACTGGATAGGCCAATTCCAAATGTTAACATTTGGAAGTACATTTCTGATCTACCACACAATGTGACCAGTCTGTCTAAGGTACACTACCTTACCTTTATAGGATTTAAGGTACAATTTACACGACTCGGTTACTAAAAACGAAATTGCTAATCATAATGTTCAGGTTGGCTTAACTTGATTACAAGCACATGGGGTTATAGCTGGAAAACTACTTCATGGTGCATAAACACTCATTTCAGAATATACAATGTATATGTGGGTATAGAAATACATAAAAGTATCTGAGAAAAATTTACTTTTGCGAGATGAATTTACTTTTTCTAGAACTCTTTAAAAAGTTGAGGTTCTAAGTAAACATAGATTATTTCACTGAGACCCCTAACAGTAAATATTTTAACTGCATGTGATATTGTTTATATATCTAAATAAATACAGCTAGAAATGGCATAGGTCCGAGCTCCGAGGTACACTTATGTCCAAGGTACATCACTTTCCGCCCTACTAACACCTTTAAATTTTAAGTTACAGCGTATGAATTTCGTAATGCAAGAACTGTAACGACGCAAACATTATAATAAGGTAACTTAGCTCAGTGACGGACCGACAACTCTCGAGGCTCGGGGCGAAAATCTCACTGGGGACCCCCCCCTAACTGGAGTCCTACTACACTGAGGCCCCCTCTCCCTTGCACTTCTTTACGAATTTACAGTCGGTAACAAAAGTGTCCGAACACTAGCAAAAATTCCTATAGAAAAAAGTACGCTTAATACAGTTTTGCTAAATAAATCCTTGTCGAATCCAGTTCTTAGACTGACTAAGAACGTGATTCGACGAGGATTTATTTAACAAAACAGTATTAAGTGTACTTTTTTTATATAGAGATTTTTGCTAGTGTCCGGACACTTTTGTTACCGACTGTACTACAATAAAAAAGCAACGAAGTTAGTTTTAAGATTTATTCAGAAGTCAAACCAACAAAAATCCTAGAGGCATTGGTCAAGCTTTTGGCATAAATGAGTTTTTTTGGTCTTGGAGTTGTCACTTTATGGTCACATTTTGTATATTAAGGCTCATTAGACAGAAACTTGCGGTTTAAAGGTGAATTGCAGGGAATGTTTCGGATTAAAACAATGGCACGATAAATAACAACACGATAAATTATGACACAATCAGATTAAAATAATGACAACTTTACCAGATAAATATACTTAAAGGTTAAGTTCCTTCGGAGGCCCCCTCGTGACAAGAGCCCGGGGCGGACCTCCACCTCCACCCCACACTTGGTACGCCAGTGACTTAGCTAAGACTAAGCTAAGGTACATTAAATTGAGATCCACTGTACATTTTCTTCTAATCGTAACCAATTTATCATGAATATTTTATATTAATTATAAAAAGAAGATATAAAAGTAAAATGTGTCTGTTTTAGAGGAATAAGATAGAAAAGAGGGAAAGAGAATCAATATGCACTGTGCTCAATAAATAACCGATGAGGATTTATACAGTGAAACTTGAATAATTCGAACTTTTTTAATTCGAAATTCTGGATAATTCGAATTTTTTACTCGGTTCCTAGAATTTTGTATTAAAATAATGTTAAAAAATCGTGGATAATTCGAATTCTATTTTGGATAATTCGAATTTTTCATACGATTACCTTTAAAATATTACAGCAAAATTTGTTTCCGAGATTTTTCTCAGCCAATATATTTTAACAGTCTTTCAAAAGAAGGATAAGGAAATATAAGAGAAGTCCGTAGCTAGTGCATCAGAAAATATAGTGCATATACATGAACTTCGAGGTTTTTTTTTATTGAAAGTCATGTCTAATGAAGAAGATTCTATTTTTGTATCAAGTCATATGCTATGACACAAAGATTGTACTTAAAGAAGAAAAAAAATCTGACTATTTTTTAAAAAGTGTTGAATAATTAAGCTCGTAAAAAATATTGATTTGATGGGAGGGGGATGCATCAGTATTCTTAGATATAAAGTTTATGTGTTAAATCTTTGATCGTAGAGTTTTAATTTTTAAATTTATCTCTTTTTTTTTTTTTTTTTTTTTTTTTTTTTGACAAAATAGTATATGTAATTCGAATTTTTGGATATTTCGAATTTTTCTCTGGTCCTTTCAACTTCGAATTATCCAAGTTCTACTGTATTTGCTAATTAGAATCGATTTTTTAACGCTAAATTAAAATCTGACAAAAGAAAGTGTTTTTAAATAAAAATAAAGACTTAAATAAAATTAAACCATTTTACATTTAATTATCATTTTACCCCTACACCCTTTTAAAAAGCGAGCTCCTTTACTTAAAATTATTAACTAATTTCGTAATCTTACTAGAGTGGAGAGTGCGTGATTATGTCAGTAGTAAAGTAGAAAGTGAGAATTTAATATTGATGCTTCTGAATTCTTTTAACTGTAGGAAGATTAGTTTTTGATAATAATAGAACGTTTTACCAATAATAATAAAGGAACGCATTAATTCACTGCCGAAGAAAACTGGATAAAGTTTTCGAACGCAACTTCGAATCGCTTTATTCTCTCATCGCCTTTTGTGTTAGGCTGGGATTTCTGGAAAGGTGGGTAGGTTTTTAAAACCTTTTCTTGGCTCTCTTCCAAAAAACAATCACTTCTAACAGAAAAGAATAAAAAAGTTTTTTCCCATTATGCCTAGCGTTTTTTGTTTCCTTTCTTTTATCTTTATTGTTATTATTTTATGATTTTCTTTTTTTAAAGATGATATTATATGACTGTAACGCAAGTAGTTCATTATCATAAAGATTTGCGAAATCTTTTTCAAACAATTTACTCAAAATAAACCGGGACTGAGTGAAGTTCATTGAACCAATAAAATGTTCAGAGTAAAGATAGTAAGTTTTGATTTATTAACAACGAGATATATAAAGTAGAGTGATAAATGGTAACCCTTGAGAAGGTCCAAGATGAGTCATGTGACATGCTCTCCTTGCACCTGCGTATTCGGTGGTTCCCTTGGTAACAGCTCATTTTCAGTAAATTTCTATGGCAACGGTTTCAATGTTTTTGTTTACTTTACGTAGTTTAATGTTCTTTTGTTCTAAACCATTTTGATTTTGATTTTACTTCTTTTTTATTTCGTGTAGTTGAACTTTAACCAACAAAAGGCTTAAAAATAGTTGAAAAATAATTATTTGTTGTTAAATTTAGCTCTTTAAAAGTTTAAATTTTCTTTTATAAACACTTTTAAACTTTGTTGAGAAACGATGAAAAAAAAAGGTATTTTATTATTTATTAAAATGGAAAATATGTGTAAAATTATTTTAAAAACAATTTATTTCGGTCATAGGACTGTCATGTTACCTAATAATAATGATAATTTGCCGAACTGATATTTTAAATGCCAAAATAGCGATAAAGGGCCAAACACAGCAACCTATTCGAGCATGTCACGTGATTCATCTTGAACCACGGAAAGCTAATCCTTCGTCCATTGAATCAGCACTCTAATTTATATATCTCGTTGTTTATTAAACGCTTTTAATTCGTTAGATAGTGTTGCAAGTTCACAAGCTACAAATAAACGGGCAAGAATGAATTGAAAAGAAGGGAGGAAGCCTTCCGCTTCGCTGGTCACTGTATTTAAACGTATTTTCAAAAGATCTGAATCACTTTGAATAATAATAATACATTGAAATCACTTTAAACCTCGCTTCGGGTACCCACTGCCTACGGCGGCTCTCTTCCTGCCTCCTGCCCGCTCTGCATCGGATACAGGTCCAGGTTCCCATTGCCTCCAGAAAGGTCTTTCCCGGGCATTTCAATTTGGGGATTTATTGACGACAGGTGGAGCAGGATTATTCAAGAACTATGATTTAAAAGATGGTGTATCTCAGCATCTATTAAATATTTTGGTTTCTGAACCATATATTTTAAAGGTCTCGCACTGTACACTATAGTACCAAAAGAAAAGATATATTTTCCTTCAAAAGGAATTAAATAAACAAAAAATTAATAAATTTTAACTGAACTTAAATTTTAATAAATTTAATCGTTTGTACTATATTACCATTTTTTCCGATAGATACATAAAAAAAAAAAAAAAACCCTTTTAAAGGAATTAATCAAATACATAAAAAAAATAATAATTTGTTACATTATAAAAATTATACATAAACAACTAGTTAAAAATAAAAAAACAAAAAACTTTTAATTTAAAAATGGAATTTTCAGATTTTTCCTCTGTATGTCAGTTATCGAAAAAGTTAATTTTCGTTTAAATATTTTCTGTTTTTTTTTTTTTTTTTTTCTCCTGCAAATTGGATAACTTGCGCAATTTCAAGAAAGCAGAACACACTGGATCAATCTTGGTGGATGTGCTCTCAACTACTGAAAGAAATGCATATCGGACGATTTTTTTGCTGCTCGCTTGTAAAGAGCATAAAAAAAAAAAAAAGTAGGGAAAGAAAAAAAACAATCCTGTACTTTACGTTTTTCTAAATGTATTTCACTGTCGAAAATTCTTGAAGCAGAAATATAGACAAGACGAGTTAGCGGTGTTTGAAGTTTGAACATCAGAGTTATCAGATAAGAAGAACTCATTTGTGCATGACGCTTACTAATACAACAAAACACCGTTTATACGTCTTTAAAGGAACTGGCGTAGAAGGTCGTATGAATGAAAAGACGTACAATCGAAATTTAAAGAAATAAAACTTTCATTACTGCAATTTTAATATCATGGAAGCAAAATTTATATGAAAATACTAGCTAATAATGTTTTTTTAAGATTGTAACAAATAAATTGCTTTACAGTAGAATTTATATTTGAAAATGATAATAATAATAATAATAATTAATAAAAGATTTAAATTTTATTATAAAGAGTGAGGAAAATCATATTAATTCATGACTTGAGTGCTAAATTATATTTTTCATATCTTGAACATTATATGAATACATCCTTGAGTATTAATTATATACATAACTTTATACTTTCTCTTACTCATAAGGTAGAGAAAGTATTGTTTTTGGGTCAAATTTTCGAAAGCGAGATTTTGTTATATTTACACGCTTTCAGGTCTCCTGAATACGAAAATCATGTTTTTAGCGGTTGGTCTGTGTGTGTGTCTGCCTGTTATCAGCATATCTCAAAAACAAATTATGGCAGAAATTCCAAACTCGGTATTCCAAATGTGTATCATATAGGGATGCTACAGTAAGCTTTTCGTTGAGATGAAGCAAATGGTTCGTGTACAGGGACACTCAAAAGTATTCAAATACATTACGTCTAAGGGGAGAAATTGTAGGTAAGTAGAGTTTAACATCTATAGACTGCACTAAACCAAATGAAACGAATATATATTTTGTGTAATAGAGATAGACAACTGGGAAAAAAATTTTGTGTATGTAGGAGCCTCGCCTCCCTCCCTGGGGGGAAGTCCCCCCTCGAGGGGAGTAAATTTTCATGATGGGTATCTTTCAAAAGAGCTCGGCAATACCTTTAAAACGTATGGTTGAAGCATCGGTCTGCGATAATTTAAAATAAAGTTATCGATTTTTTTCATTTTTAACAAAAAAAAAAAAAAAAAAATTAATGTAATATTGAGAATAAATTCAACTTTTTTTTTTTTTTTTTTTTTTTTTTTTTTGATATTTAGTGTTATACTACTTCTCTAATATGGAAAACGTCTGCATTATCATAAAAGATAATTTGTTTAAATAATAATTTTAATACATTATTTTTTAAAAACAGAATTAAATTCTATATAAATGTAGGTGCATTAATGAAACGGGGCGTTGAGGGGGGCGGTAATCCCCTCACACAGAACTAATTATCATATAAAACTCTTTCGAAGCCTAATTTGAATTGTTTAACATAGGTTTACATAACAGTACTCGTTATCTTACCTCTTAATCTCCAACCTGTATTTATAGTATTAAATTTCAGGGTAAGAGAAAGTCGTGTGAGTGACACACCAGATTACTTTTTTCTGCTTTCGTTAAACCCACACTCTTATCGATTTCTTTTAAAATTCCAATTTTTATCTTTCATTGAAAGTGATCTAACTCTTTCACGATATTTTAAGGTTTTATATAACAAACAGAACAGAACAACATTCAGTTCTAGATATGATAAGTATTAAGTACTTTCAAACCTTCCATACAAGATGCCATCTAGGAAACGTTTTCCTTATTTAGAACGAAACTAGTATGTGGCCACCACATGACTTTCTCTTTCTTCTATATAATTTTACACAAAATTTATTCAATACAAATTATTTATTAAATTATCAAATTATTTTCCATTATAAATGGAGACGATTTTTATCTGACAGAATTATATCAATCACTAAATGCCGAAAGAAAGTCAATATTTTGCAATTATCAGAAGAAATACAATTTTTTTTCAAAGTTTTTTTTTTTTGGCTAAAAGATAAAAAAAATCGATAACTTTGTTTTAAATTATCACAGATCTATAGTTCACCCACTCGTTTTAAGGTATTGACGAGACCTTTCGAAAGATACCCATATTGAAAATTTACTCTTCCCGGGGGGTGCTTCTCCCCCAGGGGGAGGAGAGGAAGCGATGCTCCCACATGCACAATTTTTTTTCCCTAGTTACGTACTACTGTTATCAATAATTCATATGAATTTTACAATCACACTATTAAAATAACTCTCATTATGTACATTTATATGAAATTTTGTCCTATACTGCCATGTTGAAAATTTAGAAAAAATTCGATCACAGCGCCACTTGTTGAGCAATTGTTCCACAAATCTAATCAGCACCAGTTTATCTCAGGGTCCAACTAAATACCAAGTTTGGTTAAATTTTGTTCATTGTTTCGTGAGTTACAGCGTCCATAAAATTTGTAATACATACACACATACACACAGACATTTTCTAAAAACAGTCAAATCATGTTCATGACATCCCAAAATATCAGAGCATTGGACAAAATCTCTTATACATGTATGCGGTGGCAATTATTTTAATTAATCATTATAAATATAAAAAAACAAAAAATAAAAATAGTAATAGTCAACCAGGATATATGTATATATATTCTTTGTGCATGTAGGAACGCCGTTTTCCCTCTTAGCATGGTAATACCACCCCTATCATAAAGTATAAATTTTTCATCACGGTTCTCTTTCAAAAGAACTCGCCAGATACCTTTAAAACGAACGACTGAACCATTAATCAGTAATAATTTAAAACAAAGCTATCGACTTTTTTTTTTTTTCACTTTTAATATTAAAAAAAAAAAAAAAAAAAAAAAAAACATTTTTTTTCAGATATCGTTTATAAAGCACAAAATCGACTTTCTTTCGGCATTTAGTGATAGACTTCTCTGATATGAAAATCGTCTGCATTCATCGTGGAAAATAATTCTACACTGAGAAAAAAAATTGTGTAATTGACATCTAGAATCTACATCGTGGCTCTAGTAAAAACAGTTCCATGTCATCCTTATAAATTCTAGTCCCTTTGAAAGCGAGTTCTAGAAACCCCTATTAGAATTCTAGAGCGTTTGTCCATATTATCGATGTGAAACTTATTTAAAGATCTCTCCAAATAAATGCGAACACAAGAGGCTAGTTTTAGAATGGATAATTTTGGTTTATATCGCAATTCTAGGAAAACAAACAAGAATTTCTCGCAATGCAGAGGATTCATAATATTATTTTACCAACTAGAAATGTAAAGACTAGAAATTCTCGACCACTTCGTCTATTCAGTTTATTGGGTTACCTTGTACGCATAGCTCATGAATCTATATTTCTAGTTAAGGGATTTAGAAAATGACAACTTATTCGTTCTAAATAAAGGTGGCATATATTTTTTTTCTCAGTGTAATAAGTAATTTTTACTGCTTGAATTTAAAAAGGAAAATATAAAAGAAAGTTTTGTGACGGTCACAACATACTAGTTTTTAAAAACATTTTTTTTTTTTTTTTTTTTTTTTTTTTCAGACTTATTCAAACAATCATTTTACTTTCCGAACACTGTAGTGAGGAAAGTATTGTAATCATGTCAAAAATCCGAATTTGAGATTTTGATGTTTCTATACGTTTCGAGGTCCCCTGAGTCCGTTTTCACTACTTTTACGACGATATGTGTATGTGTGTGTGTGTGTATGTATGTGAGTGAACACGCTAGCGTCTAAACGCTTTGTTCGAATAAGCTGAAAGTTGATACGTATATTGTAAGTCACCGTAGCACGAACCCTATTGATTTTGATGAATCTAGCACTTATAGTTTTTTTTTACAGGGACACAAAGAAGAATTCTTTATCATTATGGCCTATAGGACCATTAAAAGTGCGATAGCATCTAAACGCCTTATTCAATCGAGCAAAAAAATTGTATACATGTTACAGATTACAGTTGCACCAACTGTATAGATTTTGGTGAATCTAGCACTTACAGTTTTTTTTTACAGGGACACAAAGAAAAATTCTTTATCATTATGGCCTATGGGACCCAATTTTTAATAGTGCGATAGCATCTAAACGCCTTATTCAATGGAGCTGAAAATTTATATGAATGAAATTATAAATCACTGTTGCACTAACTATAAGCATTTTGGTGAATCTAGCATTCATAGGTTTTTACAGGGACATAACGAAAAATTCTTTATCATTATGATCTTATGGGCTCAAAGTTCAGTAGCGTTAAATAAAACGTCGTGTGATATATGCAGAAAAATACTCAAACACGCTATTATGGTTTTCTCTCTTTCGTTTGTTTAACAACTCCTCTTTCTTTACTTTATCTACAAAACTGTTAATGACTCAATGTTCGGAATGTCGAGTGGAGTCACTCCAGATTTTTTTTTAACACTTTTGCCTCATCACAAGTTTTCATCAACGGAATTGTGCGTGTAATACATAATTTTCTAAATCAGGCCCTGCCTTGATATTGGTGTTAGGCTAATATATAAATACGCCTAGAACCGGCCTTGATTATAAATGAAACAATCTGGTGTGGCACGGCACTTCCTTTACACATTTCTTTTCTTACTCCTTACTGTATTAAAATATTTATACTGTATACTGTATTAATGTGTTTCAATTAATACAGTTTAAAATGTAAGATATGGGCTTGAACATTTCTAGTGTTCTTTTAAAACATTTCAAATTTCATTTTATAAATAGTTTTATTTGAAACTACTAAATTTTGTCCACTTTACTAATCACTATATTTAAATGAATTAAAAAAAAAAAAATAAAAAATAAATAAATAAATTAGAGCTATAATGACGTCAATTTTGCCCTGCAACTTTAATTTTTCACAAAGTTTTATGTCAATTTTAATATTTACGCGTGAATTTCTTTTCATTAAAAAAAAAAAAAAAATTTTGAAATCAACTCCTAAACTTCTTTGACAATAATTAAAAATTCAAATAAATTATGTATTTTTGTCTAAAAAAGGACTTCTTCAACCACTGTCCGTTTCGATACTGATTATTATTAATTTTCTTTTCCTTCAAAAAAAAAAAAAAAAGAAACATTTTGGTGAAATTTTGGCAAAAACAGAATTTAGTTTAGGGCGGAGGACTATTAGTTTTTTTTTTTTTTTTTTTTTTCAAATTATAACATTGTTTTCAAATTATTCAATTACAATTTCGATAACTTTTCGATTTCGATAAATGTCCAAACCATCGTAAAACTGGCAGCAACGTTTTATCCGTAGATTGAGACTAGTAGTCCTCCGTACTAAATTAAACCTTAAAAAAAAAAAAAAAAACGCATAAAACATATTTTTTTTTAAAAACTCTAAGAATCTATATATTAATAGGCAAGCATAAAATTTGTTGTCCCTTTTTAACATATTAATTATGGGAGTAGAGGGTTGAAAATGGTATCATTCGAAAGGTATGGATAGCCGGAAGGTGCGAATACAAATATTATTTTCTTACGATGTCAAGAAGGTATTTAAAAATACATTTATTTTTTATGCATTTTCCCCCATTTTTCCCTTTTATACACGTATTCCTTCACATTAAAAAATACCTAAAAGTAGAAAGTTGTTAAATCTGGCAATTTCATAAAGCTCAAATAAAACCATAGACACAGTAATTTGTATAATGTAGCATCACTATACGCAAGCGAAGTGATGACGTCACTGTCTGTCCATGGAGCCATGTAAAAGATTTTCTATGTTAATCGTCCATTGAATTTTTTGTAAAATATTATTAAAAAATAACGGAAATTATCTGCCGATTTTAATTCCGATATTTGGGTATAGTTATATATAAGTTACTGTCTACATGTGTTTGATTGAGTTATTTTTTCTGTAAAATTGATACAATTTTAATTTAAAATCACAAAACTCCAGAAAAAAAAATGGCAAACTTCCAGTTTCGAATGTAAACATAAACATTTCATTTCAAAGGGTGATATTTAAACAATAAATATTCAACTAATATACTAAATAAAAGGAAAATGGATTTGTTACTAACTGCTGCATGTATAATTAGACGATACGGAAAAAATTCCGATTTCCGTTTTTTGCTGAATTTACATGTTTTGAGCTTTCTTTACGTTTCAATTAACTGAAATTGGCTACTTATTTTTTAAAAAAGTGTCTTTATTGCTAGCTTTTGTGGGTAGAAGAAGCAAGTAGAAGATACATAAAAACTTTTGATTTCCAGTTTTCGATGAATTTACACGTTTTGAGATTTCCTTGCATTTTAATTAAGTGAAATTAGTGAAATTGACTACTTATTTTTATTTTTTAAAAAGTGGATTTATTATTCTTTTCTCTGCATATATAAGTAGAAAATATAAAATTCAGAAATGTTTTATATTTTCGGTTTTCGATAAAGTTACACGTTTTGAAATTTCCCGAACTCAATTCGACCATTTTTGAAAAATATCTTTTTTTTTTTTTTTTTTTTTTTTGTTTAAACATTGTACTTTATGAACCAATCGAATTAATTTAACAGAATTTGATACTTGGTTGGAACTTGGTCTGACATGGTACCTATTAGCTTCTGGGCTGTATCACACAACAAGGGGCGTTTTCACGTTGCGATTTTCTCTCATTTCAGGAAGGCTAACATCTACAGAGTGAAATAGTTATATTAAGTAAAACTCTGCTGATTCAGTTAGAGTGAATATTGGCAAACAATTGCCGCAGCTGTGTTGCAATTGCATTCCGTTTAGGACAAGGCAATAACTTTGTTTTGCCTCGCTTTGCAAAAAAAAAAAAATGGTCGAGTTTCGACCACTGGGCGATACTAGTATAAATAAATAGGAATGTAGAAAATTTAAAGATATGTTGCAAGCAAATCTACCAGCATTCCTTTATCTAGGCAAAAAAAAAAAAAAAAAAAAAAAAAAAAATCAGAATTGTACGTAAGGTAAACGCACCAGTAGTGGACACTTTAAGAACATTTTCCGGCTATTTTTAGTGTAATTTCCTAAATTTTAGAGTTTCAAAAAATAATTAATATTTCGGACCTTTACTAACTCTGTCTTAACACGACTGTATTATGAAAATTGCTAATTGTAGAATTTATATATGTAAAAAATCAAAAACCTGAAGAGCTTAAAATGAGCCAGTAGTGGACACACTAAAAACCCGGTAGTGGACCTTTTTTTGTTCCAGTAGTGAACCCCTTTGAATTTTTGCTTTAAAATTCAACTCTAAAATTGCTAGATTACAGAATTCTGTCCACTACTGGATCTGGCATTAAAAGTCACATGAGCCAGTAGTGGTCGTGATGACTTTTTTGGCACCAGTAGTGGACTCCTTTGAATTTTTGCTTTAAAATTCAACTCTAAAATTGCTAGATTACAGAATTGTGTCCACTACTGGATCTGGCATTAAAAGTCACATGAGCCAGTAGTGGACAGGGCTGTCCACTATCTGTCAAGATGACATATTTTGGCACCAGTAGTGAACACCCATAAAAATACTATGTGTTTATACAAGATTTAAAAAATAGCACAATAAATGAATTCTGCATACTTATTTTAGTCCTATGAAAGCAAAAGGTAGAAGAAATCAGTTAAAAATAAGCAGAGAGCGAGCACATAAAATTTCATTTCCTTATTCAAAGGGATAAGAAGAAAACGGCAAAATCACAAAAAGTGCAAATTTTTTTAGTTAAACTAACATTATTTTAAAACTAATGGCAGGAATTATTTTTTGTTAAAGGGTTTAACAGTAAAGGACTGTAACTCCTTTCCTGAACATTGTTCGAATTTTCAGAAGTTTTAGGTAGCTTATTTTCCGAGTTTAAAATTAAAAGTGTCCTCTACTGGTACAGGGTCCATTACTGGTGCGTTTACCTTACCATAATTTTTTTTCTTTACGTCGAACTTAGACAGACAAACAATTTCTTTTATTAGTATATAAATACATTACTGCGTGATCTGGAACTGCCGTGCCATTTCCTAAATCTCTCCTTTTAAACATTTTAGCCACCACACTTATAAAACATTTCGGGCTTTATAAGTATAATTTTTATAAAAAAAAAAAAAAATAATTTACATAATTCAGAAAATATTCGTCCCCATTGTCTTTCAAATGTATTCGACAAAATCTGAGGAACCCTGTATGTTGTCTATAATTCGCATACACATCAATAGTGTGCATATATATATTTAGCACAAAGGAAATATATAGTAATCTTGACAAAGCATGAAATTCATTTCTAATCATCGAACCACATCCAACCATAGGCACTAATATATTCGAATTCTTTTGTGTGGCCCTATAAACGAAAGAGATAAATGCTTTTCATACCATATCACATACTAAACATGCTTTTATGCATAATACATGTCAAATTGTTTAGTGTAGTCAAAAGTGTTAAACTTTATCAACAAGAAACTTCGGCCACGTAATGTACTTCTTTTTTGCTGTTTTATATCTTTCTACACAAACCACTTTATTTGTATTAGTAATAAAAATAACATTCCCGTATGATACAGATTGATGGACATAGAATTAAAAGCCTGATTGTTCGGATTCAGAAAATCTTAAAACGTGTAATTATAGAAAAATCCAAGTCGTTGAAAATTACAACTGCAAAATAAGAGAATTTAAATAATTAATTCGGATGCTTCTTTCAAAATAACGTTCAACTTTTAATTTTGTTTATTCCCATAATTAAAATATTCAATTATTATTATTACTATTATTTTCTTTTAAAAGTAAAACAAAAAATTCAGCAATTTAATAGACGATTAAAAGACAGCATGGAGTAACAATAAAACTATAGTAATCTCGAATTTTATATTGTTACTTTTTCTTTCCGAAGAAAAAATATTTTAATGTAATTAAATATGATAATATTTTATATAATTTTGGTTCCCTTTAATTATTTCCATTCGAAATATTACAGAAATATTGCATCACTTGTAAGATTAGCAACAAGCAGCGCTGTAATACATCGAAAATAAAAGCCACGCAATAGCAACTGCGCACATCTCGAAGCGCTTATTTTCTCTCCGGAAATCGCTTCTTTCATATTATGAAGGTCGAATGATGCAACAAGGAAATTGACGTGTCAGCATGTGGGCATAGAAATCGATCTCTTTGCAGGAAAATAAGTTCCATGGCGCCATCTATCTGTCAAATATATAACAAAAAACTCCATTTAGCGTTTATAATTTAACTTCCAGTAATTTAGCGCAAATTTATGTAAAAAGAAATAAAAATCTGTAAATCGTTAAGCAGTGTAATTTTGTTTAAAAAAATGTTTGCATTTTAGTAACAAGTTTATTTATTTATTTATTTATTTTTTAATAATGTAGCTTAACTGAAAAAGCGAACAATGTTATATCAGGATATTTTCCGATTCATTTTCTAAACGTCGTCATATAAAAAAAAAAAAAAAAAAGAAAGAAAAAAAAAGAGAAAAAATCGTATATTGAAAATATTATTATAATTATCTTCATAGAATATTTACTTTTTGGTTTCGACTCTTTAATTTACCCTACTAATTAAAAAAAGATAGAAAGAGAGACCATTATTTTATTTGTCAAGACAGTTATAAATATACACTGTACTGTTCGAGTTAAATTAATTTTGAAATTTACTTGTAAATTCCGTGATAAATATCACATGATTTTTTTTTTTTATTTATTGCTAACAGAATAAAATATAGAAAACAAATTATTTAAATTCTGATTGTAAATTTTAAATTAAAACTTCATTTTTTTCAAATAAGAAAAAAAAACAGTATTAATTCTAATCGCGAACGTGCAAATCCGAGATTACAATAATAAAAGAAAGTCCTTTTACTAAATAAAATTTCATAGAATTTGAATTTTATTTAGCGTTGTTTTTAACGCTAATACTGTCAGACGTATACGAGCCTCCGTGGCGCAATCGGCTAGCGCGTTCGGCTGTTAACCGAAAGGTTGGTGGTTCGAGCCCACCCGGGGGCGATTTATTTTTTTCTCATTTTTTATAGCATAGTGGCATGATAATACAAAAAACATAAATTTGTGCTAACAAATCGTGTTCTCAGATTTTCGAAAATTTCGTTGTATCCGCATCAGCAGTGCAACTGAATTGTGAATTCAATACAAATTCTATTTATCAAGGAAGCAATCCAGGTTTTAATATTTGAGACCCGTTTTTGTGATTTTTTTGTTTAGCAAAACAAAAATATCAAATTTTCCATTTTAACAGACACACTGGCCACTGCATATTACTTAATATGAAATTAATAGTGAAAACAATATTGGTACTCATTGGAAATGACACTGATGATTTGGAAATGGAAACATTTTATAAATCATATTTGAGGAAATTTGGATAATTTTTTCAAAAAGAGAATATGAAAAGACCAAATATTTGTTTAAAAATAAATAAATAAATAAATAATAATAATAATAAAACCTCTTAAAGCTTATTTAAATGTTGTTTATAGGAAACTTTCCGGGGTCAGTTTCTTTAAATTCAAAAAGCAACAGCACACTTAATATTTTTATTTATTTATTTATTTTTAAATATAATATTAAAAAATTACCAACTCAAACTTAATTATCTTGTTTTACTTTTTATTGCATTTTGTACGCGCGCTTTTTATTTCCTAATCCAAAATTATTTAAAAAAAAAAAAAAAACTTTTCGATACTGTTTCGAAACTGACTATTATTCATTTTCTTTTCCTTTCTTTTTCTTTCAAAAAAAAAAGAAAAAGAAAGATTTTGATGAAATTCTGGCAAAAGCAGAATTTAGCTTATTACGGAGGACTATTAGTTTTTTTTTTTTTTTTTTTTCCCCTTAATTATTATAACACAGCTTCCAAATTATTCAATTATATTTTCGATAAATTTTCGATTTCGATAAATGTCCAACTATCGTAAAATCGGTATCGTAATAATCCATAGATTGAGATCAGTCCCAATAAATAAATAATCAGAGACAGTCAGAGAAAAAGTAAAACAGGCATTGCCAGGGCCAGACTATCACAAGGGCACCCGGGGCGAGTGCCCTGGGCACGAAATTTCTGAGGGGTACAAGATTTTACTAATGTTTAAAATATATTATATAAATCTTCCTTTTTCTTTCTTTCAGTTTTGTTTTCCCCCGTTTTCTAACTTAACTGTGTTTTACTTACATGAATAAAATTTTAAAATAAAATCTGTTTGACTGGAGCTAATTTTATTTGCCTTTAAAACGAAAAACAAAAGCAGGCTAATTTTTTGATCAAATAAGACCAAATAATTTCTTTCGGTCTGCTTTTTCGCCTGCTAAAAATTGTGGTATATTAGTAACTGGTTTTTCTTTCTTTACTTTTTTTTTTTTTTTTTTTTTGGAGGGGGAGGGGGGGATGAGGGAGAAATCTTGCTGTTTTAAGGGGGCGCAAAAAATTTAAAGTGCCCTGGGCACAAAAACTTGTTAATCGGGCTCTGGGCATTGCTAAGCTTTTTTTTTTTTTTTTTTTTTTTTTTCAGACTTACAGAATTTAATACTTACTTAATTTGTATTTTATTTCAGAAAAATAGGACACCTCAAAATGTGTAATTATAGTAACAAATCAATTTTGAAAGTATGATCCCCAAAACAATATTTTGTCAAACTAAAATGAGTGAGATAATGTGAAAATTGTATCAGTTAGCTGTCAATAATCGATTTACACGACGATTTCATTTCGCAATGCAAAAAAGTATTTCTAGTTAAATTATTTTGAAAAATGTCCGAAAACAAGTCCGTTATAAACAAAATATTATGACACGAGTTTAATTTCTATATATATATATATTTTTTTTTTTTAACAAGAACAATTAGAGTGTAGATTTTGCAATGATGTCTTATCGATTTCTTTCTTTCTTTCCTTTTTC